>OX596275.1:61581561-62181561 GCA_951394225.1 Harpalus rufipes
CCCTGAATCCATTTTGACTAATTTCGTCGTGACGTCTGTACGTACGTACGTATCTCGCATAACTCAAAAACGGTAAGCCGTAGAGAAAGTTGAAATTTTGTATTTAGGACTGCTATAACATCTAGTTTTGCACCTCCCTTTCTGGCTATTACACAATTTCCAGAAGTGGTACTTTACATGAAGCCTATAATAGATTTTAATGAAAAACTGTTTTAAAATATAAACCAAAACTTTTCAAATTTGGTATAGAAGACTTTTATGTCAATCGAAATAACATAATAGATTTTGGTTAAAATAGGCTAACCGGAAGTGGTACATTACTTGAAGTTATTAACAGTTTTTCTTGAATAAAATGATTTTTTGATTTTAGAAATAAATGCTTCAAATAAAAGTTTTAGAGAATTAATTTCTGCGTCTAGCACATTAAGTATTATTAAATTAGCCCTTTGTATAAGCGAGATATGTAAATTTAAAAATTATATACTTTTTTTGTTTTTGTAATAAAGCTTGCTATGGATTAGGACAAAAACATAAAAAAAATGTTCTTGTCAAATTACGTTAAATACGTGCAATTTTATGATTCGTACAATAACAAATATTATATTTTTATTGTGAAATTAGTCATATTCATTGTTGTAATCAAATATTTCTTTGTTGTAATCAAAACTCTCTTTAAAAAGAACCGGGTTAGATTATGGTCGCTATATATCTTACTGTTTTGAAGTTAAAATTAATATTTTGTAATTTATTTATTAAAAAAATATGTATAGTTTAATAATCGTACAAGGAAGTCGTGTGGTGTCCACATCAGATTTTTATGATTGCGGTAATGACGATATATTGGCTCATATTCCAAGCGCACTTTTATAATAAAAGCGCTTTTATGGAGCGCATTTACCAGACATTATCTCACGGGCTCATAACGAGCGACAAACCCTTATTTTATGTTTTTTTTTTTTTTGGTTTATCATTTTAGTTCCTTTATATTTGAAATAAAATGCGTCATGTTTATAACTAAAATGTAGAAGAGCAACCATTGTCAATATAAATATATAAATATTTCGTTTGCGTTGACATTTATCATTAATTAAAAGAACAAAATATTCACTCCTTTCTGTCAGGGCACTCTAATTCTAAGTAAAAAAGTAACACGTATTCATTTTTTCCATTCATGGCACTCTCATTATAGCCATATTTTAATCAAATTAATATAAAATTTACATGCATTTTTCTCAAAAAAATCGTTATGTACGGATATATAAATATTATACCAGTGAATTCGGAATTAAAATCTCTAACGAATGAGCAAATAAAAAATATAAGTTCTCATTTACAATAAAAAAGTTAAGTCCCATATTTTGATCGAAAAAAATTGTCTTGTAAAATAAAAATTGTTTGCCCTTTTATCCGTCTTTGAACACCCTGTATTATCGACACTTTTGTTTTATGTGTCGATAAAGAAAATATAGATAAGACCCATCAGTAATTTAAATGATAAATAATAATTATTCTATTAACAAAAAAGTTGTATTTATAGATCATTAGATTGGAAAAAAATATGATTTTTACATTATGCTGTCAACAAATATACGTATATCTTAATTTATTATTAATCTATAAATTTGTATTTGCAAAATACAGTATTACACATACAAAATAAAATAACGAAATGATTGTGTAAAACAACATTTTTTTTTTTTATCATATTTGTTTACTTAATAATTGTTTTGAGTCCGTTTAAATATTAATGCAGCAACCAGCAAAACTTATGTGTACAACTGTTTACAAGCGTATATTAGAAAATTTTACCATAAAAATTGAAAATGTTAATACATATTTAATTCATAAATACTTATAGCATGTGTGATACTAATTAATTAGTTTGATAAGTTTCATGCAATTAATTACATAACAAAAAAGAAATACACACTTTACATAAATATAATAACCAATTTACAAAGTAACGAAGGTCAAATTCTTGATTTTGAATAAAGTAACTGGAATAAAATATAATTACTATAAAAGAAGGAAATATAAACAACACATACTTGATAAAATATTCATTGTCTAATAATAATTTCAAATATTGAAATGTCTTTTAAATTAATACCACATGAATACATATTTACTTTCAAATATAATTAATTAATCTGTAGTATTTACTCATAATTGTATAAATAAAAAATGTAAATATAAAAATTTCTAGAAATATGTAAGCAATATATAGTTACACATTTTTTTGTTAAACTGTGAAATTGTGTTACGCAAAGATGTCAAAACTAACACTTTAATTGTCAAATTAAGTTATCAAGCTCTCGGGTCATGACTCTGATAACATTATTTTATTGAGATACATTTCTTCACGATTATCTTTTATTTATTTTTTTGTTTAATCCTTGAATACTAGAGCAATCCACTACCGGGATTGTTTCTGTTTTCAATTATTTCTTGTAAATATTCTTGACTTGTTAATAACTTTTTTTGTTGACATTTTACTTTTTCTAGGGCATTTGTTATTGCGCATTTATTTTGTTGTACTATCAGGGACATTAAAAGAAAGTTGCATAATGTATTTTTCAATTTTTGAATAAACAACGCGCGATTATTTTGCGTGTGCGCTTCTACAATTTTTGATATGTGCGAATGTTTGTTAAATTATTTGTAGGACTTACCTTTGGTGTTGCAGTTGTTACAAGCCATAATTTGTTCTCCGTTGGTGTTTCCGTTGGCGTGTAACTCTTTCATTTTCACACTGAACGTCTGAAAAAGCAGATACGTTTATAATTCGATCTGACGGTCAAGAATGGAGAAATGATGTAACAGAAGAGCAAAATTTCATTAACTCTTAATAATGGTTGTAAAAACTAGTAAACTAATAGTTCAACAAATAAAAACAATTGAAAAAACTAAATATACACCTGTTTGTAACGTAAAACAAAAGCCGGCAAACACTTCTGAAGTGACAGAATTTGGAGTATTTGGTAGAATAACTAAATTTTCAGAGCTCCCACAAGCGAGTTATATTATGCTCGATATTGTGACGTCATACGTGGCTCCCTACCCCCACCAAAAGGCGCTCAATGGCTATTGCTACTGCTACTGGTAGTACGTACACGCGCCTATTTGATTTGGAGCATTCAAGCGAATCTTAGCAAGTGTCCTCTAACTCTTGCTACAGACATTGAAATTTCCGTATTGTATTTAGCTGTTAAGGTTAAATCGTGCACATATTCGTACCTTATTACTACACTTGATTTAATAAACAATTTGTTTATCCAACAATATATTTGAGTCACCAAGTAGACCCTTAAAAAACATGTCAATAAAAATCTACAATAACAAAAGGATTGTTTTAAATTTCTAATTAGATATCAGAACGAGCAATTTATAAATTAAAATATATATTGCTTTTCATAATATAATAAAATTTTATATAAACAATACATGTGCATATATGCACGTAGTTCCATCAAAGTCAATATTCCTATTTACAATTGTTATCTAAAACAAGAAATTGATTTATCAGTGTTAATGGAGTTTGTTATTAATTGATTTTTTCAAATTGTAACTGTTTAAAGAGATTTATCACTGCATATAATTCTGATAGTATAATTGTATAAACAACTAGATAAAAATAATTCTATAGCACTCCGGATAAACAAAATAAACATAACATCAAAGCTTATATCTGCTTCTATTTACAAATTTCGATAATGACAATATATCTGTAACGTTGAGGGCGTTTATTAGACCTCGCGTCACTGGTTCTCAAAGCTGTCATGGAGAGAGTACCACAGTAGAAACTTTTGTATTATTTAAAAATCTGTTGTGGCCAGCACAATACCTCTCGCCACTACCGTTTTTGGTTACATAAGTGTAGGGCGCGAACAGTCATGTCTTGACAAACGGATATGGGGGCCCGTGTCAGAATGACCATTAGTAATTATGTACATAGATGTCAAATGTCAGAATTTTTCATTAGAAATTTCAAGATTTTCTAAATTCACGTAGTTAATTTGTCACCAGGAGTGTGGAATTTACTTGTCGAGGAAAATAAACCACACGGAATTGGAAAATCATTAAATTTAGAATGTAAAATTATGATATTTGACATCTATGTACATAATTAGTAGATATCATTCTAACACGGGCCCCTACTTACATGTATTCTTTATATTTAGATTTTTTAATTTCAAATTCATTCTATAAGAAATTTTGTCTTCTTCTAATTTTTCGAAATGTTTCAAATTCATTGTCGGGAGATTGACAGTATTTCTGAAGGGTATGTGTAATACACCTATAATTTTAAATATTTAACTATTAATACAATAAGAAATAATATAATGTATGTACTTCCCAGAAAAAGTCTTCAGTAATGTCTCTGGATTTCTGACACTGACATTCATCTGTACAAACATTTTAAATTTTCAATTAGTTTCCATGGCATTATTTCGACTGTAAGATTTATTACGAAATATTATTTTATATATTGTATTTCTTTTATCTCTAAATCTATAAAATATATAATAAAATATTTAAATGTATCAGATAGAGAATTTAATTTTCTTTAATATTACCAAGAATTTTTTTCAAAAAATAATATTAAGAAGATATTTTTTCAAGAATCTGCTACTTCCGGTTGTCTAATTGTTACCAAAATCTTTTCAACTCTTCTCATTAATGTCCGATTGGGAAATACGTAGTTAAACAAATATTAAGTCTTACAGTTTTTGAGTAATCGTTCCTCCAACGCCCCACACACATACATACACACACACATTCACACACACACACACACACACACACACATCATCGTAAAAATGTTAAAATCGGATAGTAGGGACCTTAAAACTTGCTTAATCATTAAAATCTGGATATATGATTTTTAGCATGAATCCAATACCTCTCTTAGCGAGAGGTAAAAAAGGGAAATAATTTTCATATTGGTTGGAATCGATCCCATCACCGTCATATTATCCCATATTATGTCTAATTATAAATAATAAAAAATAATCAAAACATAAACAATAGAAACGATTTCTTCTGCTCCGGATCAGTAGAATTTGAAATCTACTCTGAGAAAAAGTGAAGTATTTTTTTAATTCTGATCGAATTTGAATTCCACTAGAATTTAAAGTCACAAAATCGAGGCCCAGGCCTTTGCAATGGGGTAGTTACCATATGTTAAAATTTAATGAAATTCTAATTTGTTTACAATATATGACTCATAATAAGATATATACTGTAATAAAATTCGCCATTTATTATGTAAATATTTCAAAAAACTTATTTAAAATATTACATGATTCAAATCGACCTCTTCTCTGTGACGTCACGCTTACATACTTAAAGCCGCAAATGTCGCTAGTGTCGTTGTTACACAGCGATGTGATATGTCAAAGTGACAGTTGATGGTGATATTGACGCCGTGGACATAACCTTGTTTATATTTGTTTCTTAGGCATTTATTCTATCTTTCTCGTCAGTAAAAAAATATACATGATTATGGATTGTCTTTAAAATAAAAATCATGTAATATTTTAAATAACTTTTTTTAAATATTTACATAATAAATGGCGAATTTTATTACTGTATTATGAGTCATATATTGTAAAAATAATAAGAATTTCATTAAATTTTAACAAATGGTAACTACCCCATTGTGAATAAAATAATTTTTGAAATACTCGAATTTTTTAAATTTTATTCTTTTTAATTCGTCTTAGTAAAAATTATTTCATTTCACGTAAGAAAATAGTAGATGGCGCTTGAAAGCCAACATGCATTAAATAAATAATTTAAAACCAAACTTTGGCAATAATAATTACAACAAAACATGGTTAAACATCACTTCATTCTGTAAATTTTATTTGATAACTGGCAGGTAATGTAATATTTTTTCCATTTTTGTACATTAGGTTTGCATTCTGAACAATCAAAGGGCAGAAGTTATATATTCTTCGATCTTTATCTAAACCAAACGCTATTTTCTCACTTGAAATGAAGTATAATTCGCGATTCAAGTTCAGCAAACTCTATCTGGTGGTTCAATTTTGAACTAAAAATATGCCCGGAATATATTATTTCCTTCGTTTTATAGAAATTTTCTGGAGTTTGCAGGCCATTTAAATAATTTAAAATATCCTTTAACACAGGTTTCATGTTACTTAAAAAAAAATTAAATATACAGGTATATTATTTTCAACTCTATTCTAATTTCTGATAATACATAAATATTTTCTCTAAATTTTATGAAGATTACATTCACATACTGTATCCCCATTGTATGGTACAGAATGGAATCAAATATTAAGTTATAAATAAATATATCATCACGACATATTACCCATTGCTGGGTGTGCCAATCTGCTTTGTACACAAATGTCGGTAATGATGATGACATATTTGTACCGTGCTCATTGCTAGCGTGGAGGGTGCACCACAGGGGTCAATTTTGAGCCATTTAAATTCGGAAATATTTGACGCCGGTCGGGATCGAACCCGGTTCCCCAGATTCGCGACTAGACACGCGGCCACGAGATCCCTTAATTTTTCAAATTTTAATATTAGTATTAAGCAAATATGTATAGTTTCCATTTAATGACACATCTATGTCGGAAAAATAAGACACAGACCACAGATTTTTTTATGTAAGGGAGATCCATGTTTCTACAGAAACTGGTGGTAAAATTTTTTTTGATCGGATTTTCCATTTTTACATAAATTTACCTGCTCGATTTAAATTCTTTGTTAAATGCTAAGAAATACCGTTAATGCATTTATTTTCTAGGAAGTATGAGTCAATTCTATTCCAAGATTTCAAATTTAAAATATAGAAACGTTTTAGTACAAACAAAATCATGTTTTTCTTTTTACCTTCCGTCACCTATAGGTGAGGAAGGCATTTATTGTCTTTGATCAAAAGATTCGTTGATGAGTTTTTGATGAATAAGCACGTTTTAGAGTCCCTACAATACGAATTTACTGTTTTTACAATGATGTCTGTATGTGTGTGTGTGTGTGTGTGTATGTATGTGTGCATGTTTGTGTGAGAGACAAAAAATTCTCCTTCCAATACTACAATTCCAAAAGTTATAATTCTTTCATATTTCTGTTTCGTACGTCCATATGAAGAGTTGATTAGATTTTGGTTATGATTGGTTAACCGGAAGTACCCTAATTTAAAGATTTTAACAGTATTTCATGAAAAACGCTGTTAAATATCATTTGTTTGACTTTTTATGTTATTATAAATAAAAGAATATGTTATTCTCTATTCAATTTAATTATATTTTTTTCTTCATATTCAATGAATTTAGAGATAAAGAATTATAAAGAAATAACTTGCAACCTAATGCTGCTAAAAGCAGCACCATGGAAACAGTTAGAATATTTAAATAATACTGACAGATGTCAGTGTCAAATATAATTTACGTAATATCTTTGTGAAATGATTTTACTGGAAATATAAAAATGTGAAACAGATTATGGCCATAAGCCAATTCAGCAGATTATTATGTAAATGACCACGTTTTAATGTCCTTAGAATCCATTTTTAACATTTTCACGATGATGTCTGTGCGTATGTATGTGTGTGTGGATCCTGTTTACGCTCTAACTCAAATACTATCATTCAGAAAGTTTTGAAACCATGTATTTCTACTGTATTCTAATATGGAAAGAACTGATTAGATTTTGGTGGCAATCGGATAACCGGAAATGGCAGTTTACTTGAAGCTCAAGATAGTTTTTCTTCAAAAAATACCTTTAAATGTATTTTTTTCTCAATTTGTTATTATAAAAATTAAAGATTATTCCATTTTCTACAAGTTTGCTTTAATACTTTTTCTATATATTATATGGATAAATTTATAAATTAATATAAAAAATATATACATGGTAAATGGCGGGAGGTACTGTGTTAGTCACATCAGATATTTTTATTTTCATGTCTTCAATGTAAAATTTTAACAGTTTATGAAAAAAAATGAAAGGATATGCAAAAATGCATTTTTAACTTAATATTCAGAGAAATTAAACATGGTGAGTCATAAAATATTAAATTTTTGCTTTCTATTAATTATTACACAAGGACAAATTATAGTAATGTTTTGATGCAAAAACTTGGAACCTTGTAAGAAACAATAAACCATAATAATTGAATAACGTTGCACAGATATAACATTGATATCAAGATAAATAATATCAAATTTCAATTGTTTTCCTTATAATTTTATTGCCATTAAATATATAAAACCACAAATAATAAAAATTCTTTAAAATATTAGCGATTGTGTTTTTTTTGCCGGAAATAATGTCTGGTATATTTTTTATACATTTTTAATTATTGAACTGCAAGTAAACGAACTGTTCTATATCAAGGTTATGTTCGAAATAAAGGGAAACATTTTTCCTTCTATGGTTTTACTTTATTATTCATCAACGATTTGCAATATTCCTTTGTGATGCGGATGATATAAAATTGCAGTTTTAACCAGATATGTTACATTATTTGCAGAAATATAAAAATTATGTAACACTGTAAAAATAATTAAAGGAAGTGGCTATTTCATTTTCATCAGGTGTTAATTCATGATGTGTCCAATATTACACAATTTCATAAATTTCTATTACTATTATAGAACATGCACATCTGAAATATGTGTCATGGAAAAAATAAATTAGAAATATTGTTAAATGTACTAATTACAATTTGTTTAATATTTACAAGAAAAACAATTTTATTGCGTAACAATATAATTCAAATGACGTAACAAAAAATTGTTCATTATCAATATTTTTTGCAATAGTTCAAACAAGTATTTTACGGATATGATCAACGAAATAGTATTAAAAATTGCATAAGGTAGGAAGTTCAATAAAAACTTTATTTACGAATTTATTTTATACAGTACAAAATTACTTCTGTTGAGCTTGCTTTTCAATCTTGTTAGCTTCGTCATTTTGTAACTGTTCTAAAGTTAAGAGCGAAACACCCAGTTGATCTTCTCTAGTAAATGGTTGAGCCATTTGGCGTAACCATCGTTTAGCAATCTACAAGCAAAATAATTTTAATTCAATGTTCAAGAAATATGAAAGCATATTTCTCAACCTGAACAGCCTCTTCTGTTGATAAGTTACATAATGAGTCTTTCAAATGTTCTTGAATCCATTTGGGTAACTTAGATCTTTTGTCAGATCTAGAAAAGCGTTTATCGGCGAAAATCATAATTCCGTAGTCGGTTTTACCACGAATTGCTCTTCCAACGCATTGGGCAGCATGTCGCATTGCATCAAAAGTAAGAAAATCGTTTTCTCTTATCTAAATGACATTTATAAATAACAAAAACAACATTACTTAACTAGTAAATTACTAATTAATAAGAACCTGCCTGAAATTGATCGCGTAAGTATTCCAACCTAGCTCGTAAAATTCTAGACTGAGTGTAAACATAAGGAATACCAAACATGAGGACTGCTCGGCCTAAATGATGATCAAAATCTACTCCTTCGGAAACTTTTCCTCGGGCTACTGCTAGTAAAACTGCACCTCTTCCACATTCACACGCCTTAATAAAATACATCAAAGCAAAACTGGTTTCAGCTGAATCTTGTGTTTCGATAAATAATAATTTATATCTTTGTAAACTATCGATGACTCCTTGATCATACCAACTCGCTACAACGGATTCTAAATAAAGGTAAGATGGGAAGAAACATACGACTCCATCTGGGACATTAGATGCTACCTATATTAGAATATTTAAATTAAATTCGCATATTAATCATAAAAAAATAACATTACCTCGACCAATAATTGGCCATAGTTTCTAATGACCGCTATATCTTCCCTTGTTTCAAATTTGGAAGATATAGCTACTTGATCGCTCCCTTTTGACACAATCTAAAATGAAAATGGAAGTAGGAAATACAGATAAATAATGCTACATCAAAACAGAGTTTAATTTTTAATCCAAAATGCAAAAAGTAAATGAAGAATTTAAGTTCAAAAGGATGTATTAAGAGCGCAAAATAGGACATTGTCGATTGAGAGGTTGTCGCGGCATTCTCTCGAAATCGACAATGTCCATTTGCGCATCGAAACACACACAAGATTTTTTCTACAGTCGCCACCATAACAAAAAATAATAAAATGTACACTTTGTACTTACACTACTACTCAATTAATACGGATTAATATAAAGAAAAAAACGTCTTTTATATTTAATTTTAATTTATCGTTATTTCCCATTCTTCTTGACCTATTACTTCAATCTAATCTAAACATTTTATACTTTCGTTTTTGTAAATGAATGCCCTATTTTATTTTCACAATAGTGCGGCATTTTTTTTTTTTTTTTTGGTTGTGTAATATACCGACAGAGCAGTTATATGTCAGATTGATTTGTAAAGGTGGTAAATGTGTCACTACAGTTCCCGACTAAACGTTTCCATTAAGAATGTAGACAAGTGACATTTCTCAACAGTGTATAGTTGGAAATTTGCAATTTTTCTTTGTCGCGCTAGAGCGGCAAAGTGACATTTTGCGTTGACAAAAGAAAGCGCAAATGGCTACTTTCTATGTAGACTGTAGAAAAAAACATATTAAATTATGATTTTTACATGAAAAATGTTATTTGCTGAGCCTAATTTTGTAAAATGTACAGGTTGTCTATTTTTGTTTCCTTACGGTATAGAGCAAAACCGTTAAAATATTGTATAGTTAATTTTTCGATACAAAATACAACTTTAATAATTTTAACAGGAATAACATTTTTTCGCATCCATGTATAAAATAACATAATCTCGCTTATTATGATATAAAAAATAAACAATGTTTTGTTTAGAATATGAAACAAATGAAAATAAGTATTACAGATCATCATTTGTTTAAGTTCTTCAAATTGTAGTCAGTGAATTATTTTTGCGTTATACATTGTTTCACGGCTGGTCAGACAGAAACAACTAGAGATAGAGATATGTTTAGTCTAGTTTAAGAATTGCTCACTAGAGGCGCAAATGTTCTTAATAATATATTTTTTGGAAATAAAAAATAAAGCTACTGAATTATGATTAAAACGAATTATAATTCAACATATTTTAAGTCGATTTATTCAGTATCTATCTACCTTAGTAAACAAGACTCCGGAATAAAAAACTTCTTATTCTTGTGACATTGTTTACAATAACTTTTGTTTCGTAGTGTATTCTGATTTTTAAATAAATATCTAAAATTAAATTTAATAATTGTAAAAGTATGTGGTCTATGTAAAACAAATGAATAAAGACTTGTACATAATTGAGAAGCATATAACATGAGAAAAAAATTAAGGTTATATGCAACTATTCATTTAAATATTATGTTTGTGTTATTGTGTTACATCTCATTAATCTTTTTTTATCAAAATAAAAGATACGAGATAGTTTCGAAATGAGCGAAAAATGAGTTTTTTAGCCAGAAGCTGAAAAACAAAAGAAAATATAAAACATTTGTTAAATTTTTGGATTTGGATTTTGGAACATCGAAAATGAGACAAGTACAAAAATATTTTGACATATGTTGATTATTAATTTTGCGTACCATATCTCACTGTTGCTATTTTATATTTGAACGCAGAATTTTATTTATACCATTATTCTGTTCTAAAATTTATATACCTTATTATGCAAGAAATAAAAAATACGAACCATTGGAAGTAAACAAGGTCTCGCCAAAGTCATAGTAAAAGACGAACTAATAACAGGCTGAAAATTTAAAATCTTTGGGTACATATCAAGAGGAGATAATGTCCCAGAAGTAATAACAACAGTTTGGAATCTATCAAAGATTGGTTTCATTGCTATTGACGAATCTAAACAACTAAAACAACTTTTATTAAATATGATTCCAACATTTCAAAATAATTTTTACCTAAAATGAAATATAGGGTTGGAGACAGTAGGAGTCTTATCATCAAAAGGTTCAACTATAATTGTAAAACCTTTCGTATATGTTGAAACAAGAGTAGCTAAATGTGTTATCAAAATAAGAGGACCAAAATCAGTCATATCAGCAATTTCTAAAGTTCGTAATAATGATGATAAGCGTTCAGCGCAAAATCGCAAAGGTTTGCGCTCAATGCAAACTTTTGCTTGTACATCTTTTAAAAAACCTGCGGGAGATTCTTGTACTACATGTTGAACTCTTAATCTCGTTTTTATGTATTCAACGAAACGTTTTAGAAAATTTACAAAGTGTTCAGCGTTTCGTATATTTCCAGGTACAGCCTCTGTAAAGTTCATACATAAAATTTTAGAAAATTATTATTTAGTAATATACCTTGTAAAACTTCGTCAGGTAAAATAGGATTTGATAAAATAACATCAGTTTCTCTCGCAACACTTGCATCCCTTAAACCTTCTACTAATCTTTGATATTCTTCTTGAAGTTTTTTGTGATCATCTTCTCTCATCCTATAAAGATATTATTAATGAGCGTATAAATACAAATATTAAATTTACGTACTCTGCAATGGTTTTTTCTAAAATAGTAATATTTGCTGTAGACTTTTCAATAATTCTCCTATTAATTTTAACACTCATAGAATCAATGCAGACGTTATCAATATTATGGGCTTCATCGAAAACTACAACTGCTTCTTTAGCAAGTTCTTTGGACACAACGTCTGCGATTTTAGGGTCCAACAGATAGTGATAACTGTATACAACAATATTTGCGTGAATAATCTATAAAATATGTGAATTGGTGTTGTTCCTGTATCCAATATACATAATATGTTTCGTTCATCGAATGATTCCAATGATTATGTGAGTAATAGTATTAATTGAGGACGTTGTCGGCACTTGGTGGAACATTTTTAAAAGGGTAATTTTTTTTTCTCAAATCCTTAATAATGAAAAAATTGTTTAAAAAGCGGCTGATCCCCCCCCTCGTTGCATAATAAATTTCATGTACTTTTCAAATTTGAATAAATATATACGATGTTTCATTTGAAAATTAAAAGTTGCTATCAATTACTCAAGAATCGGAATAATATTGAACTACTTCAGCTTTTATATAGAGGAATTTAGATACTGTAATACGAGGGTGGATTGAATCACTGAGAAGGCCTTAATTTTTCGTCTGTGTCGATCTACCTAGCGTTAAATCGATAATGGATAAAAACGAAGTTCGTGCGGTGATCAAGTTTTTTTATTTGGCAGGAAAGACGGCAACGGAGGTCAAGACCAGGTTGGGTGCTGTCCTTGGGAATGTTTCACCTTCCTTTTCCACGGTGAGTTTCTGGGTTTCAGAATTTAAGTGTGGCCGAACACACACCTGTGACGAGTCACGTTCAGGTCGCCCAAAATCGGTTACCACACCAGAAATTGTGGATAAAGTCCATGATATGGTTCTGGAAGATCGCCGAATGAAAGGATAGGAATATCTTATGAACGTGTAGTTCATATTTTACATAATGAGCTTGGCATGAGAAAAATGTGCGTAAGGTGGGTTCCGTATTTGCTTAGTTCGGAGCAGGCACGAACTTCAGTAGAAAATTTGGAGTTTAAGAAAAATTCGGTCGATTTTAAAAGACATTTCATAACCATGGATGAAACTTGGATATACCACTACACTCCAGACGAAAATTTAGTCGAAAGCGTGGATTGGACATGGTGAGTCGGCCCCGAAGAAAGCGAAGTCAGTTCAATCGGCAGGAAAGGTGATGGCGTCAGACTTTTGGGACGCCAAAGGCATTTTGTTGATTATCTTAGTAAAAGAAAAACTGTAACTGGACAATACTACGCCACACTTTTAAACAAGCTGAAAGCAGCAATTCAAGAAAACGCCCGGTAATAGCAAAGAAAAATATCTTGTTTCCCCACGACAATGCGCCAGCTCATTCAAGTCGTATTGCTCAATAAAAATTGACCGAACTGAGGTTTGAAATCGTCCCCCACCCATCTTTTCCCAACTCAAAACGTTCCTCGCTGGAAAGAGATTTCGATCAAACGAAGAAGCCATCGAAGCAGTAAATGCTTATTTTGAAGACCTCAAAGAAAACCAATTTCGGGAGGAATCGAAAAGTTAGAAAAACATTGGACCAAGTGTGTTGCCCTCAGAGGAGACTATGTAGAAAAATAAAATGTAGTCCGTGTTAAATATATATATTTTTTCATGTTATTCCGGAAACTTTTCAATCCACCCTTGTAAGTGACAAATGAAATACACTCATTGTTGGCGTGGATTGCACCATAGGGGTCAAACTAGTATTAATTATAAATAGTACTATCACCCAATGTAGCATGCATTTATACTCATTTTCTTGGGATATAATTACATGAAAATTTGGCCAATAATTTTGGAATTACTTCGCTGAACGAAATATATTTTAATATATTTACCGCAAATCTAGCTAAAAAGTACGGACACCAATTCCTATCCCTTCCATACTGTTTAAGATCATCTATACTGTAAACTCCATAAGGCAAAGTACTTTCTTTCCCATCCATATTAAAACCTTCGTAATACTGACAAACCGGTGTAGTATCATCATACTGATGCCTCTCCCTCACATAACTAGCAGTTAAAGCTTGGCATTTTCCATCTACTATTTTCCCCTCTCTCGCTGTACTGACTTCTGGATGTATGCACAGATTTTTCCTGGAAGTCAGCACGAGTCCAGTCAGTTTAGGTTTGTCATAATCTTGTCTCTCATAATAGTCGAGTAATTTTTTTAGTTCTTCAATAACTTTTTCAATTTCTGGTACGGTACGAGAACAGTAGATTAATTTACGAATGTCGTGTGGGTTTTCAATCATGTATGCAACGATCAAGGATAATAAAGTGATTGTTTTGCCGGTACCAGAAGGCATCTCAAGTAAACAATGACCCTAAAATATATATTCACGTAATAATGTGTTAAATTGGTGTGTTTATATTTTTACCTTAGCATCTAAGGCACGTTTAAGTTCGCACATATAAGCATATTGCTCTGGATAAATGTAATCGTAAGGAAAATATACGATTATACCATCTACACTTATCCTAATAAACAATATTATTTGAGTTTCTCAATAGTAACAACATTTATAAACAAATACTTACTTCATCTTCTTTATTTAATGCAAAAATATATTAAAATAAATACACTATTTTAAAGTTTTACAACTAGCATTCTTGCACACCGCCTTTTTTACAAGGAGGTTATGTTTTTATGTCAATCAAAAAGTCAGCGCGACTAGGAGCGTTCAGCAGATTTCTATGTTTACTGAACGTTCACACTAATAGTATGTTCGAAAATCCAACCGCGGTTATCGTGGTCATTTTACACGGTAACTGAAACACTGAAAGGTTACGGTTCTCGGGGTAATCAGTCGAACGCATTGGTATTCATGGTTATTAATAATTGTCAAAATCATTTTAGTTTACATCGCAGAATATTTTTGTTGGATACTATTTGTTTTTTGTACCATGTACAGTACTCAGTTGTTTTTAAACACAATTTACCTTTAAATGATGTCAAAGAACAACGTGTGTATACTTCAAAAGTTAGGTTAGATTATAAATTACCACACAAACTGTGCTCTGAGCACGGTTGTGGCGGTAACAAAAAAATACCATACATTTCAGTTACCGCGTTCGAAAATAGTGCCGGTAACCTGAAAAATTTTACCGGTAACGTCGTGGTTCAATTTTCGAACATACTATAAATAAGGAAATCCCTGCTGAATGCATTTTCCACAGGAGCGCATTCCTAAGTAATAGTTAATATATCGTATAAAGTAACTACTACAATAATTTTGTGAAATCGGTTATTATTTTATTACGAAAAAAAAACTTCATATTTTCAATAATTAAACAAAAAGAAATGAGAATTACATAGAATTAAGTAACTTACCTATGAAACACGAAACTAACATTCAATACGTGCACAGAAAACCAAAATTAAAATTGAGAAAAATTCGAAGATGGAGCTGGCTTACACGCGCATGCGCAGGGCTGGTACGAACGAGAGAGATCTGAGGTCAGAAGGATAGGTTGCCCATCTATACTGTGGTTTTGAAATTTCTCTAGGTACGAACTAATCCCTCCCTTTCTCTAGCATTGGAATTTTATGGCAGTAAGCGCTCTAGTACCTATAGTATAGAATCCTTAGAGTATAGAAACTACTATAGAGAGACTGTGCGTGATAAACAATGAAGCCAAGTTCCATCAGCTGATTGCCTAGTGTCCGCCATGTTTGTAGGGACCAAGTTTTAATTTGTGACCAGCATTTCGTGCATCTGTATATTTATTTTATATTTTATGGGTATGAGAATAATGTTCTTCAAAACCATAGGATTCAATTAATTCAAGCAATTTCTGAAAAATATTTTATTATAAGAGATTATAAACTGAACGAACAATAGATAGACACTTCATGAAGTAATACCACATTTTTACAAAATTAAGAGTTTAGTGGCCAATAATATTGGCCCATATTCCGAGCTCACATAATAAAATCGCTTTTATGGAGCACACTCATAAGAATATAATGTAAAAGCGCGCTCCATAAAAGCGCTTTTATTATAAAAGTGGGCTCGGAATACGGGCTATTGTCTTTATCAATCTATGTTATGAATTACAGCGAAACGTTGAGGAATTGTGAACTTATCGTTTTATTCAACTTCCCTGTCCAAATTCCGACTATCAACTTCTTTATATCAATTAGTAGACGCTACTTTCAAGTTATTGTCGCTATCTCATTTATCGACTTAATCGAATAGGAAACGAGAAGACATACTTCTTCTTAATCATGATCTTTTTCATGATTTAGATTACGAATCATAGCCCGAAGGAACACGATTTTTTCAGAAAAATGATGAACGTATTCGGTGACCACATGTCTGCCGAATAGATTCATTTTAAAAGTACAAAATAAGTAAATAATATTTCAAAATTGTTTAAAATGTTTTATTTTTATATAACAAGACACGCATGTCATACATAATTTGTAGAAAAAATATAAATAAGTGTTTCATTAACACAATACAATTAAAAATCAAACTTTATTTTAGTAAAAAATGGGACGTAAATTTGCAGTTGTGACGCAATACTTAATAATTATCACAATTAGTTAAATGAAATCACTAAATTTAATATTAATCACCTATAATAGATTCAAATCGTGCTGAAAAAAATATAAATAAGTAAAAGAGTTCACAACACTATGATATGTAACTTAATGTAGCCTAACATAAATTCTATCGCCTTCTTCAATAGAATAAAATGCCATTTCTTTAAATTCATCATCCATTTCAATTTCCATTTCTGGTCTAGAACTTGATACATAATACAAAGTTGGTCTATCTGATAATTTGAACAACTTTTGTACAAGCATAATTAATTTTTGTATCGTTATTGTCGCTGGTAACTTTTTTGTAATTTTTACATTATTGCACACGATTTGTATTGATGTGAGACTTGTTTTTAATGATTGAGGTTTCAGTATTAATTCGGATTCTTCTGGAGTCCCGTGTTCTATAAATTAAAAATAAATATTGTATTTCCCTATATATCAGAATAAATCAATAATAGATAAGGGACAATAGGCAATGGGAAATAAGATCGCAGCGCCAAAGTGGAACTAATGTTAACGGTATAATTTGACATTTACTAATTGTATTTATGCCTTAAGTGTATAATATTAAGAGATATTACATATGTAAACGTAAATATTATAAACATGTGTTTATACAATCAAGAAAATATCACATGTATAATTTATCCCGTCAACTATAGTTCCGACAATACCACCAGATGTCATATTGCTTATTTCCCATCGCCTATAACGGTTAGTAAAATATGCGTATGTATGTTATAAGGAGGGCAAGAAACTGAAAAAAATAACGGTTAATGGATAACCGAAACATAATTTTTAAAACAATTTTGATTCAAAACTCGATTAAAAAAAATATTTAGGAAACACAAATAACACTTATTTATACAAATTATTTCTGCTTCCGTTAAACAATTCACGGAAAATGGACGATTTTTTTTAAAAAGGAAAAATATTAGTAGTATAAATTTCTAATTAAGGTTTGTTCGCCCAACAAAATAAGCAACTAATTCAGTACGCATGCGTAGTTTCAAATTGGTTTCACACTGATTGAATTTTTTTGTGTTCTGCGAACACAATGAAAGGTTATTTTTAAAGTGAAAATGATTAAACAGAGGAAATAGCCAGGAAATAAATAATTTTTTCTACATTCTACATAGAAAGTAGCCATTTGCGCTCTCTTTTGTCAACGCAAAATGTCACTTTGCCGCTCTAGCGCGACAAAGTAGAAAAAACGCTCGCTGTCCAAAATTCTAACTATACACAATGTTGAGAAATGTCATTCTTAATGAAAACGTTTAGTCAGGAACTAATGGCACTGTAGTGACACATTTACCACCTTTACAAATCAATCTGACATATAACTGCTCTGTCGGTATGTTACATAACCAAAAACAAAAATGCCGCACTATTGTGAAAATAAAATAGGGCATTCATTTACAAAAACGAAAGTATAAAATGTTTAGATTAGATTGAAGCAATAGGTCAAGAAGAATGGGAAATAACGATAAATTAAAATTAAATATAAAACGTTTTTTCTTTATATTAATCCTTATTAATTGAGTAGTAGTGTAAGTACAAAGTGTACATTTTATTATTTTTTGTTATGGTAGCGACTGTAGAAAAAATCTTGTGTGTGTTTCGAGCGCAAATGGACATTGTCGATTTCGAGAGAACAACCTCTCAATCGACAATGTCCTATTTTGCGCTCTTAATACACAAATAGCTATTTCACTAGACTGCGTGTTCGATTATTTTCCAATTTTCCTTTAAAATTAGATATTTAAATTCATTTTATGAAGAAATTTTGTCCTACTCTTCTAATGTTTCCAATTCATTGTCGGGATTGACAGTATTTTTGAAGGGTATATGTCACCTATATTTTTAAATATTTAATTATTAATACAAAAAGAAATAATACAATGTATGTACTTCCCAGGAAAAAAATCATCAGTAATGTCTCTGGATTTTGACACTGACATTTATCTGTCAGTTACAAACATTTTAATTTTTTCAATTGGTTTCCATGACATTATTTGAGCTGTGAGATTTATTACAACAGATTATTATATAACTTATATTTCTTTAACTTTAAATCTATAAAAGATATAATGAAATATTTATATGTATCAGATAAAGAATTTATTCTTCTTTTATACTAGCAAGAACAAAAATTTTCAAAAAATATTATTTAGAAGATTTTTTTTTAAGAATCTGCTACTTCCGGTTGTCCAATTATTACCAAAACCTTTTCAGCTTTTCCCAGTAATGTCCGATTGAGAAATACGTAGTTAAACGGATCTTAAGTATTATAGTTTTTGAGAAATCGTCCTTCCCACATCCCCACACAGACATTATCGTAAAAATATTAAAATCGGATTGTAGGGATCTTAAAACGTGCTTAATCATTAAAATCTGGATATGCGATTTTTAGCATGAATCCAATACCTCTCTCAGCGAGAGGTAAAAAGGTAACAGTGTTGCATGGACGATGTACTTTTAAAATGAGTGTGGATGAAGGATATGTTGGTTTTTGGATAGAAATGTTTGATAAATATGTGAAATAATAGATATTTTTGATCAACTTACTATCTAATAGTTCTAAATATCTCGGATGTCTATTTAGAAATTCATTTTTCAAATTTCCATCCTCCATAACTTTAAACCATTCCAGACCATGTTTTTTAACATAATCATACTCTGCTCCATTCCTTTCGTCGCTTTTGATCAGTGTTCCATTTAATAACTAAAAATATATTTTATACATTTCTTGAATTTCTAATCATGTTCCATATTTACTTTTAAATTTCCGATCCTAGCTACAATTAATTGAAAGCAAGTAGTAGCTCTTTCGCTTTCTAATATTGGATTTTTTAAAAAGCGAAGATCTTCTAATACTGGTAATTTGTTTAATTCACTAATTGACTCCCACTAAAAAGAACTAACTTATTTTAATGAAAAAGATAAAAACACATTCTTACATTGTTAATTTCATTTTCAGAAATTACAAGTTGTTTCAAACTAACAAAAATATTCAATTTGTTTCCTATTTCACAATGCGGTAATTTTATTTCCTTAATACCTATACTTGAAACTACAAGTTGTTCTAAATTACTCAGTTGTCCTAACTTATTTATTTCTTCCCAGTTTTGGATGTCATTTCCTTCTAAATCCAAGACTTTTAAGGCATGTAAATAGTTTTCATCTGGGATATTTATTTCCGTAATTAAATTATATTGTACTCTGAATTCTTCCAACTGAGGGAATATTTGAGATACTTTTAAAACATCAGCCCAAGTCAGTTTCATCTGACCACATATTACACTTATTACAGACGGAAACGTTGTGTGTATTTGTTCAGGTAGTTCTAGGAAATTTTCACTGAAATATAAAATAAAGATATGGATATGTGGGTAAATTTTCAATTCTGTTATACAGCATTTACTCATACAAAATCGACATTTGTACCTTCTTCAGGGTAAGATCTTATATTATTAAATATAAAATTATATGTCTACACAAAAATAAAAGGATGGTGACCGGCACACAAATGTATTATGAGATTAACATGCAAATTTATATTATAGTAATTTCTTGTTTTTATAATTATTTTAGGAAAAATAGAATGACCTAATACATGCACAGTTAATTTTTTATAAACTTCAGACGTACAGAAAATGAGCTATTCGCCTCGAAAGTCAGACATTTTAACACGTGAAGCATAGGACCAATGCTACCAAAACCAACGTTTTGATTAATAGCATCTTGCTTCTATAGATTTTAATAAAAAACTAATATGTAGTAGTTTAATATGTTTCGAATGTTATTTCAAACGATGACAGCGATCTGACGTACAGTTTCAGAGTAATCATAGTGTAAAATAATGTACTCGACGACAGAAAAACTCGAGGGAGAGAGGCAGCGGCAACACTGTATGTTTACGTCAGGGGGAAGGGTAAAACTTATAAAATATATAGATAAAAATATTACTTACATTTGCATTTAATGTATGTTTTATTCATTTATATTTGTGAAAAACTATAACGTTAGAACTGCTAAATTGATTTTTTGACAGTCTCAAAATGATATTTATATGACAGCAGGCATAAATCACGCCCTCATTACCGGTTTGAGAACCAGAGTTTTGGGCAGATTTTGTTGAGTTGTTTCCCGGTTTTGTATTAATAAAGTAGGCTACGATTCAGCAGATATCAAATTTAAATGTCATTTTTAGAATGTCAAAAATCAATTTAGCTATTATAACGTTGTTATATGGATTTTCAAAAATATAAATGAATAAAAAATACAAAAAATGGAAATATAAGTAATATGTTTTATCTATATATAATTTGTTATATTATTTTTAATTCGTCAAAATTGACAGCGGGAATAAGTTACGTCAACGTGGCGAATTTGTAACTACGGCTGGATTCAGCGGCTCTCTGATAGAGCTGTTCCCCCCTACCCCTTCCGATTAAAGCGCGACGTTGCCAGCTTTCCGTTAACAACGTTTCGTAGCGGTGTGGGTATACATACTTTTGACATACGGCGCAAGAAAGTACAGTCACCTATTAAAAGTTTTCTTTAGAGAGGGGTTATCGTAGAATGCGCAGTATACGTTCAACGCGATCAAATTTTTGGCCTGACGGTAGCTGGTGAACTACCTTAATATGAATTTCTCGAAAATGGTAAGGGATGATTTTTTTTTAGGACACCTATGAATTTACAAGCTCTTACGGTTCTCGAGATCCCAATGTGTTTTCAATGCGTTTATAGACTCGTCACCGAAATAGAAAAACATTTGTTTGAATTCCGTGGCTATCGCTATTTCTGGAGTGATTTTCGACATTTTCATACCTAATTTCTGCAGTTTTAAGTATGTAAAATTTATTTTGTTTATTAAGGTGCAGAATTTTGAATTTTTTTATTTGAAGATTCATAAAAATAAATGTCAATCTAAATGAATGTATTTATGTATATGATTTTGTTTTTAGAATTTGTAAAATATTTCTTACCCAGACGGTATAAAAGGATATCGGATAATAAATGTTGTATAACTGAGATTTCGAGGACTTATTATACGTCATTTCACGTAAGAAAATAGAGTTGGTTTAGATAAATAAATTTTGTCCTCAGATTGGTCAGAAAGTACACCTAGTTCACAAAATCGAAAAAAATATCTCCGTTAATAACGTTTCGAAGCGGTGTGGGTGTACAAACTTATGACTTACGGTGCGAGAAAGTACAGTCACCTAGCGTAAATTTTCTTTAGAGAGGGGTTATCGTAGAATGCGCAGTATACGTTCAGCGCGCTCAAATTTTTGGCCTGGACGGTACTTGGTGAACTACTTTATACGAGAGAATGTGGAACTAATTTTTCAACAGAAACAAGTCATTCTATTGGCTCTACTCCAAACTTATCTTCTTTTAATAGAATTACTTGTCTCTATTCAATAATTAGTTACACATTCTCTCGTCTCAAACCTTTGTTGAAAAGTATATTTATTATTTTTCGAATTAAATGAGATTTTTGTTTATTTTATAATTTTCCAAAGGGGCCACCTTCCAACATCAAAAGGGCCAGACTTGCGCACCCCTGATTTAATGCATGTAAAAACAGCGGGCTCTCAAGCGCCATCTGCTATTTTCTTACGTGGAATGCAGTTAAAGTTTAAAAAAAATATGAGAATATATTACCAAACGTTTAACCATGTAAGATTTTTTAATTGTTCGCATATTTCAAATATTTGTGTCCATTTATTAAACAAGTTTTTGGATAAATCCAATTCGACGATGTTTGGACATAGATTTGCTAATTTTCCTGGCTCACCAGCACTATTTACAAGTTGTAATCGTAAACTTACTACTTGCAAGTCTTGAAAATTGCTAGAAAATTATGTTTTATATTACATAAAATTAAACAAATATTATTTTACCAACCTTTGCTTTTCATTTATCTTATCAAACCCTACCATTTCCAGAAAAGGCGCATTGATTACTTTTTGTAAATGCAATAATTGCATTTGATTCACGTTTGCCTCCGAAGCTGATTCTTTCTGCCCATAGCGAGTGGTTATTGCTGCTACAGCATCTCTACCAATTTGTACTTTTCCAGGACGCACAAACGATCCTGAAGTAGGATGATTTGTTTGGAAATATCTCACTCCAGAAACACTTCCATCGTGTTTTCCACGGCTCGGATCATCCCACTCAATTCCTAACCAAGAAGCTGGATAGCCTTCTACGGTTCCGATGTATCGAACTGTTCCGTAATGTTCGGAACATTCTACACGGGCTCCGATTTCGATATTATTCAGTAATGAAAGTGTACTATCACTGACCATCCTTTAGGAAGATGAATTCTTTGCACTCTGAAAAGTAGGGTGATATTTTGTGAAGTTTGCAAGTTATGAGTTTTATTTTAGGGCAAGTACTTACAGTATGATAAATATTTTGCAATTTTACATTTATGTAAAGATTGTACGTATTATCTACAGAGATCTTGTTCGATATATTACGATAAACAACTACAGCTGTCAAACGTCATTCATGTGTTTCTCAGGTTATGAATGTACTAGCGGAGCATGCGCACATTACAACAATTTTGTATTTGAATAAAATTACTGAAATTGTCTACTATATTTATTTTTTCCAGAATATAAATCTCTCTATTCACTTAAATATCTTGCGCAATTGAAAGGAAGTAAATGTAATGAATACACAATTAAATTTTACTATAGCTTTCAAATTTTAAA
This sequence comes from Harpalus rufipes, assembly GCA_951394225.1. Lineage (NCBI taxonomy): Eukaryota > Metazoa > Arthropoda > Insecta > Coleoptera > Carabidae > Harpalus > Harpalus rufipes. The sequence continues at coordinate 61,605,398 of OX596275.1, forward strand.
GAAATAAAATGCGCCTGATACTTTGCAACTTGTTTTTCTTTAATGTGTATTGATAATCAATGATTTTAATAGGTATCATATTTTTTTGAAAATTTTATACAGGTGACACTGAATAACGGGCCACGCAAAATAACTTTTTTTATTTATAATTAGTTTTTAATATACTTTACATATTTAAAAACTAAACTTAGGAGCTTACAAATCATGGAATTTGACATGATGGTAGTGCTTCCTGTTTGATCGGAAATGATATTAACTTTTATATTTCAAATAGAACAGCGTATATATTTTTATATATTTGGATTCTACGTTAAATCACGAATTCAACGATATATGGTTAATGAAGAAATAAATTACAAAAACATAAGAGAAAATTATGAATAATTAATCTGGTAAGTCATATCAGGTACGATTACAAAAAAAAAATCTGTCTTCCTCGCCACTTCCGTTTTTGGTTACATAAGTATAGGGCGCGAGCAGTCATGTGACATTGTTGGCCTTGACAAGCAGATATGGGTGCACGTGTCAGAATGACAATTAGTAATGATGTACTCTAAATTCACGTAGTTAATTTGTCACCAGGAGTGTGGAATTTACTTGTTGAGGAAAATAAACCACATATGGAATTGGAAAATCACTAAATTTAGAATGAAAAATTATGGTATTTGACATCTATGTACATAATTACTAACTATCATTTTGACAGGGGCCCCCATATCTGCTTGTGAAGGCCAACAAAGTGACATGACTGCTCGCGCCACATTATATTTAATATTTCTTGTATACCTATACTTTACACCAAAAGTTATACTTAATCTATTCCTTATATTTAGATTGTTTAATTTTAAATTCATTCTATGAAGAAATTTTGTCTTCTAATTTTTCGAAATATTTCCAATTCATTGTCGGGATTGACAGTATTTTTGAAGGGTATATGTAATAAACCTATAATTTTAAATATTTAACTATTAATAATCTTCCGTAATGTCTGTGGAATTTTGTTACTGACATTTATCTGTCAGTTATAAACATTTTAATTTTTCAATTGGTTTTCATGACATTATTTGGGCTGTGAGATTTATTACAATAGATTATTATATACCTTATATTTCTTTATCTCTAAATCTATAAAAGATATAATAAATTATTTACATGTATCATATAGAGAATTTACTCTTAATTAATAAAATTGGTTTTCATGACATCATTTGGGCTGTGAGATTTATTACAATAGATTATTATATACCCTATATTTCTTTATCTCTAAATCTATAAAAGATATAATAAATTATTTACATGTATCATATAGAGAATTTACTCTTAATTAATATAAGCAAGAACAAAAATTTTCAAAAAATAATATTTAGAAGATTTTTTTTAAGAATCTGCTACTTCATACACACACATACACACACACACACACACACACACACACACACACACACACACACACACATACAAACACATCATCGTAAAAATATTAAAATCGGATTGTAGGGACCTTAAAATGTGCTTAATCATTAAAATCTGGATGTGTGATTTTGAGTATGAATGCAATACCTCTCTTAGCGAGAGGTAAAAACTTACTATTTAAACAATTAACACAAATATTACTTAATATCTTCTTAACTATTTTTACAGCTTGCCTTATATCATGGCTTGGTATCTGAAGCATATCGTTGAATTCGTAATTTTACGTAGATTCCAAATATGTAAAAATATATAGGCTGTCCTATTTAACATATGAAAGTTAATGTCTCTTTTGGTCAAACCGGAAGCGCTACCATATGTGTACAAAGGAGATTGGCACACCCAGCATGTGTAATATGCCGTGATGATATATTTATTTATTTATAAAATAATATAAATTTGACATAGTGTTACTCCCTTATTGAATTAATTTTAATAATACAAGGTTTATTGGTCTTCAATATTATCTAAAATCTCAAAAGGATTAAAACAAAAGCAATTGTGACGTAATATTGGTCAATAACTAACATAAGCATCTGCAAGGCAAACTATTGCATCTTCATTTTGCAAAATTAGACATATCCGTTGTTTCTGCTACTGTGCAGATTTACTGACCCGAAACCAACAGTTTAAAAATGAAATTACATCGATATATAACCATCTTGTTACGTAAAATTGAGATGTAGGTTGGTGTTAACATTGTTCAGGAGTCGCGACTAGTTTAGGTAGAAGGATATAATCACGCGTTCCTTTTGATAGCTACTCGACCGAGAAAGATTTGTTTCAATAGATTCTAATATATCTGCCAGGATACAGACATCATCATTATATGATATCTTTTTGACCGTTGTTATTCTTTATAAATATCTGATTATTCCAGCTATTTATTTGATAGTAACGAGGTAATTTGTAAGCAATTATTAAATGATGATTTTTCTATTTAAAACTTTATTTAATAAATTTAAAACAATTATGACTGTACAAAAAATATATGCGTATATTATAAGCCGTTTATTGTAAATATGACATATTTATACGTATTTATTAATATTATAACTATAATTTTCTATTATATACCCTATGATTACTAGCTTTAAATCTTTAATAATAAGACGTCCAATAAAATATTGTCATAAATTATTTTCTATTTACGCGCATTTGCACGTTAATTATGACAAGATTGCCATAATAATTGAACAATTTAATTCATTGAAATTTCCAATTTTGGCGCCATATCCTTCGATTCCAGTTTCGTCACATTGTGAACAACAAGGTTTTATCAAAAATCGAGCAAAAAATATATGAGTGTACGTATGCAATTCTACAAGAACCAACCTATGTGGCTTTCTTTCGGTCCACTATCACAATCAAATTGGATTGGCGTGATCGGATTGATGACGTCAAACGTGATTGCATACCGTACAGCAAAAGAACATTTTTTTTTACCTCTCGCTAAGAGAGGTATTGGATTCATGCTAAAAATCGCATATCCAGATTTTATTGAATAAGCACGATTTAAGGTCCATAGAATCCGATTTTAACATTTTTACAATGATGTCTGTATGTGTGTGTGTATGTGTGTGTGGATGTGTGTGTGTGTGTGAGGTTGTTGGAGACACGATTTCTTAAATTCTATAAGACTAAAGACCTGTTTGACTACGGATTCCTCAATCTAACAGTAATGGGAATAGTTGAATAGGTTCTGGTAACAATTGGATAACCGGAAGTGGTAGTTTCTAAAAAAAAAAATTCTAAATATTATTTTTTGACAATTTGTTACTACAAATATTAAAGATAATTAGATTCTCAATCTGACACATTTAATTTTTTTATTATATCTCGTATAGGTTTGGAGATATAGTATATAATATAGAATAATCTGTTGTAATAAATCTCGTTGCCCGAAAAATAGTTGCGATATTTAAATTTTTGTAATTGACAAATAAATGCAAAATGTCAGTATCAGATTTTTTTGGGAGGTATGAGTACATTTAATATATATTATTGTATTATTAATTAAATATTTATTTGAATTGCAGGTATGTTAATATTACATATATCCTTAAAAATTACCGCTAATACCGACAATGAATTTGAAGTATTTTGAACATATTAGAATAGTAGGATAAAATTTCTCATAGAACGAAGGAAGAGAAACAATTTCAATTATTTGTGTGTTCAAGAAATGTTAAATTCGTTACTTATAGGGCGCGAGCAGCCATGTGACTTTGTTGGCCTTGGCAAGCAGATATGAGGATCCGTGTCAGAATGACGGCTAGTAGTTATTTACATAGATGTCACAATTGTCATATGTCATAATTTTTCATTCAAAATTTCATAATATTCTGTTTATTTGTCATCCATTAGTATGGAATATACTTGTTGAGGAAAATAATCCACATGGATTTGAAAAATCCTAATATTTCGAATGAAAACTTATGATACTTGACACCTATGTATCTTACTAGCTGTCATTCTGACATGGGCCCCCATATCTGATTGCTAAATCACATAACTGCTCGCGCCCTATGCAAGATAAAATGAAAATGGCGAGAGGTATTGTGCTGGCCACAACAGATTTTTTTTTGATATGGTGATAGGTTGAAAATTGTTTTTGCCAAGGACCAGAAATGATTCTTGTTTTATACTCAAGATGAATATTAACGAATTGTTAATTGTAAAGTAAAGGAATACGAAAGAATTATAATTTTTACCTCTCGCTAAGAGATGTATTAGATTTATGCTAAAAATCGCATATTCGCATTTTATTAAATAAGCACGTTTTAAGGTCCCTAGAATACAATTTTAACATTTTTACAATAATGTCTGTGTGTGTATTAGGATGTTTTAGGTACGATTTCTCAAATTGTATACAACTAAAGACCTGTTTAACTACGAATTCCTCAATCTAACATTAATGGGAAGAGTTGAATAGGTTTTGGTCACAATTGACAACCGGAAGTGGTAGTTTCTTAAAAAAAATATTCTAAATATTATTTTTTGAAAATATTTGTTAATACAATAATAAAGATCTATAAATTCTCAATCTGATACATTTAATTTTTTTATTATATCTTCTACAGAAAAATTATATAATATAGAATAATCTGTTGTAATAAATCTCGTTACCCAAACAACTCCATGAAAACCAGTTGAGATATTTAAATGTTTACAATTGACAGATAAATGCAAAATGTCAGTGTCAAGAATCAACATTATTATTACCATTACACAAAGCTTTTTCTGGGAAGTAAGTACATTTAAAAATTCTTTTTGTATTATTAATTAAATATTTAAAATTATAGGTATATTAATACTAAATATATCCTCCAGAAATACCGCTAATACCGTCAGTGAATATAAAGAATTTTTAACATATTAGAAGAGTAGGAGAAAATTCCTCATAGAACGAAAGATACAATTTGAATTATTTGTATGTATGTGTACAAGAAATGTTAAATTCGTTAATAAAAAAAAATCAACCTAATATGCAAAGGACCACATGTTGGTTTGTTCATTACCATAATAACATCATAAGAAAATAACAGACTTTAAATATGCTAAAATAGGCATTATTTGACATTTCCCATCACTATGATTAACTTACATTAGCAATGAATATTAAAAAAGTAAAAGTAATTATGCTCCGCAGACATCTAAATACCACAAATAAAAATAGTCTCTCATTGTTGCATGCTAATCGTCCGTGGGCTCGTATGTGTTCCATAAAGATGAGTGTTATTAATTTTATAGATCTATGATGCAAGAAACGCTATTCATTTATTCGCGATGCTATAAATTTTGTATATGAAGTAGTTAGAAACTATACTAACGGATATTGAAGGTTAAAAACAAATGAAACAGAACTAGGTTACGTCATAGTTATTTTGTTTAAAGATCAAGATGATCTTTATTCGCACTCATTATAGGGTGTTTTCGAAATAGATCTCACAACTTATAATTTATTTTCTCATGAATAATAAATAAGATTTGACTACGGTGACAAATGGTTTATAAATACCATGAAGTACAATTCTCTAAGAATAATCATATGTAATTGAACACATAAAACTTAATTACAAATTATAATGATATTACAAAATATTTATGTATTAAAGAATATCCAATTTCCATGTGAAATGATGCCATAAAGAACGAACGTGAAATGAATTGTAATTAAACATTGACCTGGCACATCTATTCTCTATTCCATGAACATATAATTATAATAACAAGTAATTTTTTATAATTAAAAATTTACCTCTCGCTAAGAGAGGTATTGAATGTAAGATACCCTAGTATCTGGGGGAATGTGGGGAGTTGGTACTAGGGAAATTACGAGATGATTGTCAGTTATTTAGTATTCAATGTAGAATTTGTTTAAGTTAAAAATAAAACATATTGCCAAAAATCAGTGTTTATTTTGTAGTCAAAAGACATAACATTGAATTCATTTATTAAGGTCTCTACAATCCGATTTTAATATTTTTACACGATGATGTCTGTGTGTGTGTGTGTGTGGATGTATGTGTGTGTGTATGTATGTGTATGTGAGTCGGTTGGAAGGACGATTTCTCAAAAACTAGAATACTTCATATCTGTTTAACTACGTATTTCTCTATCGGACATTACTGGGAAGAGCTGAAAAGGTTTAGGTAATAATAGGACAACCGGAAGTAGCAGATTTAAAAAAAAATCTTCTAAATATTATTTTTTGATAAATTTTGTTCTTGCTAGTAAAAAAAGAGTAAATTCTCTATCTGGTACATATAAATATTTTATTATATCTTTTATAGATTTAGAGAAAAAGAAATATAAGGTATATAATAATCTGTTGTAATAAATCTCAGAGCACAAATTATTATTTATTATTATAAAAATCTGACGTGACCAATACAATACCTCCCGTTTAATTTAATTTTTATCCATGTAAATACTTAAAATTAAATTTAATTTAAACACCGGGTTCGACCCCGACCGACGCCAAATATTTCGAATTTTAAATGGCGCAAAAATGACACCTGCGGTGCACTCTCCACGCCATAAGTGCTTGTGAGGTGACATCTGGTAAAAGCCTGCACGGTACAAATATGTCATCATCGTTACCGAAAACTGTGTACAAAGCACATTGGCACACCCAGCAATGGATAATATGCCGTGATGATATATTTATTTTATTTATTTATATACTTACCTATATTCATTGCTGGCGTGGAGAGTACACCACAGGGGTCAATTTTGTGCCATTTAAAATTCTAAAATATTTGTCGTCGATCGGAATCGAACCCGGTTCCCCAGATTCGCGAAAAATGACAAATATGTCATTATTATTACCGACATCTGTGTAAAATGTAGATTGGCTTACCCAGCAATGGGTAATATCCCTTGATGATATATTATATATTGTTATTATCTTAACTATATTCCTATATATTTACTTATGCTGGAAACTGTATTAAGTTCCTTTCCATATAATTATTGTTCCATTTACTATTTTCTTTTTAAAACGTTACTGTTATTATTTGAAATTAGTTTGTTGACAGTGACATATATCTATCAGTTACATACATTTGAGATCTGGAACTGTGTAACCATGGAGTTAAAGCGTAGGCTTCGGGATTAAAATTATAGATAGTTTTATAAATTTATCCATAAAATATATAGAAAAAGTATTAATGCAAATCTGTAGAAAATTTTAATAATCTTTAATTATTATATAACATAAATCTCGAAAAAATATCATTTAAAGGTATTTTTCGTAGAAAAACTATTTTGAACTTCCAATAAAGTGCCATTTCCGGTTATCTGATTTACTCCAAAATCTAATGGCATCTTTCCACATAAGAGTAAGGTAGAATTTAAAACGTAGTCATTTACTAAAATCTCGATCTGCGATTTTTAGCACGATCCCTATACCTCCCTTACCAAGGGTAGCGGGAGGTAAAAATCACGCAAAAACAGTATGACAGAATAAAATGAAATTGTTTTCAAACAATTTCCATAACAACCCACGCTACTGAGATTTTAAAATTGTTCTTAAATAATTTAATTTATAATCGGTTTTTCTAATTTTTACTCTTTAAAATCTGCTATAGAAAAAAATAGAATTTTATACACGACGATAAAATTAAAATATCGACTCGCGAAATATAATTCACTCGCGCTATCGCTCGTGAATTAAACTTTCCGCTCGTCGATAAAATACAATTTTATCGTCTTGTATAAAAAATAATTATTGTCCCATATCATATTTAGCAATTTTTAATCAGATTATTGGGAATATTCGTTCAAATTTCATAATTTGTTTTTTTAAATTATAGTGATCTTACTTGTTTTAAGCAAGTATTTGTTTTGCTATTAGCTACAATAATTTACATATATGCAATCGAGATTTTCACAAATGCACCCGCTGTTTTTTTTCTTCACAAGAAAAAATATAACAATGGATGGAAATAGAAAAATAAACAATAAAAAACGCGAAATGAGAAATGGTTTTCGAAATGTTTTTCTATTTTTGTTACACGCTCTAGAGGTGAGAATTTAACACAGATGCCATTGTCGAAGATTAAAATGTATTAATTTTTATTAAAAATAACTTCCGAGCTATTTGTATATGTACTATGTACAGGTGGGCCAGCTAAACATAGGAATTTAACATGTAAAATCAGATTTTTGTAATTTCCTACTTCCCTAAATATTTTAGGGAAAAAAGCTTCAAATAAAAGTTGTAGGGCATAAAATTCTGCCTCTGAATCAATAAACAAAATTAATTTTGTGTGCCTTGTAATGGCAAAAATTAGGTATGAAAATGTCGAAAATCACTTCAAAAATATATAGCTATTGCCATGGAATTGAAACAAAAAAAATACCAAATGTTAACGATTTATCTGTCAAGTTTGGTTAATTAATTTTTATTATTATTTGTAATTTCTGTTCAAGTGAACAAATATTAAATTTAAATTAACAGAGAATTGTTAACAGGAATAGAAATTAGAAATAATATCTAATTAAAATAAATTACCCTAACATGACAGATAAACCGTTAGACATTTGTTATTTATTTTGTTTCAATTCCATGGCTACTGCTATTTTTGAGATAATTTTTGATATTTTCATACCTAATTTCTGCCGTTACAAGGCATACAAAGTTAATTTTGCGTATTGATTCAGATACAGAATTTTATGCTCTATAACTATTATTGGAAGCTTTTTTACCTAAAATAATTAAGGAAGCGGAAATTAAAGTCTTATTATAAAGATCTATGTGCTGGTCACCACCCTGTATATGCAAATATTGTGAAAGAAACATGATTTTGGATGTAGGTACCTACCTACATACACATTTCTTGTTAGTTTGGTTCACGAAAGATGACAATTCAAGGTCATTTATTAACCGTATGGTATAATATTACTAGCAGATAACTTCACTGCATTTCGTATACATAGACGTGCTACATGATATATTTATGGATACATATTAACTGGAAAAATAAGTGTAATTTATTTGAAAATTATGTTTATTTTTAAATAATGCCTTTCTCAAAGATTTATGCTCTTCACCTATGTTTTTGCAAAACCCAAAAACATACGACTTGACAAGAACCATGGAATAATAATTTGATTTAAATGACAACGTCACTGGGTAACTATTAGGACAGAGGGCAGTGCAGTAGATAATTTGATATCTGTAATTCTACGACATACGTCATTATTATTTGTAATGTGAGTAATATCACAATTTACGTATATCTGTTACACAACATAACCTATATAGACATACATCAAATAATCTTTTTCTTTCTAACATGAAATGTTGCTAAGCTACTACTGTATAAAGTGCTGTGTATACTTTCTTCGAACAAGTGACCTTGAATACTCATCTTTCATGAACCAAAGTATAATTTATGAAGTGTGGAACATTTTGTCTAACTTAATCAAACTTGTATCCTTCAAATAAAAAAGTTAGTAATAGTGAACAGGATGGTTGAGACAATCTGTATATCCAATCCCATTTTAATTTAAAATTGTGGATAATTAAATAATTATATATTGCATTTCAAATAATTTGCAAACAATGATATGAAATACACAATAATGATTTTGAAATTAAAATTATTAAATTTAGCATTGGATATTGGAAATCTGCTTTACCAAATATGGCGGCAGGATATTAGATGAAGGAAAAACAAAGGAATTTATTGGTAATATAACCTTGATATATTTGAACTTTACATAATGAAAGTAGTAAATAAAAAATTACCGAAATTATAGGATTGACTTCTAAGAATGCTTAAGATCACATAAATTTTATGTATATTCCATTTTGACTTAATAAGTGTTTAGTTGTTTAGTAAATACCGTAGGAAGAGGATCTTATGTGGATTTAATTTCCATAATATTTTTTGTTATGATGATTCAATAATAATGCAAATAATTGCTTCTTGCACTTCCACTAACATTTTGTCCAGTAATAGCTAAGTAACATATTTTTTGCTTTTAATAAAAATCTGCTGTGGCCAGTACAATACGTCTCGTCACTTTCTTTTTTGGTTACATAAGTATAGGGCGCGAGCAGTCATATGACATTGTTGGCCTTGACAAGTACACATGGGAGCCCGTGTCAGAATGACAATTAGTTATTATGTACATAGATGTCAAATGTCAGAATTTTTTATTAAAAATTTCAAGATTTCTATATTTACGTAGTTAATTTGTCACCAGGAGTGTGGAATTTACTTGCCGAGGAAAATAAACTAAATGGAATTGGAAAACCATGTACATAATTACTAGCTATCATTCGACACGGGCCCCTATATCTGCTTGTCAAGGCCAACAAAGTGACATGACTGCTCGCGCCCTATTGTATTTAACATTTTTTGTATAGGTACCTACAATCTACACCAAAAATTATACTTATACCTATTCTTTATATTTAGATATTTTAATTTTAAATTCATTCTATAAATAAATTTTGTCCTACTCTTCTAATTTTCGAAATGTTTTCAATTCATTGTCGGGATTGACAGTATTTTGAAGGGTACCTGTAATTTTAAATATTTAACTATTAATACAATAAGAAATAATATGTGTGTACTTCCAAGAAAACATCTTCAATAATGTTTTTGGATTTTTGACAGTATCATTTATCTATCAGTTACAAACATTTTAATTTTTTCAATTGGTTTCCATGACATTATTTGAGCTGTGAGGTTTATTACAACAGATTATTATATACCTTATATTTCTTTATTTCTAAATCTATAAAAGCTATATTAAAATATTTACATGTATCAGACAGACAATTTACTTTTATTTATAGCAAGAATAAAAAAATTCAAATAAGATTTTTTTTAAGAATTTGCTACTTCCGGTTGTCCAATTATTACCAAAACCTTTTTACACTTCCCACTAAAGTCCGATTGAGAGAAACGTAGTTAAACAGATATTAAGTTTCATAGTTTTTGAGAAATCGTCCTTCCAACTTCCACACATACGCACACATACATCCACACACACACACACACACACACACACATATATACATATAGACATCATCGCAAAAATCGGATTATAGGAACCTTAAAACTTGCTTATCATTAAAATCTGGATATGCGATTTTTAGCATGAGGTAAAAATGATTATAGTTCCCACAGTTTTTATTCCGTTATATAAATGTTCAAAAAATTATGATAATTTTCATCTTTCATTGACTTGTTAAAAACAAAACGTTATTTATTCATAGACTTCTCGACAGACTGGTAGTCACTTCCAAGCACGCAAATAACAACGAAAGCAATCTCTATATTATCTAATGACAGCCAAGCAAATACGAGTGCATAACTTAAGATCATACAAGGCTTAGACACAGCTGAAGATGCAATTTACGCATGATGTTCTTGGTAATAATTAGCTGAAAGGCATTACAACATATAAGTGTTGACATATCCCGTCGCAAAGTTAACTAAATGAGATATATAATTAAATTATGTTCGAATATTTTTAATTTTTGAACTTTTACTTTTCGTGTTTGCTTTTTAAATGTAGTTTGCAATTAAAAAAATAAAATTATGTTCGTGCTCTTTATTTCTTTTATAAGTGCTCTTGCTACATATTGTAGTTAAAAGATGATACAGGTATGAATTACGAAATGCATCTATAATGGCCGTATTATGGTCAAAATTGTAAGTCTAAATCAGCACAATATCTTCCGTCAATCCTGTGTATTACGTATAAATTCCATACATAAATTTTCTTGCAAAATGGTTCTAAATTTCCAGTATCATTATTTCGTAAACAAACTATGCAAATTGCACTTGACACTGACATCTTCTTCTTCTTCTTCTTTTAGCTTTTCCCATTCGTTACGGGCCGCTATTTTTTATTTTCTTCTTCCATTTCTGTTTTGCGTGTCAGTCTTTTCTCTCAAGTCTTCCGCAATACAGTCCTTCCAACTTATCTTTGGTCTTCCTCTGTTTCTTCAACCTTCTATTTCTAAGCTATTCATTTTTTTTCCAATATATTCTCCATTTCTCCTCATGACATGTTCAAACCAATGTAATCGTCTCTCTTGTATCTTTCTAGAAACTTGTAACACTAGAGTTATTTCCTTACCGTATCTTTCCGTGTCTTCCCCAACATCTACTTCAACATCCTCATCTCTGCCACATTCATTTACTTTTCATTGATACTGACATTTGTCAATTTGAATTATCTTTATAATTCTTTAACTCTATATCTATTGAAAATGAAGTATAAAATGCAATCAAATCGTATAGAGAATAACATATTCTTTAAGTTATAATATCGTTAAATGTCAATAAATCATATTTAACTGTTAAAATCTTCAAATGAGGCTACTTCCGGTTGACCAATTATAACCAAAATCTAATCACTTGTTCTTCTGGATGTGAGCTTGAGGAATACGAAAACATTATAATTTTTGGAATCGTATGGTATTGAAGTTATGCGATCCGAAACTTTCGTCACACCCACACAGACACACACACACATACACACACAGACATCATCGTAAAAATGGTAAAATCGTATTATAAGGATCCTAAAATATGCTTAGTCACTAAAAACCCATCATTGAATTTTTTGACCTAAGACAATACCTTTCTTACCTAAAGGTGACGGAAGGTAAAATGTTATTTTGAGTGGCCCAATTTTTATTGTAATCCTGTATTGTTTCTATTGTTATTTATTTATTTTACTTCTACCTTGTGAAACACAAAATATGCCACTTTTATTGAAGACAAATACTTTTACTGAATAAAAGTTCTGAATAATATTTTACCGAGAATATAATTCCTTAGTCACGTGACATGTTTTCCGCCAATCAACATTCAGAATCTCCCTAGCTACATATCTATCACAGCGATGATAAAAAACAAGGAAATTATCACCGTATTTATAGTCGTTACTACGGGATTTGTTTTCTTTATTTATGACATTGACAGTTAATTTTGAGTATAAAAATAAATAATAACAATAATTCAAACTCCGAAATATTAAATAAAACTCGTAAGTACCATGTTTTAATACAATATGAATATGTATATCAAAAGTTAGGTTAGGTTAGATTGCAAAAATTCATTATATTCTCTCATTAAATATAAGATCGTGATATGATTAATAATCGAAGATATTGCTCGTGAAGCCGAAGCAGCACATTTCAACTCGTCCTTCGGACTCGTGAAATCTGCAGCTCGGTTTCACTCGAGAATATCATCGATGATAATCATATCACTTGTATAATACGTATGAAAGTATGGCCTGAGTATACCACTCCCTGTAAAATTATTTATTGTCTATTCGATTAATATAATTTTATGATAAATTCTCATTTTTTACGAAATAGAAAATAATGAGTTGTTTCTGATCACATTTTCGACCGAAAATCCTTTCTATACTGGGCTAGTTCGAAATATTGTTTAAATTTCCATGACGATCAGTTGTTTATTTATTTATTTCTTATTACCTCGCAATAGAAAATAAAATAATGCTTACTTATAGATTTTTATTTATTCTTTTTTTCAGGATCGCGAAAAAAATATTGTACCCAACCTGAAAGTGTAATTACTGGACTCGCAAGCTTCCAAAGCTCGCTCACCCAGTAAAGTATCACTTTCAGGTCATGTTATGTAAATTACTATTATTGAATAGCAATGAACATTGTTCTTACGTTTGCAATGTTAATTGTTATTCAATACACAGCCGTTCAATTAAATGCAGAAGAAAGAATGGAAGAGCATGCTAATGAGAAAGAAAAAGTAATGAACAATGAATTATTTCCAATGCATCTTAGATACTAATTGACAAGATTGTTGTAAATTTTTGCTGTAAAGATAAGTACCAGACCAAAGGAATGTAGAGAAGACATCTGCCCTTGACTTCAAATTGTAATGCTTCTTACATCAAAGAAATAATTCTTGAACTTAGAAGAACGCAGGCGTAATATTACATATTCAAGGTGTGGAAAACCGCGATATATTTCTACGAGATACAAATAATTACTGTTTATAATTTTCTTTATTTACTACTGATGCTATTGTTATTCAAATCAGATACGATGCAATTTACTTATTTACAGCTGTTTTTGAAATAAATGTCAAGATATATGACTTGCTTTGCTTTGTTCTTTTGTATTATTTCATATTAATAAAGATATTATTACTTTGTAAAATTATTACACATTTACTTTGAATAACATAGTTAAAAATGGCGAATACAGTAATAATATATAGATATTTATTTGCGCGTGAGTGGACTGCAGAAATTGAAATATCTTTCTCACGGAACAATTTTTGAAAGGAAATAGTGTGGGGAATTTAGTATTTTTTTAAAAATTTAAATGAATATTATTTATAAAAATTGTATATTCGCTTTTAAAGTTAAAATGTGGACATACACAGGTATTATTTTTCATATATTATACAGGGTGTTTATTAAACATAGGGCAAAAATTGAAGGGATTATTCCCTGAACCATTCTAAGATGAGTTTGTCCTTTGATGATTTTTAAAGCCGCTTTGTTTCGAAGATACAGGGCGTAAAATTTTCGACAATAACAACATTTAATACATTACATGTAAAGTTTAATCTACAAGTACTGTTGAAAATGACTATCCAGCTACGATGCAAGAATCCGCCTAGCTTGTAATGAATTGCCATCAGCAAGGCCATAAATGAGATGCATGTCAGTCATCTCGGCGTTCGTATAGCTATTCATGATAAGAGGACTTCACTAACAAAAGTTTAAGTACCTATTATAGACAGAAAATACACGTCAAACAGCCAAACGTCTCAACGAATTTGACACATAACTTGCCTGCTGTTACTAGATTAATAATTTGAAAAATATCAAAAATGGTTTTGTCGATTTTGCCCTGTATCTTCGAAACAATAATTTTAAATTCATTCTATGAACAAGTTTTTTCCATGTCTTCTAAATGTTCGAGGTTTTCCAATTTATTAACGGGATTGGCGTTATTTCTGAAGGGTTCCTATTATATACCTATAATTTTAAATATATAATTAATAATACAATAAGAAATATTAAATATCGTTCCCAGAAAAAGCCTTTAGTACTATCTCCGAATTTTTGACACTGACATTAGTGACATTTATCTGTCAACTACAGACATTTTAATTTTTCAAGTAGTTACCATGGAGATGTTTGGGCTGTGAGCAGGCTGTGAGATTTACTACAACAGATTACTTTATAGATTATATATCTATCTATAGAAGGTATAATAATAATGTTAAATGTGTCGGATAGAGAATTTTATTTTTTAATATTTGTAATAACATAAAATAAAATATTTAGAAGATTTTTGTTAAAATACTACTACTTCCAGTTGTTCAATTACTGTATTATTTAACTCTTCCCATTACTGTTAAGTTGAGGAATTCGTAGTTACACAGGTCTTTAATCTTATAGAATTTGAGAAATCGTATTTCCAACAACCTCATATACACACACACACACACACACACACACACACACAGAGACATCGTAAAAATGTTACTATCGGATTCTTTTACCAAAATCTCGATATACGATTTTTAGCACGATCCTTATACCTCTCTTACCAATGGTAGCGGGAGGTAAAAATTGGTAATCTTGCCGTCAAGTAAGTATGAACTGGAGTTTTCTACACTGTTGCTAATTCAATGACCATGTTGAAAATGTTAAATTATTAAGAAACGGCAAAACCGCAGGGCAAGGGACAGGGTGCGGAGAAGGTTACGAGTTTAGCGTCCATATTTATTTGACGACGACTTTAGCGTCATGTCAGAGTTGGATGAAAATGTCTTACCTCAAATTATGAATGCGACTAAAACACATATAGGAATGATTGTTACTATGAAAGAATTGTAGTATTGCATTTATCGCAGGAGAAATTTTTGTCACACATACGCACCCACACACACATATACACACCCACACACAGACATCGTAAAATTAGTAAAATCGTGTTTTAGGGGCTCTAACACTAGAAACTCACCACCGATTTTTTTGACCTAAGACAATATCTTCCTTACCTAAAAGTGAGGGAAGGTAAAAAAGACGCTGACTGTTTGATTTATCTTTACGTTATGGTTAAAATCTGACATAAGCTAAATAAATACTGAAGAAGTAGAAATGTTTTAGTTTTTATTTATTCATATTAAATATTCGTATGAAATATGATATCGTAGATTTGGCTTGGAAAGGGAGAAAAAATACCACTTCCAGGAAGTAATTTTCGTGAATATCCTAAAAATTGCCAACCTCATTCATTAAATGATATTATTCGGGTCTTATTTAATGTGTAATATTCAATTTAAATGAATTGTTGACACCTATATTGCACATTTTATTGAAAGTTAATATTTGAAAATAGAACATTGTCGACATAATTAAAAAGATAAATGTCACAATTTTAATTGAATTCCTCTGAAACTATCCGCGTGACAATATATTTTAACAATATGCAAATCTACGATATATATCATCATAGTACGTTTGCAATAAGTGAATGTAATTTTTACTGAGACATTTGAAAAAAACTGTCAGCGGTATTTGAAAGTATAATTTCATTAAAATGAGACAATAGCTTCTTCTGGCACGCACCGAAACGCCTATTGTATTCTAATTTGAAATGCATTTGCAATCTCTTGTTCACTAATAAGATATTTGAAGATTTTGCGTGTTTAAGACATGTGATCTGTTGCAAAAGTCTGATCTGAAATGAATGACATAGAACAATAACTGCATATACAAGTATGAGAAAAGACTGTGTGAAGAAAATTTTACTATAGTTGTAGACGGCGGGATAGCACAGTGGTAGAGTGCTAGCCTCTGGACTCAGAGGTCGTGGGTTCGAATCCGGGTCAGGTCGAAATTTTCTCGACTGATCTTGATCGGTATCTACTCCCGTTATCTTTCCAAGTTGGGATACAATTAATTTGGCAATCACTAACCTACTCTGGCACCGGCTAGTGGTTGTAACAAGGCAATTGTAAAAAAATTAAATAGATGTTGTATGTGAGACCACCCTAGGGATATAACCTGTAAGGGTTGAAAATCCTGAAACAATATACATATACATACATACATACAGGGTGTTTCCTTTAAAACAACCAGCGCTTTTTTGAGCGAACTAATGACTTTAGAGAAAAATGTTATATACAAAAAATTACCAGGAAAAAGGGCTTAATTTATGAGGAATAATAAATAAAAAAATCAACCAGTGGTTCTCAAACGGTAGAATAAAATTATATATTTTTAAATGGCAACCTATATAAATTTTTTGTCCATTAGATAGAGAATTTTTTTCTGATTTCAACGATATAAATATGATATGGGGTTGTAAAACAATTATTTCGAGAAAAATGATATTAAAAATCAGAAATAATTTTACAATATTGAAGTAGGCTATGTAATAAACAACTATTAATACGACTATTGCCTAGGTTACGATAGTATATTATTTTCTTATATCTAAAATAACTTGTTTTACTAAGAAATTCATAATAACAAATGAACTACATAACGAAGAAATATCAAAAAATAATAGTACTAACATAAAAAGAAAAACAATATGATGGAAATTATTTACAAATTTATGCAACCTTAGGTATTTTTGGTATTTTTGCACTTAAGAGTATTAAACAAACACTTAATAACGTAAGTAACAAAACTATCTGTCACCTGTATCATTTGTATGCATTTGTTTATTGCATAGCCTACTTCAATATTGTAGAATTATTTCTGATTTTTAATATCATTTTTCTCGAAATAATTGTTATACAACCCCATATCATATTTATATCGTTGAAATCTGAAAAAAAATCTCTATCTAATGGACAAAAAAATTATATAGGTTGCCATTTAAAAAAATATAATTTTATTCTACCGTTTGAGAACCACTGGTTGAATTTTTTATTTATTTTTCCTCAAAAATTAAGCCCTTTTTCCTGGTAATTTTTTGTATATAACATTTTTCGCTAAAGTCATTAGTTCGCCCAAAAAAGCGCTGGTTGTTTTAAAGGAAACACCCTGTATACATACTATAGTTGTATATGAAGAATATATTTTCTCCAACACTATTTTGGAAACTACTCATTCCACAACTCAAAATTATGTTGGAATTAATATTATTCCAACAAACCGTGTGGAATAATTCCGTACGCTATTTGGAATAATTTCGCACGGCTTTCGACGACTCACAATCTATTTTGCCGTATATTAGTGCTGTATATCAAATATCTTGGTTTGGTTGCTATGGTTATGACTCTTTGTTTTATATTTATTTATTTCTGTATTCGCGTTTGACGTTTTAAAGTTTTGAACATTTTTAGAGTTTTTTGTTAAGTTTTACAGGTTTTTGGAGTTGCCTAGAGTAATTAGTTTATGTAAATAATAATATATTACTTGGAAAATTAACTGAAGATATTTTATAGAAAATCATATAAAGTGGAAATGAAGATATAGATATGGAATGTACGTCACCAGAAATAAGGGAACTTGCTAATGATACAGGGAGTCAGTTATTATTAAATAAATTAAAAGAAAAATATGAATGGAGTTATTATGAGCAATTTATGGACTGGCGGGAAAAAAAAAATTATAATATTTAGGTTTAGGTATTTTCATAATAACATGATCCAGTAGTAATAACAATGAAACAATTGTTTTTGACAAATGTGAGTTGTGATACACCCTGTATACCTATGTATAAAGATAAAGTTCCATGGAAATTAAAAAAAATCTGTTCTGGCCAGCACAATACCTTCCGTCAATTCTGTGTATTATGTATAAATTCCATACATAAATTTTCTTGCAAAAGATTCTAAATTTCCAGTAAAATTATTTCATAAACAAACTTTGCAAATTGCACTTGACATTGACATCTTCTTTAGTTTTTCCAATTCGTTAGGGATTGCTATTTTTTATTTTCTTAAAAAAATAAAATAAATAAATAAATATTTCATCACGGCATATTACCCATTGCTGGGTGTGCCAATCTGCTTTGTACAGATATCGGTAATGATGGAATATTTGTACCGTGCGGGCGCTTACCAGGCGTCACCTCACGGGCACCCATAGCTGGCGTGGAGAGTGCACCACAGGGGTCAATTTTGTGCCATTAAAAAGCGATGTAATTTTTGGCGTCGGTCGGGATCGAACCCGGGTCCCCAGATTTTATTCTTCCACTCATTTCTGTTTTGCGTGTCGTTCTCATTCAGTTCCTTTTCTCTCAAGTCTTCCGCAATACAGTCCTTCCATCTTATCTTTGGTCTCCCTCAGTTTCACCTACCTTCTACTACTGAGCTACTCATTCTTCTTCCAATGTATTATTCATCTCTCCTCATGACATGTTCAAACCAATGTAATCGTCTCTCTTGTATCTTTCTAGAAACTTGTAACACTAGAGTTATTTCCTTACCGTATCACAACATCTACTTCAACATCCTCATCTCTGCCACATACATTTATTTTTAATTGATACCAACGTTAAATATCAATAAATCATATTTAACTGTTAAATCTTCAAATGAGGCTACTTCCGGTTCACAAATTATAACCAAAATCTAATCACTTGTTCTTCTGGATGTAAAATTGAGGAATACGAAAAAATTATTATTTTTAGAATCGTGGTATTAAAGTTATGCGATTCGAAACTTTCGTCACACACACACACACACAGAGAGACACACACATACAAACATACAGACTCATCGTAAAAATGGTAATATCATATTATAGGGACCCTAAAACATGCTTATTCACTAAAAATTTAGAATTGAATTTTTTGACCAAAGACAATACCTTCCTTACCTAAAGGTGACGGATTATTCCTCTCTTTCTATGAAAAACTGTATGTATATTATTATGATATAAAGCTTTAGTAATACAGTACCTACCACAGTGTATTATGTTTATACGTTCAAGTTTATATGTTTGTTTATGGTTTTAAGCACTTATCTACCAGTTTACAATTTAATTTTTTATGTAATTTTATTTATTCTTGAAGGAAAGAGCGTACCAGGATAACACATTCTAATAATAATGTTTACCACAGCTATTTTTATTGCACGAAGATTATATTTCTTCGTACATAATTTACTTTATTTTAAAGGTGATGAATTGCCTTATTAATAAATATCACAGTATGAGATCGAGTGCAGATCATCGGGCAAGTTTTACAATCATCTTCGTGTATTCTTCTACAAAAATGTAAAACATTTGCGCTTTGGGCATTGGATGATCGAAGAGGCTCGCCCAGAACATTTCGAATAGCCTTTCCTATGAATTCCATCACCCAAGGTTTGAATGGCGACACCAACAGTAAAAACATCTCTGAGACGGAACAAGATAAAAATTAGATTGTTACATTTAAGTTTTTTATGTATTTGTTGAAATGTTAAAAATAATAAACTGAATAGTAAGTTGAATGAGAAAGATGGTTCGATTATCAAATTATAGGCATTTATGTTACACACCGTGAGACGTTGGCGTTTTAAGTAAATTTTTGTTCCTGAATTTATAATAATAATTGAAGGTTAACTAAAATATTTTAATGATACTTTAAGTTTTTAATTGATTTGCAGTTAATTTATAATCTAAAAATAGAAGATGGTACATCACACTATATGATATATTATAAGCGTATAAAAAAATCATTAATTTTTTTAAAAGTTTTACGTCCATTACTAATTAAGCATGGTTTCTGTTATAAAATGCATGCCATTAGTTCTTATTGCAGCAGGAGAGTACAAACGGGATAAGGTTCAGCTAGAGCTGTTCTTCATAGTTTGTTTATGAAATAATTTTACTGGAAATTTAGAATCTTTTGCACGAAAATTTATGTATGGAATTTATTCATAATACACAGGATTGACGGAAGGTATTGTGCTGGCCACGTCAGATTTTTTACATCGTATTCATCATTATAAAACTGCATATTCGGTGACATCGGTATGTTCATCCCACAATTGCAATTCCATAAACTATTTACAATAAATCAATATTCAATATAATTTTTCCTTTACTCCTACTTTCATCTTGGTAGGCGTCGCCGAAGATGACTAGTGATGCTCGGTTGTCAGGAGTGGCGCGTCCTTGGCTTACAGCAGGAACGAAGAAGAGAACAATCTGTTAAATTAACCTGTACCAAGTACCTTTTGCATCCCACCTCTTATGGTCGTGGTCGTGGTCGTGTCACAACAGTAACATTTCGCTTTTCGCTTCTTGTGATCTCTAAGTCCGGAACCGCTCACTATTCATTCGGGGAAGAATTACTCTCTATTGTTCACTCTTACGGAATCCGTTATAGATATTATGACATTACAAAATCGATTAATTATAACATGTTATGTAAATGTTGTGGTTTTGTGGTAAACAATTATGTATTTATTCACATATAAAAGTATTAATTAGTTCCTTTTTGACAGATTGTGAGAAGCATGAGATTGGAATATTTTATTAATTTATCTTATTTATATGCTGAATTATTTCCAGTAATTACATAATTAGTAAAACGTTTTACTTTTATTTTTACCTTCCGTCACCTTTAGGTAAGGAAGGTATTGTCTTTGGTCAAAAAATTCAATGATTTTAGTGAATAAGCATGTTTTAGGGTCCCTATAATACGATTTTACCATTTTTACGATGATGTCTGTATGTATGTGTGTGTGACGAAAGTTTCGGATCGCATAACTTCAATACCTCGATTCCAAAAATTATATTTTTCTTCAAACGTCATAAAAGTAGCATCTTTTGTGACTTGATTCACAAGCTAGAAGTTTAATTTCTACGCCGCCGGAGTAGAAATAGCTAATTTCTACGCCGCCGGCGTAGAAATAAAATAAATAAATATCCATAGAAACTATACAGAATCAACGAATAAGAAGTTGTCTCAATAAAAGAAACCTGTAATATCGCCCTAAATGTCACTATAACACCACAGTATAAGAATACTTAAGTATGTTTATACTGTGATAACACGCTTGGTAACCTAAGAATATAGTTACTAAATACGATTCATAGCTGTCAAATTTAAATATATAACCTGTGAATTGAAATATAAACAGAGTTTACTTTTGAGGAAATAACATTATTAAAGAATAGCAGACTTACAGATTACAATTACAGGGACGGTAATGAGCATAAGAATACTTAGAATTAAAGTGATAAGAAAAGTTTATATTGTTTTGCAGTGATTCCTGGACATATCTTTCAGCCACACTTTTAGATTTCCATCCAATTGAATAACTTCATGGGGCGTACATTATAATACTTTAAATTCCGACATAATTGCACACAAGGGGGATATTAAATTGCACAGTTCTTATTTAAACGTCAAAACGTGAAAATTTTCATTTCAATGTGTATAACAAGAGTGAACAAATAAGTATCCATTGCTACAGGGCAATTTAAATCGCAAACGTTATTTACGTAAAATGTAACATCAGTAGTAGAAATAGCTAATTTCTACGCCGCCGGCGTAGAAATAAAATAAATAAATATCCATAGAAACTATACAGAATCAACGAATAAGAAGTTGTCTCAATAAAAGAAACCTGTAATATCGCCCTAAATGTATAAGAATACTTAAGTATGTTTATACTGTGATAACACGCTTGGTAACCTAAGAATATAGTTACTAAATACGATTCATAGCTGTCAAATTTAAATATATAACCTGTGAATTGAAATATAAACAGAGTTTACTTTTGAGGAAATAACATTATTAAAGAATAGCAGACTTACAGATTACAATTACAGGGACGGTAATCAGCATAAGAATACTTAGAATTAAAGTGATAAGAAAATATTATATTGATTTGCAGTGATTCGTGGACATATCTTTCAGCCACACTATTAGATTTCCATCCAATTGAACTTCAGGCGACTTACATTACATTATAATCCTTCAAATTCCGACATAATTGCACACAAGGAGGATATAAAATTGCACAGATTTTATGTAAACGTCAAAACGTGAAAAAATTCATTTCAATGTTTATAACCAAAAGGGAACAAATAAGTATCCGTAGCTACAGGGCAATTGAAATCGCAAACGTAATTTACGTAAAATGTAACGTCAGTAGTAGATATTTTTCTTTAAATATTTACGTTTGAAGAAAAAATATAATGTGTCATTCGGAGTAAAAGTGTCTTTGTATGCCTCGCGTGCATTTATCCGACTCGCTTCGCTCGTCGTTTAAACTACCACGCTCGTCACACAAATTCTCACTTCTACTCCTAATAACATAATATACTATTTTTTCGTATTCCTCAAGTTTACATCCAGAAGAACAACTGAAGTATCCTCATTTGAAGATTTAACAGTTAAATTTAATTTTTTGAAATTTAACGTTATTATAACTTAAAGAATATATTATGCTCTATACGATTTGATTACATTTTATACTTCATATTCAATAGATATAGAGTCAAAGAATTTTAAAGAAATTAAATTTTATAAATCAGTCAGCTATGCTAAACATGGAAACTACTAATATATTCATATAATTCAAATTGACAGATGTCAGTATCAATAAAAAGTAAATTAATGTGGCAGAGATGAGGATATTGAAGTAGAGGTTGGGGAAAACACGGAAATATAGGTAAGGAAATAACTCTCGTGTTACAAGTTTCTAGAAAGATGCAAGAGGGATGATTACATTGGTTTGAAAATGTCATGAGGAGAAATGAAGAAGATAATAAAAAATAGCGACCCCTAACGAATGGGGAAAGCTAAAGAAGAAGAAGAAGTTAGTGTCAAGTGCAATTTGCATGTTTATGAAATAATTTTACTGGAAATTTAGAATCTTTTGCAAGAAAATTTATGAATGGAATTTATACATAATACGCAGGATTGACGCAAGGTATTGTGGTGGCCACAACATTTTTTTTATATGAATATTATATATGTATATACAGCGTGTTAAAAAAGAGGTAAAAACAATGCTGATTCTCAATCAAAAAGATTTTTTCAAAATTCGGAAAATTAATAAGAATAATCACGTAACAGACGTTGAATAGGAAATAATTACGAATTAATATATTTCCTATTCAATGTCTGTTACGTGATTAGATATTCATCACTTTTGTCGCCTGTTTTGTCGAGGAAACTGGACATGTCTCTACCGTACCATTGGTACAACCTTTGAATATATAATACAATACAAGAACGGCAACGTAATGTATTTAGATTAAATATTTCGAGAGAAGGTGCCATCTATTCCTCCGTATACGAATTATTTCTGAGTTAGTTCAAAAAATACATAATAGTGTTGCCACGTAGCTAGAACAACAAGATAAGATTTTAAAAAAGTTTTTAAGTTTGCTACTGTAAAACAAGTATACATGTACATTGAAGATTTAAAATATATTATCTGGTTATTATGAAACAATATTTTTGAATTATTGATTATTGAATACCTCTAACAAATACTATTTGGCAATGCTGTCAGCACGATTTATCGTAGTTCACAGTTTTGTGGTAGGAGTCACTAGCTATCTATAATAATTTTGTGAATAAAAAGGGACAGATATAGTATCTTGCTAGGCCATATGCGTTGCCGTTCTTATATGTATTATATATTCAAAGGTACAACGTAGAACATTCAATTCTGAATGGTATACAACCATTTGTGTGCCACAATTATTTAGAGAAATTTAGGAAATCCAACCGCCGAAGACGATTTAGGAATTATTTCTAATTTATGTTCCAGTTAACAATTATCTGTTAATTTAAATTGATATTTGTTCAATTGAACACAAATTACAGATAATAATAAAAATAAATTAAGCTAGCTTGACAGATAAATTGTTAAAATTTGTTAATTTTTTGTTTAAATTCCATGGTTATAGCCATTTCAGCATTGTTAAAATTGCATAATTTTTTCATTTCAAATAAATTTTCATCTCTTTTCTTTTTTTTCTTCATTTTCTTATAATAGTAATAAACCCACAAAACACTGTTATAGAGACATTATAGTGTTCTATTGTTAAATGAGAAGGAAACATTAAAACATTTATAAACTGTCCATAATAAATTATAAATTAAACAACGTAAAATTAAGTCTGCCTTAATCGAAAATAAATTTGTTTATAAATTGTAGATCTTTATCAGTGAAGGATAAATTCTGTAATAATAAAGGGTTACAAATAACTTTGGTTACAATTAATCAAGATGATTCAAGGTAGCGCTGACCATCTATTGTTTCTGTAATAATAAATCCTGCTCGAATTCACAAATCAGACCATCTGCAAATTGTAAAAGCGGACCTTGAAAGTGCTAAACAAAGAAGTAACGAAGAAATTATCATGAGGTTAACCCCGTTTTATCGTAATCTGTAAACAAAAAATTGCATATCCAGATTTTAATGATTAAGCACGTTTTAAGGTCCCTACAATCCGATTTTAACATTTTTATGATGATGTCTGTATGTATGTGTGTGTGTGTCTGTGTGTGCGTCTGTCTCTCTCTCTCTCTCTGTGTGTGTGTGTGTGTGTGTGTGTGTGTGTGTGTGTGTGTCTGTGTGTCTGTGTGTGTGTGTGACAAAAGTTCCGGATCCCATAACTTCAATACCACGATTCCAAAAATTATATTTTTTCGTATTCCTCAAGTTTACATCCAGAAGAACAACTGAGTAGATTTTGGTTATAATTGGTGAACCAAAAGTAGCCTCATTTGAAGATTTAACAGTTAAATTTGATTTATTGATATTTAACGTTATTATAACTTAAAGAATATATTATTCTCTATACGATTTGATTACATTTTATACTTCATGTTCAATAGATATTAGAGTTAAAGAATTTTAAAGAAATTAAATTTTATAATTCAGCCAGCTATGCTAAACAAGGAAACTACTAATATATTCATATAATTCAAATTGACAGATGTCAGTTTCAATAAAAAGTAAATCAATGTGGCAGAGATGAGGATGTTGAAGTAGATTTTGAGGAAGACACGGAAAGATACGGTAAGAAAATAACTCTAGTGTTACAAGTTTCTAGAAAGATACAAGAAAGACGATTACATTGGTTTGAACATGTCATGAGGTGAAATGAATTATATATGAACAAGAATGAGTAGTTTAGTAATAGGAGGTTGAAGAAACAGAGGAAGACTAAAGATAAGATGGAAGGACTGTATTGCGGAAGACTTGAGAGAAAAGGAATTGAATGAGAACGACACGCAAAAATAGCGACCCCTAACGAATGGGAAAATCTAAACAGGAAGAAGATGTCAGTGTCAAGTGCAATTTGAATAGTTTGTTTATGAAATAATTTTACTGGAAATTTAGAATCTTTTGCAAGAAAAAGTATGTATGGAATTTATACATTATACACACGATTGACGGAAGGTATTGTGCTGTTTTTTTAATATGTACGTTTCTAACATCATATTTTCCACCGAATTAAGATATGAGCGTTTAATCATTATAAAAAATAGACAAATTTTAAACTAATAAATATTATCAAAAATGACGATAGATTGAACTTTCGATGACCACAATATAATAACACTTAAATTCGACACTTTAACATATAATCATCTTAATCTTGGTAAAAATCGTGGGAACCAAAACCAATTTTTGTAACATTCACGACTGCAGTTCAGCATGTATAGGTCATCATTGCTGGTAATAGACTTTTACTTAGGTACAAATTATTTGTTGTAACGTAATAAATCATCGCGAAATCAAAACGTGACACTTCCCATCAGGGTCGTAGTCAAGGTAAGGGCCACGAAGGCTAAGACCTCAAAAAGAAATTTTGCTTCACCATAAATGTGTTGAGATTCAATCATGAAAATATAATATACTCGTAGTAAAAAATAATCAAGTTATCAATAGTGTAATGTAATTCATATATTTTTAATACTTCAAAAATATAATAAAGATTTGTATTATCAATAAAGTGTTTTTGATCCTAGTTTTGTGTCTTTTGGGGTTTTATCTGTTTCAGTATACACTGCGTGGTTTATTTTCTGCAAGAAAATGCATCGTATTTTATCAACATATCCAAGCAAGCTTCAAAGAAGGAAAAAGTTGGATGGTTTATTAAAAAAAATCTAATGTGACGAACACAATACTTTACAATTATAATTTAAGTTTTCAATTGGTTTCCATTACATTATTTGGGCTGTGAGATTTATTACAACAGATTATTATATAGGTACCTTATATTTCTTTATTTCTAAATCTATAGAAGATATAATAAAATATTTAAACGTATCAGATAGAGAGAATTTACTCTTCTTTAATATTAGCAAGAACAAAATTTTTCAAAAAATAATATTTAGGAGATTTTTTTTAAGAATGTAGTACTTCCGGTTGTCCAATTATTACCAAAACCTTTTCAGCTGTTCCCAATAATGTCCGATTGAGAAATACGCAGTTAAACAGATGTTAAGTATTATAGTTTTTGTGAAATCGCCCTTCCAACATCCCTCCCCACACACACACACACACACACACACACACACACACACACACACACACACACACACACATATATACATACACACACACACACACACACACACAGACATCATCGTATAAATATTATAATAGGGGTCTTAAAACGTGCTTAGTCATTAAAATCTGGATATGCGATTTTTAGCACGAGTCCAATACCTCTCTTAGCGAGAGGTTACAGTTATTAATAACGAGGTTCCATTTTATAACTAGAATAGTATTGGCAACATTGCCTGTCAAAACAATTAATATGTTTACTTAACAAATAAATAACATACCGTTACCGTGGACATAACTTTTTACTGTAAAATTCAAAGTTCATAAATCAAATTTGTGGGTCGTAGAAAAGGTATAGTACACACTACACGCATGGTGCAATAAATAGTGATATAAATATAGTGAAATAAATATCGTGAATATAAATATTTCGTTGTGTTAATTGTTTAAATAAATAATCTTAGTGTTATATAAAGAAATTTAATCTTCATTTAAAATAGTATATTTAACGAAAAGAAAAAGTATATCGCGATTTTTTGACAGCAATGATTTAAATGTCATAAGAATAGAGAAACTGATTCGAATTTTTTCATTTCATTAAATTTACTTAATTAGGTAGTTTTTTTTGTATAAATACACATTACAATAGTTTAATTATATTCATAAATCTCACCTTCATAACGATTTAGTTACAGATTTTTATAAAATTTAAAAGTATTATAATGTCCCAATAATATTATTAGTTACTAAGTAATTTTCCAGTTGACATAATAAACTTATAGAAAAGTGACATTAATTATAAATTATTCAAGCAATTACGATATGCATTTAACTACTTCATTTGCAAATAAACATTCTTATCGGTTTCCGTGTTTTGAAGTTTAAGGCATATTAAGTACTTTTTGCCTTGAATACACCACCATGATATATAGATAGAATGTAAGATTAATAATGTTTAACATTAAACTTATTTTTATGCTAAATCCGATTCCTAAGATATTCTATCTATGCATTTAATTTAATAATTATACTAAACATTATTAATTATTGTAATTATTAATACAGATATTATAAGTGAATCGTTGTAATTATTTGTTATTAATGATATTTATATGTTAATGTATAAACCATTTCAATAAACTTTAAAGAGAATGACACTCCTGAGTTAGTAAATTAAATCTAAATAATTTTTATTATTATAGCTCCATTAATTTCTTAAAGAGCTATGACATCAGATTTAAATAAAAGTAAAATCAATTTACACTCAATAATGTATTACAATAAAAACATGTCTCCACACAAAACAAATTTCACATATATTTACAAAATCTATAGGATATTTTACCATAAATTATATACAATAAATTACAAAGTAGAGTTTACCATATATAAATTTTAGGCTGGTAATAGGGATTTTCAATTCGAACAACGTTCTTGTTTACTTTCTTTTCATATTCTTCTAGTAAAAACAATAATTTTGGGTGGTCTAAAATGTACATATCTGGATATGTGCATCTATTCCTACATATCTTTAACATTTTATGTTTTCATACATGTATCTAAATAACACATTGATTTTCTTTAATGAAGTGATGGATAGATTGCACTTCGATTATTCTTATATCGATATGTAATTTTGTCAATATTTATAACTTACTTGAAAAGAATTTGACAGCTTTTTTGCAGTTTAATGTTACTTTAGTCTACAGTGCTCGTGTATATTGTCCCATAATGTTTGAATCAAATTCAAGTCCTTCAACGTAGACTTGTCACCTCCATAATAGTCACAGATCAAGAATTAAGAGATTCTCCAAGTACATTTTTCTTTCATTACTCATTATTTCGATGAGATACAATTTTTCTGTATTTTACGTTGCAGAGTGGAGACCATCTTCACTTTCATCTTGTGTTTATAACATTTAAATATCGTCTTCCTTCGGGCTGTATACTCGCTTATTCTTTATATTTAGATTTTTTAAATTTAAATTTATTCTATGAACAAATTTTGTCCTACTCTTCTAATTTTTCGAGATGTTTCCAATTCATTGTCGGGATTAACAGTATTTCTGAATATACCTATAATTTTAAATATTTATCTATTAATACAATAAGAAATAATATAATGTCTGTATTTCCCAGAAAAAAAATTCAGTAATGTTTATTTATTTATTTATTTAATTTAATTTGCCATCGGGGCCCAGCCCCATACAAATGAATTGACAATCATAACAAAATTATCATGCGATACACAAAAGTATTCTTTTTACAAATACAATTAATTAAACTATTGGATGTAATAAATAAGCAAGAGTAATATATAAGCAAGAGTAATATAGAGCTAAAGTAACAAAAGCCAAGCGATTAAACCTATGAAATAATTATATATTTTGCATATAATATACTGATTAAATTACCAAAGTAGCAAAAATGACATTAACAGCCAGACAATAAGAATAGTCGGTTATAAACCATTACATAGAATTACCCAAATTATAATACATTTTAAATGCGAATAAAAAACAAATTATGAAAGTACATATGCATCATGTATACTTGAGAAAAATAAGTGATAACGATAGCAAAGCAACAGATCATTCATTTAGAATAAAGCTTCTAAGTTTCATAGCTTCAATTGTAAAGAAAAATATATTGTTAACTTTGGGTGCGTTAAGATTGCAAAAAATTTGGTAGTAATTACTTACATTAAATGTATTTATATTCAAAATAGTTAAATATTTGAGTCTTAGAGGTTGATAGATAGGGCATTCAAAGAAAAAATGATATAGGTCTTCTAGTTTCATTTTATTACAGATCGTACAAATGTTTTTCGCGTCTAACTCATATTTCATTTCCCTATAAAAAATTTTTAGACCAAGCTTGCTTCCCAACCGTATTTGGCTGATAATTTGTATTTTTTGTATACTTAAATTTAGATTTAAATATTGTTCCCTCTCATTGTTAGATTTAATAATCTTATAAAAAAAGTTAAAATTTGAATGTTGAAGTTTTTCTAAATCATTATTAATCAGTGATGACTTAAATTTTTCTATAATCTCTTTTATCTTTATTTTAGTTATGGCTTGCTTTTCCCATATCTGAGAGTAGCCCATTGTTTCTAAAAAAATTCTAATTTGTGTGCTCCAATTAAGTTCTTTTTTGTTTGAGTCTAATTTATCTAAGACTATTAACCTTTCATTTAAAATTTTCGGTAATCTTTCACTGCTCATAGTAGTTATTTTACCCCACCAGGACAGAACACGTTTCCATATTTCAACTAAAATATGGATAGTACCTGTCTCTAGTCTAATATAATGGTTTGGTGTGTTTTTCGGAAGGCGTAATAACTTTTTTAGAAATTGTAGTTGTACCTTTTCGATTTGTTCATGTTGAAAGGGGCCCCATATTTCTGCAGCGTATAATGAAGTGGCTTTAATTATTGAGTCCATTAACTTAGTTTTCTCATTCCATCCTACAGATTTTGCTTTACATAAAATTGATCTTACATTTTGGCTTGCAAGTGAACCCTTTTTTGCATTTTCCTGAGCTGCAAGTCTGAATTTGCCAGATGAACTGTAGGTGGTACCTAAGTAGCAAAATGAGCTAACTATTTCTAATAAGTTACCGTTATAAAGAAACGGAATTTTTTGCTTTTTTGCACGACCTTTATGGAAAAAGAGAATTTTCGTTTTATACTCATTTACCTCTAGAGAATTATTCTTACAGTATATTTGGAGTAAATCTAGTTTTTTTGCAACGTCTACCGCGGAATGACATAAAAGCACAAGGTCATCTGCATAGGCCAAAATAAGTAGTTCATCATGACCATTTATATTAATACCCCTAACTCCAGACTCCTTAAAAAAATCCCATATATCATTTAAAAATAAAGAAAATAAAAGCGGAGAGAGAATCTCCCCTTGTAAAACGCCCTTAGTGATTTTAACCGGGTTTGAAAGGTTGTTCTTAATTTTAATTTGTAAATGTGCATTATTATACAAACATTGAAGAATTCTTATAAATTTTGCGGACAATCCAATATTATAAAGTTTGTGCCAAAGCAATTCATGATTTAAAGAGTCAAAAGCCCTGCGGAAATCTATAAAGATGGCATACATATTTTGTTTTGGCAATCTTAATTGCAAATGTGCGATAGCAGATAAAGAAAAAATATTATCAATCGTGCCCCTGCCACGTCTGAAACCCGCTTGATTTTCATTTAAAATGTCTTCTATGTCACACCAATTTTGCAATCTAGCTAACATAATTTGTGTAAACAACTTACACACTGAGTTAATTAATGAAATGCCACGGTAGTTTAATGGATCAAAAAAAAAAAAAAAAATTCAGTAATGTCTCTGGATTTCTGGCACTGACATATATCTGTCAGTTACAAACATTTTTTATTTTTCAATTTGTTTCCATGACATTATATGGGCTGTGAGATTTATTACAACTGATTGTTATTTAGCTTATATTTCTTTATCTCTAAATCCATAAAAGATATAATAAAATATTTATATGTATCAGACAGAGAATTTATACTCTTTTTTAAAACTAGCAAGAACAAAAATTTTCAAAAAATAATATTTAGAAGATTTTTTTTAAGACTCTGCTACTTCCGGTTATCCAATTATTACCAAAACCATTTCAGTTCTTAATCATTAAAATCTGAATATGCGATTTTTAGCATGAATCCAATACCTCTCTTAGCGAGAGGTAAAAATACTTATTTTAAGTTAAGGTTTGTTATTCAGCCATTTAAAATGATTATAAGCAATAATATTTTTACTGATTGGAATTCTATCGTTAAATGTGAATAATAAAATAATTCCGTACTTTTTTAGGCGGAAAACATCGTCAATAAATTAGAGAAACTGTAATTAAGAGTTACAAATGCCAAGTCCAACAAATAAATATGTTGTATACTCAAAGCAATAAAACATTTTTTTTTCATGTCAGCCTGCTGTTTTATTCCTTTTAATATCCTTTTTGGTATCCGTTATATAAACAAGTACTTACAAATCATCATCCATCTCATTCTTGGACGAGTTTAATATCTCAAGAAAGAGAGAGAAATTGAAAGGCTTGAATTAAGTAACGGGTTGTTTAGGCGTGAAGTCAGAAACTGAATGTGCAAGGTCAGGTAATGACATGCATGAACTTCAACTGTCTTCTCATATATTAACGATTAATCGCAAGGTGTAACATGTTTCTATTTTACATATTGTTACTTAATCGCTGGAAAATGTGCAAAGAGAAATTACAAAGTAAAATCAATTAGGAGGTAAGGTATAGTTTTCATGTTTTTGGTTTGTTAATTTGTGTATAAATGGCAAATAAAAGGAGAACAAAAAATGTGATGTCATTTCCTAATATATGTTACCTAAATAAAATTATAAAGAGAAAATAATTTTACAAATTGTCATTGAAATTAAATTAAATTTTTACCTTCCGTCACCTTTAGGTAGGGAAGGTATAGTCTTTGGTCAAAAAATTCAATGATGAGTTTTTAGTGAATAAGCATGTTTTAGGGTATGTGTGTGTGTGTCTGTGTGTGTGTGTGACGAAAGTTTCGGATCGCATAACTTCAATACCACGATTCCAAAAATTCTATTTTTTTCGTATTCCTCAAGTTTACATCCAGAAGAACAACTGATTAGATTTTGGTTATAATCAGCATCTATCTCAACATCCTCATTTCTGCCACATTCATTTACTTTTCATTGATACTGACATCTGTCAATTTGAATTATATGAATATATTAGTAGTTTCCATGTTTAGCATAGCTGGCTGATTTATAAAATTTATATAATTTCTTTAAAATTCTTTAACTCTATATCTGTTGTATATG
Source organism: Harpalus rufipes (assembly GCA_951394225.1). NCBI lineage: Eukaryota > Metazoa > Arthropoda > Insecta > Coleoptera > Carabidae > Harpalus > Harpalus rufipes. Next base: position 61,638,708 of record OX596275.1, read on the forward strand.
AAGTATAAAATGCAAACACATCGTATAGAGAATAATATATTCTTTAAGTTATAATAACGTTATAAATGATATTTAACTGTGATTTTTCAAGAAAAACTGTGAAAATTATCAAATGAGAGTACTTCCGGTTGACCAATTATAACCAAAATCTAATCACCTCTTATTCTGGATGTAAAATTAATTTTTGGAATCGTGGTATTGATGTTTTGCGATTCGAAACTTTCGTCACGCACACACGCAGACACACAAACACACATACACACCCACATACATACATATAGACATCATCGTAAAAATGGTAAAATCGTATTATATGGACCCTAAAACGTGCTTATTCACTAAAAACTCATCATTGAATTTTTTCACCAAAGACAATACTTTCCTTACCTAAAGGTGATGGAAGGTAAAATGTATTTAAACAATAAAATTTAGCTAATTAAAAGTATAATATAAAACTTCGACTGATGTTTATGACACGCCTACCTTTTCTTGTGTATTTGTAAAAACAAATGCAGTGAGTTATAATCTAAGTTCAAAGTTCATAATTATTCATACTTATATTAATATTTAAATAAATAAATACAAATTTAAATTTTATAGCCTATTATATTCACATTTCTGTAAATAATACAAATAAAAAAACTATCTTCCAGCTAATTTGGAAACGCCTTAATTTTTTGTATATTTCTAAATAATCAACACTATATTTTTTCACAATTTGCAATGCTTTTTATGATAATTTATTAAACTTCAGGTTAAATGTTAATGCAGAACATAATTTAAAACTTTTTTCTTATTTATATTTAAAAATATATAACAATGTGGGGATTAACCACTCATATATTACGACGAATTATTAAAAGTATAAAACTATATTTTACTATAAATCACAATCGCTGCAAAATAAACAATTTTTTATGCAAATTTATAATAAATCGCTGTACGTCAGATTATAGTAAAAATGATTTCAAATTAAGGAGTAATAAACTAGACGGAATTTTGTTGTTATAATCACGACGGATGATGTCATTTACTAAATATACATGATTTTGGCATGTATATAAGGCGAAAAATACAGAGAAAATAATTTCTCACTTCTTTTCAATACTACAGACAAATCATTATATAATTAATGTTCTTGAACTTTAACTGCACCTGTATTATGATTAATTGAATAAAATATAATTAAGTAAAGTATTCAATCGACTAATAATATTTTTTTATACCAGGATGAGCAAATTTAATAACAACAATAAATTTCCAATATCCAATAAGTTTAAATAAAACAAAAAAACTGAAATATTTTCTAAGTACGTACCTATTTTTAGAATAATATGCTCATATGCTATCGCATTAATCATATATTTATTTTCTAATGAATATTTTCATTAAAAATAAGACATTAATAATTTTATAGCAAATAATGTGAAATATTTTTAAATGTTAACGACAAAAAAATTAAACGTTATGTTAAATATTAACAGTAATACCTGCCATGAATGCAAATTACTCATTAAAAAGCTAATAATCTTAATTTTTATCTGTTCAGTGAAGTTTTTAAGTATTTTGTAACGTTTTATTTATATGGGTGAAGTGTAAACACAACATATATTAGTAGTTAAAATAATACGTTTATTAAACAATAAATAATTAAGATTGAATATTAAAAAGATGATAAAAGTAACTAACACTATGATAAACAAATATTAACACTAATTTAATGACTAAGAATATTATAAGACACTTAAACACTGAGATTATTTTTTTAAACCATTAACACTACTATTTATGTCACTAATTACATTTATTTACGTTCACTTCTTGTCGACTGTTTGTTTATATCACCAACTATTCATAACACGACGCTTATTTATATCATACTATCCTCGTTGGCTTTGGCGACGAGTTTATATACACCGCAATAATTAAACAAGTCCGAAGAAGAAGATGTCAATGTCAAGTACAATTTGCATAGTTTGTTTATGAAATAATTTTACTGGAAATTTAGAATCTTTTGCAAGAAAATTTATGTATGGAATTTATACATAATACACAGGATTGACGGAAGGTAATGTGCTGGCCACAACAGATTTTTTTAGTTTCTGTGAATATATTTGCATACTTTACTAGTGTTTTTAAAGGTTTAATTTTTAAAGGATTCACTATCTCATATGTTAATACAAAATGGTCCGCTGTAATAAAAGGTTAAGAAACGCTGCTTTAATGCATAGTTAAATGAATTTCAACACTATAAAAGGTCAGAGTAATATTTGCATTAAGTATTAAAAACTATTTAAATTCGGCGTGATAATTCTATACCAGACATTATTAAAATTTTAATACAATATTCACGCAGTAAAAAAGCACGAAGCTGTCATTTCATCTATTCGATCTATTCTTTGAAATGAATTAGAAATTTGAATTTGAACGTAGAATATAATGAAAACAATTTGCGAATGGATGAACATATGATCATATTTATGATTAGTTGTGATTTAAATTACGAGTATTCTCATTAGAAACCTATTCAAGTCAATTTCTATTTATCCGTAGAATGAAATGAATAAATGAAGTTGATTAGTAGTCTAGAAACTGCACTTTTGCCAGTGTGAATATGTTTTAAGGTCGATTCACATTACGTTCCGTTGCCGTTCCATAACCATTGCATATACGTTAATAAAAATCTTGCCTGTTCACAATTTCCGTTAGTGTTTAGTGTTCAGTTTCATTTAGATAAAAGTAATAGTAAAATGTGGTCTGAGGAAAACCTTATCCTAATTGCTATTGCATTAGATGAAGATGAAAAAATCGACGACTTTGGGTACACGACATGTTGAAGAAAAGAAATATTGAAGGCGAATATATTACATTATTTAGAGAATTGGTAGATGACGACATCAAGTTCCTTGGCAATTGCCGTCCAGATTTTCTCCTTATAGATATTATCACTATATTTTGCCTCACCAACTCTGAACCTAATAAAGTATAGAACTGAAACGCATCTATGTTCTCACTATTCATACCGTTTCCAACACCTCTCAGCCTGTCCGTCAAAAATACGTTTGCAACAATATTGAACGGAACTGTATGGAAATGGTATGTAAACGAAACGGAAGATGTGTATACATACATTGATTTAAATCTAATTTTATGGAACAGGTATGGAATGGCAACGGAACGTATAATGTGAATCAAGAGTCAAGACCTCTAAATACTCGCAAAGCACTTTCTGGGCGTGTCACAAATACACAAAAATACAATTGTCAATTTCTTCATAAATTTATTAAATGAATTTAATTTATTTTTCAACTATTAGATACTACTATCGAAAAAATAATTATAGTCAGTTGAGTTTGAAACTCAATAACTTGTTCAAGAAAATTCAAAAATTATGAATCACATTCTCAATTATGGACTATACATTTTTACCTTCCGTCATCTTTAGGTAAGGAAGGTATTGTCTTTGGTCAAAAAATTCAATGATGAGTTTTTAGTGAATCGCGGATCGCATAAATTCAATATCGCACGATTCCATAATATTAATTATTTTTCATATTCCTCAAGTTTACATCCAGAAGAACAAGAGATTAGATTTTGGTTATAATTGGTGAACCGGCATTTTATACTTCATATTCAATAGATTTGTAGCGACATCAAATTATTCTAATCGTCTTAGGCTATTGTTACTCTTTTTTCCCGAGGTTACTTGGTGACAAAAGGAAAAATAAACATTCATTCACTTTTTGTATTTCGTTTTGTTAAGGTCAAAATTAAATCGTCTCAATAAATATTTTATACAATTCGTTATACAATTTATTTATCCCAAAGTTTATTTTACATATTGTGTAACGGCTAACACCGGGTCACCACAAATAGGCATAAAAAATATGTATAATCCTATTTGAAAAAATATAACTTTATGTTATAACTTGAAAACCACTGGTTTAAAAAAATATTCTCTTCTCTAATGAGATGTCCCCCTTGGTCTCCTATAACTTTTTTTTATAGTATTTTTTTGTCACTATAATAATAAAGAAAATAATGGTGGTGGTCGGTTTTGGTGTTACACCCTATAGAGTGAAACAAAGATATTAAGTTTCATAAATCAGCCAGCTATGCTAACCATGGAAACTGTTAATATATTCAGATAATTTAAAGTGACAGATGCCAGTATCAATGAAAACTAAATGAATGTGGCAGAGATGAGCATGTTGAAGTTGATGTTGGGGAAGACACGGAAAGATACGGTAAGGAAATAACTCTAGTGTAGAGATGAAGAATATATTGGAAGAAGAATGAATAGCTTAGTAATGGAAGGTTGAAGAAACAGAGAAATACAAAAGATAAGATGGAAGAACTGAATTCGGAAGATTTGAGAGAAAAAGAACTGAATGAGGACGACACGCAAAACAAAAATGAGTGGAAGAAGAAAATAAAAAATAGCGAACCCCTAACGAATGGGAAAAAACTAAAGAAGAAGATGTCAGTGTCACGTGTAATTAGCATAGTTTGTTTATGAAATAATTTTACTGGAAATATAGGCTCTTTTGCAAGACTATTTATATGTATAGTGTGCAGTGACGTGACTTTGCTGACTTTGGCTAGCAGATATGGGGGCCCGTGTCAAAATGACAGGTATAAATATTAATTACGTTTATAATTGACAAATATCATAATTTTTCATTCAAAATTTCATGGTTTTCTTATTTCATGTGGTTTATTTGTTATCAGGAGTGTGGAATTGAGTTGCCGAGAAAAGGAATCATAAAATATCAAAAAATTAAATGCAAGAGAGAAATAGTGAAATAAGACTCTTCGTAGAATATAAATATCAAGAATAGTTGAACAGTAATAACTTTAAAAATAAATCTGACATTTCATTTCCTTGCTTACATTATCAAAGAAGTATTAAGTTATAGGTTAGGTTTTATGAAATAAAATAGTTATGATTGCAATTTAATGTAATAGTAAAACTTAAATTCCTATTCTCATTAGTATTAGAAAGGAATGAAATGAATAATAAATATAAATAATCTTCCTCCATTATTTTAATATTAAGCATTCATTCGTCAACTATAATTATATAAAAACGCATGTGCGTATTGTTTTGTAGTCAATTATTAAAATTCCCTGAACAACATTGAACGCTGCTAATTATAATACTGAATGGCTATCGACTGGTTTACTCGCAACATACGCAAAAACAATATTTGTTCAAAATATCCGGTTTTGTTAATTACAGTAGTTTTACTGCAATATCAAAGTGTCATGGCCAGTATTTAATTGAATTTTTTGAATCGTAAGATTTCTGGACGAAGTAATTACATGAAGTAGTAAATAATGTACTCGTACTTTCCGTTAACAAAGTAAAAAATAACATTTTATGTGTATTACGAAGATGGAGAAATAAATCTACTGTAAAATGATATTCACAATACGCTGTTAAAATTATGGTTAAACAATAATAAAATAGTAATTTGAAATGGATATTATTGTTATTACCTAATCATTGTTGGATTTGACGAACTCGCCTACGGCCAGGTTTGTAACAGGTACAAAAATGTTTGTACTCAGGTACAGGTATTTACTAAAAATTGTACCCGGGTACCAGTATAGGTATTTAACAGGAAATGTACCCTGTACCGGGTACAAGGTACAGTAAAATTTTTGAAAGATGTCCGATCAAGGTTGTCTACGAATTGTATGAATTCAGATTTTTGCTCCGCCAATTCTGACAAATTCAGTAGTGTCGTTTGCTTAGTTTTTGAGGGTATATAAGATACTGCTGTTATTTTATTATTATAAAAATATATGTTACAATAAAAGCATTCAAAATTCAAAAATAAGTCAACTGGTAAGTTTATTAGCAAATGTAGAACCAAATATGTGAAAAATAAGATACTGACACAATGTCAGTGTCAGTGATACTGACAGAAAATAACGTTGTTCGTACGGCTATGAATCAAGGTAATGTACCTGAATTAATATCTAAACTTACGTTACAGCGGAAGTATTATCAACAACAAGCATCGTTTTAAAATGGAATGTCCTAACTTAGTCGAAACAATATGAATTTTTGAAAGACAAGCGTGTTATATCCATCCTTATCGCACACGCTTAAAGCCTTTGTAAAAGAGGGGGATAAATGTATGCCAATTTGTTAATTCGTTCAGGATACAGATGACCTTGATCGGACATCTTTCAAAAATTTTACTGTACTTATTTTAAATAGAGAATATTAAGTCCCATTTTTAAATCGTTTTTAGTTCAGGTATTTAAAATGATTTTTTACCTCTCGCTAAGAGAGGTATTGGATTCATGCTAAAAAACGCATATCCAAATTTTATTGAATAAGCACGTTTTAAGGTCCCTACAATCCGATTTTAACATTTTTACGATGATGTCTGTGTGTGGATGTAAGTGTGTGTGTATGTGGGATGTTGGAAGGAGGATTACTAAAAAACTATGAGACTTTATATTTGTATTACGTATTTCCCAATCGGACATTCATGGGAAGATCTGAAAAGGTTTTGATAACAATTGGACAACCGAAAGTAGAAGATTATTAAAACAAATCTTCTAAATATTATTTTTTGAAATTTTTTCTTGGTAATATTAAAGAAAATTAAATCCACTATCTGATACATTTAAATATTTTATTATATATTCTATAGATTTGGAGATAAAAGAAATATAATATATAAAATAATCTGTTGTAATAAATTTTACAGCCGAAAGAATGCGATGGAAAATTTAAATGTTTGTAACTGACAATCCCGACAATGAATTGGAAACATCTCGAAAAATTAGAAGAGCAGGACAAAATTTCTTCATAGAATGAATTTAAATTTAAAAATTCTAAATATAAGGAATAGATATAAGTAGAATTTTTGGTGTAGAGTGTAGGTATACAAGAACTGTTAAATACATTAGGGCGCGAGAAGTCATATGACTTTGTTGGCCTTGACAAGCAGATAAGGTTTTTTTGTAAGTAATATATTGTAAATACTGGATGTATTTAAAATAATACTTCCAATACTTTTACTTCCCAGCTCTGGTAATTATGTAGTTGCATTACGTTCATCTATAAATAATTTCGCCTTTAAATAAAATAGATAAAGAGATAAAGAACTATTATTTTATTGATTGAAAATTATATACAGAGTTGTGCGTATCACAGATACATCAATAGATTTATTTTATCTTGATTTGCATTTTCTCGTCCCACGCGAGAGAATTCCTGAACGTATAATAGCACGAACACAATACATTGGAATTTCTCAAAGAAAAAAATATAAAATAGAATCCTGTTGAGATTCTCAACTCATAATTTTTCTAAATCTAGGTTGTAAATTTTGTAATTAAATTTACGTTTACGCCGTGAAACAAGTCTAAAATAAATTTCTTAAAGGTTAATTACCCTAGCACATGTTCTTGAGACCATTTAAATAATTAATGAATTAATTATTAATTAATTTAACTTCCATGCTGATGTTACAAAGGTGTTTACTATTTTTCAATGAATCAATTTGATTGAAGTGACACAAAATAGTTTTTATTTCATTGGTCATGTATCACTGGTTTCGTTTTACATATTGTGTGCACAGAATGATTGATTAGATGTAGTATTGGCGATGACTGGTGATCATTTAATAATAAACCTCTGTCACACATGTATTTCCGCATCAATTATTGTGGGTACTTTTCATTCCGCATATTAATTTATCTCTCATTATAAGGTATAAGGTAATTCTAAGAATTAATATTACAAAGTTCTTTGTTTTCATCATAATTATTTTAAAACTTGTCTATTGTGACAATGATTATGCAAATTAATAAATATTAATAAGCTCATATATCGAACTATCGAAGATATTCATCAAAGTATTTGGCTTGCAATTCAGCATTGTGTTTGTCGTAATAAAAAAAATCATTTTAAATACCTGAACTAAAAACGATTTAAAAATGGGACATAATATTCTCTAAATTAGCTGAAGCCTTGATACTGCTATAATAGTTAATAGAATTATTCTCAAAATTACATTTTCTTATATTCCACAATTTAATGTTTATATTGCAAGTAGGTATATTAAATTTATATTTTATATGTTTAATTATCTATATGGTTTGATTATATTTTTCTTCATATTTCATTAATAATCGATAAAAATATGAATAAATTAAATTATGTAAATCTTGTAACGTACGCTACACCGTAGAAACAGTTAAGACATTACAAATTTTAGTGTTAAGTGCAATTTACATACATTGTACGGTTGTAAGATAATTTTACTGGAGATATATATATATATATATATATATATATATATATATATATATATATATATATATATGTTGGGCTCGTAACATTTTATTTTTCATTAATTTTTCCCAACAAATAAAATTATATATAGAATAAGAATAACATGGTACACGTCTAGCACTTTTCACATAAATGATTATTTTTATATTTACAGAGTAACTGAAGTTTATTACTTCAAGAAGCAAAAAATATATACAAAGCTACTGTATATATTTGACATGCTTAATATCACATTATTTACAACCAATAAAAAATTAATGAGTTTTACAAATAAAAAAAAATATTATTTACTATACGATGTTTTCACGGATGTAATTTCACTTGTACTCGTATACATCTTCTAAATTAGCAATAAATATTTATGGTAGCAAAAACGCCTCGGATAAAATGGCAGAGTATTGGAATCGCTAATGAATTTGTAAAGCAGAGGCATACGTGAACCAAGTTCTATTAACGCAGCATTCTTAAGAAGCTTGTGTAACGCTTCGATCGTGAGCCATAAACTTAGACAGATGTTGAGGAATCTGCGGCATTGTACAACATTTATTTGCTGCTTACAAGAATTGAGAAGATATGTAAACATTATTGACATTTTCCCATTGATAGAAATTTGTATGATGACATAAATTGGTTAGATTAGAACTTTAATAAATTGAGTTTTTACGTGGTTTCCTTGAAATTTTAATTGTGTTTACTGAAATTTATGTAGTAGTATACAAGTGTAATAAATGTAACAATTTATGTATTAAACACCTGTTGATATATAAGCGAGGGGGGGGGGGTGTTACAGAAGCTCTGATGATGGTGTTCTTGCACTTCTTTTACCAACGATGACCATGACTTGATTGACCGAAGGACGAACACACATACACTCAGGGCCGGATTAAATCATCTGGGAACCCTAGGCTGATAAAATTTTGACGACTATATTATAATATGCACTTAAAATTAAACATGTCTTGACAATGCATACGTATTTATGAAAACGCGAAACATGATAATGATTAGACGACTTTTCTATATTTAACATTAGAATTTTTTTGAATGTCTTGAAGATTGCATTTTTGTATAACTTTTGATTCTACTCGTATAGTTGATAATGAAAGATCACCAGTTGTGTTAATCGTTACAGAACTTCGTAACAAGATTTTACTCGTCTTAATGTAGAAAAAAACCTTTCTCGCGTGCAGTTTGTAACGGGAAGATAAAATATATTCTAAAAATAATATCCATATTTGGAAAAGTATAAATTAATATTTTGCTTTTGATTGCTTGTAAACATGTTAGAATTTGTTATAAAATGTGAGAGAAATGCTAAGATTTTGACTATTATATTTGTGAAGTTAGCAGCGCTCATTGGTTGTATTCGGCAGGTGATACGGTTTCATATGTGCTCATTAACAACAATTAAGGTATACGAGTAAAATGCATCCTACTAGATACAAGAAGGCGCTGGGTTCAAAACCCAGCAAGGTCCATGATTTTACACAATTCTTTTCTTCGTTTATTTAAAATCTCCTTGATTATCAGCCCATTTCTACGATTTATACTTTTAGGATGGATCACAAATAATTATCTAATAAAAACAAATAGATCGGGTTCGGCGCCTATTTCATTTATGGCGCCCTAGGCTTTAGCCTAGTCAGCCTATTGGATAATATGGCCCTGCATACACTTACACTTAACTTTGATGACCGATGATGATGACTTTATTTATACATATTTACACTAACACTAATCAATTATAAACTATTAAACTTATTATTATTGATTACTAAACTAAACATAACTAAATGAAATAAACTAAATAGTTACATTGTAAATCAGCCGGCAGGCGTTTAGCCGCGCCAGAAACTAAAACGCAGACTACATGTCTCGTCGACATGAGTGTGTAAGATCGACTACCTAAAAAAAAATCTGTTGTGCCCAGCACAATACCTTCCGTAAATCCTGTGTATAATGTATAAATTCCATACATAATTTTTCTTGCAAAAGATTCTAAATTTCCAGTAAAATTATTTCATAAACAAACTATTCAAATTGCACTTGATACTGACATCTTCTTCCTCTTTAGCTTTTGCCATTCGTTAGGGGTCCCTATTTTTGCGTGTCGTTCTCATTCAGTTCCTTTTCTCTCAAGTCTTTCGCAATACAGTCCTTCCATCTTATCTTTGGTCTACCTTTGTTTCTTCAACCTCCTATTACTAAACAACTCATTCTTGTTCAAATATAATTCTTCATTTCTCCTCATGACATGTTCCAACCAATGTAATCGTCTTTCTTGTATCTTTATAGAAACTTGTAACATTAGAGTTATTTTCTTACCGTATCTTTCCGTGTCTTCCTCATCATCTACTTCAACATCCTCATCTCTGCCACATTAATTTACTTTTTATTGATACTGACATCTGTCAATTTGAATTATATGAATATATTAGTAGTTTCCATGTTTAGCATAGCTGGCTGAATTATAAAATTTAATTTCTTTAAAATTCTTTAACTCTGTATCTATTGAATATGAAGTATAAATTGTAATCAAATCGTATAGAGAATAATATATTCTTTAAGTTATAATAACGTTAAATGTCAATAAATCAAATTTAACTGTTAAATCTTCAAATGAGGTTACTTTTTCCTTACCTAAAGGTGACGCAAGGTAAAAAACGTTAACTTCATGAGAGGATTATCTCTGCGGGGTTAAAGAGGATATCATATGGCATCCATATCAAATAAACCCTGCATATAGGCTTGCAATAAGTTCTAGACTTAATTGTCAACAAATAACTGTCTAGTCCGTTGATAGTCATTCTAAACAAATTGCTTTGGTACGATATTTTTTTTTTTTTACAGTCTACATAGAAAGTAGCCATTTGCGCTCTCTTTTGTCAACGCAAAATGTCACTTTGTCGCTCTAGCGCGATAAAGTTGAAAAAACGCTCGCTGTCTAAATTTCTAACTATAAAATGTTGAGAAATGTCACTTGTCTACATTTTTAATGGAAACGTTTAGTCAGGAACTAATGGCACTGTATAGTGACATGTTTACCACCTGTACAAATCAATCTGACATATAACTGCTCCGTCCGTGTATTACATAGCCAAAAAATACCGCACTATTGTAAAAATAAAATAGTGCATTCATTTGCAAAAACGAAAGTATACAATGTTTAGATTAGATTGAAGCAATAGGTCAAGAAGAATAGGATATAATGATAAATTAAAATTAAATATAAATTAATTGACTAGTAGTGTAAGTACAAAGTGTACATTTTATTATTTTTTGTTATGGTGGAGGACCCCACTGTGGCGACTGTACAAAAATTCTTGTGTGTGTTTCAAGCGCAAATGGACATTGTCGATTTTGAAAGAATGCTGCGCTCCTGCGTCGCGCGGCAACATTTCATTCGCAATGTCCTATTTTGCGCGGTTTATAATATGAAAATATTTTAAGCAAAAATGCATATGTTTATAAATATAACTGTTTGATTTTTGTATCACCTTTATAATATGGTTTAACAATCTGGTTCAAAACTTTTGTATGCCATTGTAATATTACATTTACATTTAATACATACATAAAATCCCGCGAATGAATGTTTACATACAACAATAATAATTATCCTTCGCCACACACTTCTGTCCAAGCTCATTTATTTCGAGGCGTTCATAATTACATTCAAATTACAAAATATCATATTGTAAAATAATCGTGTTATAATGGATGTAAATGTTTCTCAGATAACTTATATTTGTCGATCACGACAAATCGAAATGAGATCTGAGTAAGATTAAATAATCTAAAGGTTGTTTGGATCAGTTAACAACTGCCTATAAGAAGCATATCTTTATCATAAAAGTCAGTCAGTTTCCAGTTTAATTGTTGCCATTTTCATATCACTCGTCCTCATTTCCTAATCAAAGAGCAAGGACTCGAAACGTGTTAATCCTTTTACTAATATATTTCATTTTATATTCAAATTTATAAGTTGTAATATGTCTGCGAATTATTAAAAGATTATTTGGAAAAATAATGTATTAGTAACCTCTCGATTTATGTTTCATGAATAAGATATTAAATTTAAATAATATGCCTTTCATTACATTGTCAAATTATAGTTTTTAAATTATTGCTAAACTCTTATTTTGCGCATATGTGATGTCATTTTTTTTATAGACAACAATTTGTTTTTGGAGACAACTTGGTTGATGAAATAAAAATGAATGACACTATTAATCTTAACTCTCTTAATAGTTAAACATAACATACATCAATATCATTCTTTATTTCTATTTACTAACTACGAGTACATTGTTTAATAACATTCTTCTCTGACGGTTTAAATATAAAATAATTTTTATTGTCTATTTTAACTATTTTATAAAAATCAAGCTGTGGCTGTTGATTCATTAATCACGGGGTGAAGTTAGTTGACAGCTATCATCCTTTAAAAATAAATGACTTAACAACAACAATTTATTTTCTGCAAAATTATTTATCAACAGATCATTGAAATTTGTAGACTGTCTTAATTTCAGATCTGGCTTCGAACGATCTTTTGTCTTTATTTCCAAACGTTTTTACCTTCCGTCACCTTTAGGTAAGGAAGGTATTGTCTTTGGTCAAAAAATTCAATGATGAGTTTTTAGTGAATATGCACATTTTAGGGTCCATATAATACGATTTTATCATTTTTACGATGATGTCTGTATGTATGTGTGTCTGTGTATGTATGTCGAAAGTTTCGGCTCGCATAATTTCAATACCACGATTCCAAAAATTATAATTTTTTCGTATTCTTCAAGTTTACATCCAAAAGAAGAGATGATTAAATTTTGGTTTTAATTGGTCAACCGGAAGTACCCTCATTTGAAGATTTTAACAGCTTTTCTTGGAAAAACTCAGTTAAATATTATTGTAACTTAAAGAATATATTATTTTCTATATGATTTGATTGCACTTTATATTTCATATTTAACAGATATTAAATTACATAAATCAGCCAGCTGTGCTAACCATGGAAACTGCTAATGTATTCAGATAATGCAAATTGACAGATGTCAGTATCAATGAAAAGTAAATGAATGTGGCAGAGATGAGGTTGTTGAGATAGATGTTAAAGAAGAAGGGGAAACAACTCTAGTGTTAGAAGGTTCTAGAAAGATACAAGAGAGACGATTACATTGCTTTGAACATATCATGAGAAGAGATGAATAATATATTGGAAGAGAATGAATAGTTTAGTAGTAGAAGGTAGATGAAACTGAGGAAGACCAAAGATAAGATGCAAGGAATGTATTGCGGAAGACTTGAGAGAAAAGGAACAGAATGAGAACGACACTCAAAACAGAAATGAGTGGAAGAAGAAAAATATAGCGACCTCTAACGAATAGGAAAAGCTAAAGAAGAAGAAGATTTCAGTGTCAAGTGCAATTTGCATAATTTGTTTATGAAATAATTTTACTGGAAATTTAGAATCTTTTGCTAGAAAATTTATGTATGAAATTTGTATATAATACTCAGGAATAACGAAAGGTATTTAATTTGTTGCGATTCCTGTGAAAATATTATTATTAAAATATTATTATTATCGTTATAAAGGGCAAGATTTGAACCCGTGATATTTTGCTCCCTGAGCAAACGCATAAATACTAATCTATTATTGCTCGTTAAATAAACATTTTTTAATATTAAAAATAGTTTTACGTCAGTACCGCAAAAATGCAGGAAAGTGAATGTCCAAATTTCTTTCTAAATACAATTTAAGTATGTAAATAAAGAATATTAAATGGTTATAAATTTCAAATCAAGGTGAATTTACAAAAAAAAGACAATTATGTACAATCAACCAACAACGATTGTAAACAATATTTAAAACTAATCGTTTTAATTTCATTTACAGATAATATGATGTAAGTAATTTTGTATCAATTAATTATTGAAACTTACATGGATTCCTAAGGACGACAACTTTAAAAATTCTGCTTTAAATGAAACATGTCGGATGTCATAAAAGTAATATATATCACTCGTACTAACATTTAAGTTACAAAAAAGTATCCTAGAAATCATGTAAAATAAATAAAAGTTAACCGTACATTTGTAATATACGGATCAGTCGTTAATCTAATATATGAATTTGTCCTTGACATAATTATTACATTAAAAGGCATCCTCTTATTAATATATCTAAAAAGATTTGTCATTTTTCTCTCGTGCATGAAATTTGCTTTTAATGGCATATTACAGGATGTAATAAATGTATGGTAAATATTTTATCAAGAAGTTCGTTATACAAGGTGAATCTCAATAACGATTAAATGGTACATGATGTTTAGAAAGTACTTTAGCCAAAATTAAAGTTATTTAAATATAAGAGCAATATTTACTGCTCACTAATTGTGTAGGTATAGGTTATGATTTAAACGTACGACCAGGCTTAAATCATCACTATTTACTATATGTTCTATAAGAGCAATAGTGGTTGTTAAATACATTATGGCGTGTTATGATATCATCTATTTATTTTCAATCCATACACAGGATGTTTCAATATTTCGGGGAAAAATATTACATGATATAAATCACGAATTATAAAGAATTGTATAAAATAGGGCTGTTGCAAGAATTTTTCCTTGACTTCTAAGTACTAAATTTTAAAAAGAATATTGTGTTTAAAGAGCCTCAAATGTGAAAATATCATGAGATATCCATTAGATATTTTACAATTAAATATTGAAATTTGTGTAATATTTTTAAAAAGACTCCTATTCTGAAACATAATGTGACGTAAGAGTCTTATTGGCTATAAATGACGTGCTGTATGTATTGATTTTTGTTATTACAGTGAAACCCCTCTTAACGGACACCCCTTTAAAGCGGACACCCTTCGTAACGGACAAGTTTATCTGAGTCCCGGCCTTGGGACTAAGGAATCAATGAATATATAACCCCTCCATAGCGGACACCCTGTATAACGGATACGGACAGCTTTCTGCGCCCCGCCGGACGATTTTATACGTGAATCAACCCCTCTATGACGGACACTGAGTGCTGTTAGCTCTAGGCATTGGGGTTGTACAACTGGACTGATTAGACTTCTAGGAATTCTTTCTTCCTATGAAACGCCCTCCTCTACCTCTCGCTGGCCATCGTTAGGTTCAATTCGAACTCCCAAAGTACCTCGAAAGTCGTTATCGTTGAAAGAAAAGATGGGTGTGATTAAAAAGTTCGTTGCATGTTTTGGCAATGAATCTAAACATATATGAGTACATACTCAGTTTAATTGTAAGATGGAAATTTTTCTAATTTTACAACACCTATTTGTTTGGGAGGAGGTAGAATGGTGCTAACATTACATGATGGGGGGACCCCTCTAAAACGGACACCTCTCTATAACGGACAAAAACTGGGGTCCCATCGGTGTCCGCTATAGAGGGGTTTCACTGTACTATGAAAAATATTGCATAATATATGCAGAAATTTGAGCAGGGAATCAAATTTACTCATACTATAGAATGTACTTATTTGAATTTCAGAAAAAAAATCTGTTGTGGCCATCACAATACCTCTCGCCACTTCCGTTTTTGGTTACATAAGTATAGGGCGCGACAAGCAGATATGGGGGCCCGTGTCAGAATGACAATTAGTAATTATGTACATGGAGGTGAAATGACAGAATTTTTCATAGTTAATTTGTCACCAGGAGTGTGGAATTTACTTGTCGAGGAAAATAAACTACATGGAAATGGAAAATCACTATATTCAGAATGAAAAATTATGATATTTGACATCCATATACATAATAATTACTAGCTGTCATTCTGACACGGGCGCACGGGCCCCCATATCTACTTGTCAGGGCTAACAAAGTCACATGAATACTCGCGCCCTATTGTATTTCACCTTTCCTGTATAGGTACCTACAATCTACACCAAAAGTTCTACTTATATCTATTCCTTATATTTAGATTTTTAAATTTTAAATTCATTCTATGAAGAAATTTTGTCCTACTCTTCTAATTTTTTGAAATGTTTCCAATTTATTGTCGGGATTGACAGTATTTTTGAAGGGTATATGTAGTATACCTGTAATTTTAAATATTTAGCTATTAATACAATAAGAAATAATATAGTATATGTACGTCCCAGAAAAAATCTTCAGTAATGTCTTTGGATTTTTGACACTTACATTTATCTGTCAGTTACAAAGATTTCAATTTTTCAATTGGTTTCCATGACATTTGGACTGTGAGATTTATTTCAACATATTATTATATACCTTATATTTCTGTTTCTCTATATTTATAAAAGATATAATAATATTTACATGTATCAGATAAAGAGTTTACTCTTTAATATAAGTAAGAACAAAATTTTTGAAAAAAATAATTTTCTTTTAAAAAACTACCACTGCCGGTTGTTCAATTATTACCAAAACCTTTTCAGCTCTTTCCAGTAATGTCCGATTGAGAAATACGTAAACAGATATTAAGTATTAGTTTTTGAGAAATCATCCTTCCAACCTCCCCACAAACACACACACACACACACACACGCAGACATCGTAAAAATGTTATAATTGGATTGTAGAGACATGAAATTTGAAAACGTGCTTAATCATTAAAATTCTTACATTTTTTATATGAACCCAATACCTCTCTTAGCGATAGGTAAAAAGATATGTTAGAACAAAAATAAATAAATAGACATCAATAAATTAAAGGTGGATAATATATGGTAAGAAAACGATATAACTCTGATGCCACCCATTTCTGGATACATGTTTATATTTATTATTTTGCATGTATCATCCACCCTATATTCTAGATTAAAATAAGAAGACGTAAAAGTCTGTATCTACTGAATAAATTTTAAATAATTGTTCAAATAACTAATATTTTATATAACTTATTAGAATTCAGAGTCCTTGACAGCAGTTTTGACTAAACAAAAAATTTTGGCGGTATAATTAAAATTGCTTATTAATTGAGTTATACAAAACATTCCGGAAAAATAAATAATATGGGCTTGTACACACATTATATATCATTATTTATTATTAACACCTCACGGCAATTTGATGTACACCAATAAATAATAAAATATTTATAAACTTTTAGCAAGGTTACTCTTTAGTTTATTACATTAATTTGAGAAGCATATAGCATAATTATTTATCGACTACATATAAGCAGCATGCATATTTATCATTATTATTTATAAATTAAGAGTTTGGATGACACAGATTTATAATGGAAACATAACATTTCATTAATGTATCATGTCACTTATGCAATATTTACAAATAAGAGAATATTGTTGACGAAATTGTTGCATTTTGTTGACATATCATTGAAACAGTAATTATTTTGAAGTGATCTCGACCGTAATTAACGAAAATATTTGTTTGAAACACATAAAACAAATTTTATTTTCATGTTAACGGTTTTGTTGATAGAAAGCGTGCTGAACACATTAAAATTGCTTTAATTTGCAAAATATTAAACGTGTTTGAATTTATCAGAAATTATATTTTGGCATTTATTTTAAACAATACTTAATAAACTTTCACATATTTCGTACTATCGAACCACTATTATTAGAAGCAAATAAGCTATTGTGCGCGCGGCACAATGCTGCTAGGAAATATGATTTTAATTTTAAATTATAATATATTTCAGAGGTTAAAAGAAATCTTATTTTGCAAAAGAGAAATGAATAATATTTTATCTGCTTGTTAATTATTTCCAAAATTCTCTATACTTTCTATATATGGGAACATTTTTAAGGTACCTCACGGGCACTCATTGCTGTCGTGGAAAGTGTACGACAGGGGTCAATTTTGTGCCATTCAAATTTAAAGTAATTTGTGGCGTCGGTCGGGATCGGTCCCGGGTCATAATTAACGAATTTAAAACATTTCTTGTACATACAAATAATTGAAATTGTATCTATTCTTTCGTTCTATGAGGATTTTTTTTCCTACTCTTCTAAATATATTCAAAATTCTTTATATTTACTGACGGTTAGCGGTATTTCTTAAGGATACATGTAATATTAATTTACCTATAATTTTAAATATTTAATTAATCATACAATAAGAAATTTTAAATATACTTACTTCCTAGAAAAAGCTTTCTGTAATGTTAATAAAACTGTTGATTCTTGACACTGACATTTTGTATTTAGCTGTCAATTATAAACATTTAAATATCTCAACTGGTTCCCATAATGTTGTTTAGGCAGCGAGATTTATTACATAATATATTTTTTTTAAATGTATCGGATTGAGAATTTAAAGATCTGATGCGGCCAGCACAATACCTTCCGTCAATCATGTATATTATGTATAAATTCCATACATAAATTTTCTTGCAAAAGATTTTATATTATTTATTTCATTAACAAACTATGCTAATTGCACTTGACACTGACATCTTCTTCTTCTTCTTTAGCTTTTCCCATTCGTTAGGGGTCGCTATTTTTTATTTTCTTCCTCCATTCATTTCTGTTTTGCGTGTCGTTCTCATTCAGTTCCTTTTCTCTCAAGTCGTCTGAAATACAGTCCTTTCATCTTATCTTTGGTCTTCCTCTGTTTCTTAAACCTTCTATTACTAAGCTATTCATTTTTCTTCCAATATATTCTTCATCTCTGCTTATGACGTGTTCAAAACAATGTATTTATCTCTCTTGTATATTTCTAAAAACTTGTAACACTAGAGTTATTTTCTTACCGTATCGTTCCGTGTCTTCCCCAACATTTACTTCAACATCCTCATATCTGTCATATTCATTTACTTTTCATTGATACTAACATCTATCAGTTAGAACTATCTGAATATATTAGCAGTTTCCATGGTTAGCATAGCTGGCTGATTTATGAAATTTAATATCTTTATAATTCTTTAACTCCATATGTATTGAATATGAAGTATAAAATGCAATCAAATCGTATAGAGAATAATATATTCTTTAAGTTATAATAACGCTAAATAACAATACATTATATTTAACATCTTGAAATGAGGATACTTCCGGTTGACCAATTATAACCAAGATCTAATCACTTGTTCTTCCGGATGTAAACTTGAGGAATACGAAAAAAATACAATTTTTGGAATCGTGGTATTGAAGTTATATGATTCGAAACTTTCGTCACACACACACACACACACACACACATACATACAGACATCATAGTAAAAATTGTAAAATCGTATTATAGGGACCCTAAAACATGCTTATTTACTAAGAACTCATCATTGAATTTATTGACCAAAAACAATACCTTCCTTTTCTAAAGGTAATGGAAGGTAAAAATAATATTTAAAAGATTTTTTTAAGAAACTACCACTTCCGGTTTTCTAATTGTTACCCAAAACCTATTCAATTCTTCCCATTAATGTTAGATTGACGAATCAGTTGTTAAACTTTAGTTGTACAGAATTTCTGAAATCGTACCTCTAACATCCTAACACACACACACACACACACACACACACACACACACACACACCATCGTAAAAATGTTAAAATTGTATTGTAGGGACCTTAAAACGTGCTTAATCATTAAAATCTGGATATGCGATTTTTAGCATGAATCTAATACCTCTCTAAGCGTGAGATAAAAATACACATCAAATGAAAATAAACTCAAGGAAATATTTCTATTGGTGAGTTCGACATGACGTCAAGAGAGAAGTTTTATTTACTGCACAGTGGCTAGGTATCTATGTATAAAAATGAAAAATTATTTATACCTATGTATGTAGGGTTAATTAAATATATGTTTATAATTCTTACATCATATGTCCCTGTATAAATACCAAATGTCCGTCATATAAAACTATTACCTTTTCAAATTCTGGTAATGTGCTCATAAAATAATCTTTACATTTTGTATATAAATAGCACATTATTTAATCAAGATCAAGTAAATTAAGGAACGTCAGAAGCAATTTGTCTTTCATTTGTCATTGCTAGCAGACGAAGTTGACATTAAAATTCAGACATCCTCTTGGCAAATCCTGCATCGTTAACTAATTAATCTAGTTTCATAATAAAAATTGGAGAAAAAAGAAGAAACGTCGTAAAATAATTATTTGGTTCGTTAGTGTGGCAACAATGGAATCGATATTTCGTTGCTTCAAATGTTAGGTTATGTAATGTGACGTATATCTTCACGAGGATCTAGCGATCTAGTCTAACACATTGATCGACGATCTATTTTTTTGAGAACGCTGTTTCCGGGATGCCATTACGCTATGTTACGGTGATGTAATGAAGTAACGAAAATACAGTACGTGCAAATGAGAAGTCGTGTATGTTTTTTTTTTTTTAGATTACTTTGATCTTTTATGACCTTATAATATTTGCGATTTTGAATGAATTATAAGGATCAAGCTTGAATTAATGAGAATAAGACACATGGTACATATTTTTTAGAATTTTATTTATTATTATATATGAATATATTTTTTTAATTTCTTTGAAAATTGAAATTGCTAGACAAAAAAGGTTTCATGATTAATAAATGAAATACAGCAAGTATTTTATTTTAGCGTACATAGTATATGCGCTACAAATATATGAAACCACAGTAAACAGGGTATTAAAACGTGTTAATAATATCGAAAATGAAGAACAATTAACTTCTTATGAAAAAAAAGACCCAGAAAACAGCTGATCTTGATACTTTTAACACCGATGCAATCAGAAGAATAATATATGTAATGTATGCTAACAGTAAGTAGTTTTTTACTTATTTAGAAAATATGTATTTATATCAGTTTTCAGTATTTTTGTAACTATACATAGATGTTCATTATTATATCAAAATAAAATATATCTTTGAAAATGTGTAGAAGTTTAACATTTAATTTTGAATGATTAAAATGTATCCACAAATATTATACTTGGTGCACGCCTATGTATATGGAATGTAGTGAAGTTGTTTGCAAGTAATATTATACCAGATGGTTTGAAAATGACCTTGAATTGTCATCTTTCGTGAACCAAACTATAATTGTTACTTAAAATGATATATTGTGTTATTAGGAGTAAAAGCGATACTTTGCGTGAGAGTTCGGACGACGAGCGAAGCGAGTCGGACAATTGCACGCGAGGCACACAAAGACACTTTTACTCCGAATGACACATTATATTTTTTCTTCAAACATAGATATTTAAAGAAAAATATCTACTACTGACGTTACATTTTAAGTTAATTACGTTTCCGATTTCAATTGCACTGTAGCTATGGATGTTAATTTGTTCACTTTTTGTTCTGAAAATTGAAGTGAAAATTTTCACGTTTTGACGTTTAAATAAAAACTGTGCAATTTTATATCCTCCTTGTCTGTAATTATGTCTGAATTTGAAGTAATATAATGTACGCCCCCTGAAGTTGTTCAATTCGATGGATATTTAATAGTGTGGCTGAAAGATATGCCCAGGAATCACTGCAAAACAATGTAAACTTTTCTTATCACTTTAATTCTAAGTATTCTTATGTTCATTACCGTCCCTATAATTGTAATTTCTATGTCTGCTATTCTTTAATATGTTATTTCCTCAAAAGTAAACTCTGTTTATATTTCAATTCATAGGTTATTTATTTAAATTTGACAGCTATTGATGGTATTTTGTAACTTTATTCTTAGGTTACCTAGTGTGTTATAGTGACATTTAGGGCGATATTATAGGTTTCTTTTATACAAGTTACTTCTTATTCGTTGATTCTGTGTAGTTTCTATGGATATTTATTTATTTTATTTCTACGCCAGTGGCTATATTTAGGTGTTATATCGTCATTTGTTATTTGTTGTAGATGTAAAATTACCAACACAAATATGAAAGACAGAGGGTTCATACTTTTTGAAATGCACAGATTTTTTGGTGTTCTAATTTTACCGGTGTGTGTAAATCATGATTTGGTTAATTCCATATTTTCATTCATAACGATACATCAAAAAATTGATTAACCAAATGTTAACTAACTTTCGCAACTTAATTTTAAATGACCGATAAATAAATGTTTAAATTCTCTATTCGGTTGTCGTTTTTTAGAGCAAATGGATGTGTGTATGCTCTTTGAATTTTTAGTACGATGTTTAATATATTAACTGAATGTTTTGTACGAATGTATTTTATGTACATGAATTGTAACAATTTGTAAGATCTTATTACCCTGAAGAAGGTGCAAGGGTGCACCGAATTGTTGGTATAGTGGGAATAAATGCTATTTGACTGAACTTTTGAGTAATTGTTAACTATACATAATATTAACACTAATATTTTTACTGTTCATACTTTAAATTTTATAGTATATTAGGTACTTTATATAGTTATTTATTTATTTTTGTATGTCCCATTGTGCTCGTAATAGTTTTTTTCTATTTTGGTTCTTTAATATGTACTTTATAAAACCCATTTGGATG
Organism: Harpalus rufipes; assembly: GCA_951394225.1. Classification (NCBI taxonomy): domain Eukaryota; kingdom Metazoa; phylum Arthropoda; class Insecta; order Coleoptera; family Carabidae; genus Harpalus; species Harpalus rufipes. The sequence continues at coordinate 61,661,469 of OX596275.1, forward strand.
TCATAAAGTACTTCTTAAAAGAACTCAAACCTAATTTCTGTTAGGTTGGTACGTAGTACCTACATTTCTAGACATTTGTCATTTGAAAGTAAATATTATTTCTAGCCTAGAAGACTCCACTATTGAAATGAAGTAATAATACATATAAGTAAATATATTAATAATTATTTTGTTATATTAATATTGTATTTTAAATAAGAATGGTTTATACTATCCTGTAAACATAACCTTTTCGCAGATGACAGTAGGAACTTCGGATGTAAATAATTTTTTAATTGTTATAATCAGTTTAGTGGTAAGTATGGTTACCAACAATCAAATAAAAATTAAAATATTCCATAAATGAAATCACGTATATTTGTAAATATTTTTTTGACAAAAGGACCAAAATAGAAAAAATAGTATAAAATACACGTTTCATAAGACATTTCAGCGCACTTGTCCCGTTAGAAAACTCGCGGCAAGCCGCTCGTTTCTAACTTGTATCTTAATGTACTATTATGCATGTAATACTAATCTAGTATATTGTAACGTGCGCCCCTGACTTAAGAGTATACGAGCGCCGCCACTGGTACAATATAAGTAAATGCAGCCGTAAAGTACTCTTTGATAGATATCAAAATAAGTGTGATATTTTACGGTTGCCAAAGGATACGTAAAATAGTAGATGTATTCACACGGTTATAAATCCTTCAGATGTTATAAGTTATCAATTTTATAATTTGAATTCACGTCTGATTAGTACATCAGGATGTATTTATGCAAGAATGTTTATATTGATACTGAATTTGATTATTGAATAGTGTACATACATTACATGTCATTAATGACACTTCGTGAACATATGTACCTACGAGTATATGAATAATATTAATACGATAAAATAGTACGTAATCTTTCAATATCACTGTATCAGATTGACGAATACTGTGCATAAATGTTTTTCAATCATCAGTTAATGATTAATTAATATTAGTTTTAATTAGTCATTTACATATTTTCATATAACAAGTAAAATATTTTAATTTATTTTTACAGGAAATTATTTATACATAGTATAAGTATAAAAAAATAAGATAAATAAAATTATCGTGACTTGTATCTTCTTTCAAAGTAACAACTTAATAAATAATAACACAAAGATTTATCTACACGTGTTGTTCACATTCTTACACAGACTGTACTTAAGGCCAAATCAAATTCATACACGCAATTAGAATTGTAATAATCTCCGATTAGGTACCTATACTCCATGATTAAAAAATGCCATTGACATTTAAAACCAAATGCGATTTTTTTGTCAGTATTACTTCTCAATTTTTTCTCATATTATGTTTGTAATTTGTTGTTTTAACTAATAAAGACTAAGTGGCCCTGGTAATATTAGCTTAATGAGAATTTTAAATACATATGGGTTGCCATAAATTAGTCGCGTATTTTTAAAACTGTTATTAGACTACCTATGAAGATTTTGACATTTGATCAAAGATACTGAGCCGACATTTGTTTTATAATGAAATTATTGTTAAAGGTTACATATGAAATAATGACTGATATTTTGTCGAAAATTTTCTCGTATTTTTGACTCATCATTAGGTAATTCGTCATACGCTAACTTTCCTCATGCATATATTAGGACAAGGATAATTATTTCTTTGCTAAATACGTTTACATTCAATTTGTCTAAAAGAGTAATTCTAACGATTATTACGTTTATCTAAGTTTTTAGTATATTACGTAGGTATACTGTCTGGACGGTGCTAACAATAAGAGTCATTTTAGCTGTTACTGACAATCAATCAAGAATACAATTCAAAATGTAAATAAGTGCTTATAATTTAATACGAGTAGTATGGACTTCCACTGTAGTAAAAAATCTGATATGGACACCACATGACTTCCTTGTACGATTATTAAACTATACATATTTTTTTAATAAATAAATTACAAAATATTAATTTTAACTTCAAAACGTAAGATATATAGCGACCATAATCTAACCTGGTTCTTTTTAAAGAGAGTTTTGATTACAACAAAGAAATATTTGATTACAACAATGAATATGACTAATTTCACAATAAAAATATAATATTTGTTATTGCACGAATCATAAAATTGCACGTATTTAACGTAATTTGACATGAACATTTTTTTTATGTTTTTGTCCTAATCCATAGCAAGCTTTATTACAAAAACAAAAAAGTATATATTTTTTTAAATTTACATATCTCGCTGATACAAAGGGTTAATTTAATAATACTGTGCTAGACGCAGAAATTAATTCTCTAAAACTTTTATTTGAAGCATTTATTTCTAAAATCAAAATAAAATCATTTTATTCAAGAAAAACTGTTAACAACTTCAAGTAATGTACCACTTCCGGTTAGCCTATTTTAACCAAAATCTATTATGTTATTTCGATTGACATAAAAGTCTTGTATACCAAATTTGAAAAGTTTTGGATTATATTTAAAACAGTTTTTCATTAAAATCTATTATAGGCTTCATGTAAAGTGCCAGTTCTGAAAATTGTATAATAACCAGAAAGGGAGGTGCACAACTAGATGTTATAGGAGTCCTAAATACAAATTTTCAACTTTCTACGGCTTACCGTTTTTGAGTTATGCGAGATACGTACGTACGTACGGACGTACGGACGTACGTACGTACAGACGTCACGACGAAATTAGTCAAAATGGATTCAGGGATGATCAAAACGGATATTTCCGCTGAAATCTGAAAACCGAAATTTTTCGCGATTACAATACTTCCTTTACTTACGTACAAGGAAGTAAAAACTTTAAAAAAGTTCTTAAATTAATCGAGTTTTTAATACCATATCCTTATCACTATAGCTATGGCATACATCACTACTTTCAAGCCATCTGCTATCGAAAAAATATCATTTTTAAATTATTTTAAACTGAAAACACAAAATGTAAGAAAACCTGAAACACATAATGGACCGAATTCAACACTTTTGACTAATGAATTTTATTTCCAAATAACAAACTAATGAGACATATACTTTAACAAAAAAAAAAAAACTGTTGTGGCCAGCACAATACCTCTCGCCACTTCCGTTTTTGGTTATATAAGTGCAGGGCGCGAGCAGTCATGTGACATTGTTAGCCTTGACAAGAAGATTTGGGGGCCCGTGTCAGAATTAGAATTAGTATTTATGTATATAGATGTCAAATGTCAGAATTTTTTATTAAAATTTCAAGATTTTTTAAATTCATGTAGTTAATTAGTTTTTTTTTGTCGAGGAAAAAAACCACATGGAATTGGAAAGTCACTAAATTTAAATTAAAAATTATGATATTTGACATGTATGTACATAATTACTAGCTATCATTCTGACACGGACCCCCATATCTGCTTGTCAAGACTAACAAAGTCACATGACTGCTCGCGCCCTATTGTATTTAACATTTCTTGTATATCTACAATTTACACCAAAAATTCTACTTATATCTATTCTTTTTATTTATTTTTTCTAATTTTCAATTCATTCTATAAAGAAATTTTATCATACTCTTCTAATTTTTCGAAATTTTTCCAATTCATTGTCGGGATTGACAGTATTTTTGTAGGGTATACGTAATAAACCTGTAATTTTAAATATTTATTAATACAATAAGAAATATCATAATGTATGTACTTCCCAGAAAAAATCTTCAGTGTTGTTTCTAGATTTTTGACACTGACATTTATCTGTCAGTTACAAACATTTTAATTATTCAATTGGTTTCCATGACATTATTTGGGCTGTGAGATTTATTATATACCTTATATTTCTTTATCTCTAAATCTATAAAAGATATAATAAAATATTTATATGTATCAGATAAAGAATTTAAACTTCTTTAATAGCAGCAAGAATAAAAATTTTCAAAAAATAATATTTAGAAGTTTTTTTTTGCTGTTTCCGGTTGTCCAATTATTACCAAAACCTTTTCAGCTCTTCCCAGTCATGTTCGATCGAGAAATACGTAGTTAAACACATATTAAGTATTATTTCACAGCAGATCTCCCATGCGGAAATGATGTGTTAACTGCAACCTATGCGGACGACACAGCAATTCTTGCATCGCACGAAGACCCAGACAAGACATCAGAGATCCTACAAGCAGCCCTGAATGAAATAGAAACATGGGCAGATAAGTGGAGAATTAAACTGAATGAAAATAAATCAGTCCAAGTAGTTTTCACCACTAAAAATATAGTATGTCCAGAAGTAAAACTGAACAGTAATACGTTACCTGTGAAAAACGAAACCAAATACCTAGGCTTACATCTCGATAAGCGACTAACGTGGAAGCACCACCTACAAGCAAAACGTAAACAGTTAGACATGAAGATGTGGAAAATGTATTGGCTGCTAGGGCGCAAATCTAAGCTATCCATAGAAAACAAGATACTACTTTATAAAGTAATCCTAATCCCAATCTGGACATATGGCATACAGCTCTGGGGCTGTGCTAAACGATCAAACACGGACATCATTCAGAGGTTCCAAAACAAAACACTCAGGGCAATAATCAACGCCCCCTGGTTCGTAAACAACGAAACACTCCACAGGGACCTGAAAATAAAATACATCCACGAACAAATTAAGGAATTTGCCACAAAATATGAAAAACGACTAAACCACCACCCGAACGAAGAAGCCATCAACCTGCTTGACAGCGGAACCCTCAGAAGACTAAACAGAAAAAAACCGCTAGACTTAAGCTTGTAAATATTAATTATAATCACCTAAAAAGGAGATAGCTTAAGCTATTTATATATTTATCAAATTTTCTTGTTGGTCCTAGTAAGGCCAGTTGTAAATATAAGCTTCAAATAATAAAAAAAAAAATTAAGTATTATAGTTTTTGAGAAATCATCCTTCCAACATCCACACGCACACACACACACATACATACATAGGTACATACACACACACACACACACACACACACGTTAAAAATATTAAAATTGGATAACAAATTTAAATCCACTTTCAGGTCCAATAAGACGATATAATAAAATTAATTTATCCAAGAACTCTTTATTTTTGATTTCGGATAACATGCCGAAAGAAAATTTGAAGTTATAATTTTCTTATTTTAATATATTAAAAGATTGCTTACAAATATTTAAATGGGATCCTTTTATTTTTATGTGAAATATGCAACAGAAATTCCATCAGTATCAGTGACATTTTCTAATATATTAATTGTGCATATTGTTAATGAAGAATAAGAAACTTTCGGATTTAGATTTAAAAGGAAATATGGTATAGTGGTACATCAAATAAGTAATAACTAATTTTTAATTAAATTTCGAACTTTATTACTCACAATAATTATATTTAGTTAAAAATAAAACGTAAATAAAACATAATTTTCTGCTGTAAAACTAATAAGCATATTATGATTAATAATGATATATAACCAGAATGATCTTCGCAATAAAGATCTTAATCGTTCTAATTTAGTTGATTATAATTATTGCATTTTAATTAATACAAATATGAACTTATTAAAAGTTACTGCTGTTTTACAATAAATTTCAATTAGGATCATCTAATAATTTTTTTTAACCTCACGAACAATTAAAAGCACGATTTAAGTAATTAGTTTTATTAGTTATTCCATTTATTTTACTGCCAACTTATCTTTTATATAATAAAATTATGAAATATTCAATCTTTAAGCATTTTTTATCCTTTATATAATACAAGTATATTACTAATTATGCATTCAGTTTTCTCATGCGACTTTAACTAATTATTAAATGGTAGACGTAAACAAATAGATGTAATATTTACTACATATAAAAATCTCTGTTAAATGTGTAATTTAATTTTGTTCTCAGTCTCACAACATTGGGACACTTGATTACTCAGTAAAATTTATAGATGTATTGTTCTTGATTTTCTTGGTAAATATTTAAGCAATTATTTAGCCAACGAAAATTATCTGATGAGAGCTATCTTGTTTTGTTTCTAGTTTCACCTCTCGCTCAGAGAAGTATTAGATTCAAGCTAAAAAAAATTAAATTCAATAAGCACGTTTTAAGGTTGCTTCAATCCGATTTTAATATTTTTACGATGATGTCTGTGTGTGGATGTATGTGTGTGTGTTTGTATGTATGCGTGTGTGTGGATGTTGAAAGGACGATTTCTCAAAAACTATAAGACTTAATATCGGTTTAACCTTCTCAATTGGACATTACTGGGAAGAGCTGAAAAGGTTTTGGTAATAACTGGACAACCGAAAGTAGCAGATTGTTAAAAAATTCTATTATTTTTTGAAAAAAATTGTTCTTGCTAGTATTAAATAAGAGTAAATAAGGTATATAATAATCTGTTGTAATTAATCTCACAGTCCAAATAATGTCATGGAAACCATTAGAAAAATTAGTATGTTTGTAACTGACAGATAAATGTCGGTGTCAAAAATCCAGAGGTATTACTGAATTTTTTTTTCTGGGAAGTAAATACATTATATTATTTCTTGTATTAATAGTTAAATATTTAAAATTATAGGTATATTACATGTACTCTTCAAAAATACTGTCAATCTCAACAATGAATTGAAAACATCTCGAAAAATTAGAAGAGTAGGACATAATTTCGTCATAGAATGGATTTAAAATTAAAAAAATTAAATACAAAGAATAGATATAAGTAGAATTTTTGGTGTAAAGTGTAGGAATACAAGAAATTTTAAATACAATAGGGCGCGAGCAGTCATGTGACTTTGTTGGCCTTGGCAAGCAGATATGGGGGTCTGTGTCAGAATGACAGCTAGTTATTATGTACATAGATGCCAAATATCATAATTTTTCATTCTAAATTTAGTGACTTTCCAATTCCATGTGGTTTATTTTTCTCGATAAGTAAATTCCACACTCCTGGTGACAAATTAACTAGGTGAATTTAGAAAATCTTGAAATTGTTAATGAAATATCCTGACATTTTACATCTATGTATATAATTGTCGTTCTGACACGAGCCCCCATATCTGCTTGTGAAGGCCAACAATACTTATGTAACCATAACCGGAAGTGGCGAGAGGGATAGTGGCCAGAACAGATTTTTATGAATGATATGGTAATCAAAAGGAACATTAAGTAAAGTGCAAGTAAGTTGTCACTAATCCCAGAGAAATTCATTCCTCGTGCATTGCATGTGAGTTACACGAAATAATCATCATTATTTTCTAATAAACAATTACTGAAATAAATACATACATATATCATGAAATTTACATAAAGTATTTAAAATCTAATATAGTTAAACGTTTTCAGAAATGTATCATTAGCGTTGCCATTTAGTGAAAATAAAAAAGATCTTGAAGAACCATGTATCATGTTTCGTTGTTAAACACTGCTGTCCGCCTCAATGACACCTTAGGAATATTCTAATCATGCAAACAGCCAGACACACGAATAGCAAGAATGAGGAAAGCCAAAGCGAAATTTCTCTCCTCCGGCCTTGATTATCATAGTGAATTAGTAATTATGTGTAAACAGTTATTAATAAATAATAAACACTAGAATGTGCGATAATCACAACTGATATCTATTAATTCTATTTTTTTCCACAATCGGTGTTTTAATTTATGTACGATTGTATTCAAATGAGATATATTTTCCTTAAGATGTGAGTGTGTGATATCTTTTACAAACATTTAATATAATGTTTAATAATTTAATTGCTAAGGAATGTAAATTCTGGTTTGTATTATGTGCTAAAAATAAAACATAAATCATATTAATAGGTCCTCGCATGGGTCAATGCAAATAAGAAGAAATAGTTTTGTATACCAAGGGTTGAAAGTAGCTCTTTATAGAACGATTTTCAGCTTGGATTTGAGTTTGTAAAAGTATTTTTGTGTGTATTGTTAATTTTTTAATTTAGATAAAAAAGTAAATTTGAAATATCTATAACGATATTTATATTCGGGTTCATATTTCTTATTATTATATGTGTTTTTATTACAGATGAGCTTATTAGTTCATACGCCAATAATTTATCATTGGAAACCAAGGACGTTAATCAGGTATAAATTTAAATGGATAAATAATATGGATCCTTATACATTACCACGAGGATTATAAATGCATCACAAAAAAACCATATGAAATAAATAATTATCTAATTTTTAAACCTATGTGGGAAACACAGACACAAATATTTTTTTTTTCTGTTTCCCAATCACTTCTTGTTGAAGCTACCATCAACGGCGCAGAAAGGTAGCATACTAAACAAAATTAGTCGGATTTTGTTATCTAGAAAATAATTTCTCATGTTTTTTATACAAATTATTAAAGAAAATTACATATATTTAAATACTAGCACAATATATCCCCATCCAATTATATTTAAATTGTTTTATATGTAATAAAACTATACACAAATAGCTACAATTAGGTTATTTTTAATTTAATAATCTCAAACTAACTAAATAATAACAATATCCTGAAATATTTTTTATGGAAAATACTGCTCAGACATTCACCTTTATACAATCTAATCCCTTTTTCCATAAGAAAACAATTCAAGCTGTAAAAAACAATAAAAGCTTACCGGACGATATTTCTCCATAAGACGCAATGTAAATTGAAGGTTATTTCCCTAATTCTTTCATTCATTTACTTTTTATTGATACTGACATCTGTAAATTTGAATTACCTGAATATATTAGCAGTTTCCATGGTTAAGTTAGCACAGCTGGCTGATTTATGAAATTTATTATCTTTGTAAGTCTTTAACTCTATATCTGTTGATTATGAAATATAAAATGCAATCAAATCGTATAGAGAATAATATATTCTTTAAGTTATAATAAAATTTAACTGAGTTTTTCAAGAAAAACTGCTAAAATTTTCAAATGAGGATACTTCCGGTTGACCAATTATAACCAAAATCTAATCAAGTCTGCATATGGTTGTAAGGAAGAGGAATACGCAAGAATTGTAATTTTTGGAATTCTTGTATTGGAGATATCGTGCACGAAACCGCGGTCACCTACACACACACTCACATACACATACACACACACACACACACGCACACGCGAACTCACACACACAAAACATCATCGTAAAAATAGTAAAATCGTATTGTAAAGACCCTAAAACGTGCTTATTCAATGAAAACTCACCACCGAATTTTTTGACCAAAGACAATACCTTCCTTACCTAGTGGTGACGGAGGGTAAAAATGTATTAATAAGAACGTAAGCAAATACATATACCTAGATTACAGTTTGTTGAAAGTGATGATTGTAAGTTGAGTATATGGCAAGGTAGCAAACTATGGTTATTTATAATAATTATTAACTTTATTTATTGATCGAATATAAAATGGTAATGAGATAGCACGCAGAGAATATTACTTCATTAAAACAGCAAATTGCTATAATTATTCCGTTCGGAGCACGGTTTACATAAAATTCAGTTAGGAAATTGCACAAACTGCCCTTTACAGCCTTTAATTAAGTTTTTATCACCTTTAAAATGATTGATAAGATGACTCAACGTTATGAATGAATCTGCGCCATTAACCTTCCAAAAATGCGGTTATTAACACAATTACAATCATAATTATATACTTGAAAATGTGATACAATATTTTCAGCTAATAATATTTTCTTAAATTGATGGTTAGATTTTAAATTACAGTAAAAAAATGCAAATGTCAATGAAAATTGACGAAGTTTATGTTTCTATAGTGATATAAGATTTTACGTTTTCCGTTTCATGTGAAAGCGATTGTTTTGTTTTAAATGGTCTCTTTTATTTTATCATCGTGTCAACTGTTTTGCAAGACAAATATTGCGTCAGAGTAAGTACGTTATAAGAACGGCCTACTATGTACAAAAGAATTGTAGGCGCATCAAAGAAATTTGACAAAAATTACTTATGTAGCAATAAAACGCGTCGTCTAATTGTTAGAAAGCATACACTTGGAACGATAAAGTAATAATGATCATTTTTAGTACTATCTGGATTCTTGAAATTTAAAATAGGATTGTGTGCATAATGAATGCCATTAATGGCACGCGACACAATTTTGGGCACGTCACTGATCACAAAAAACTACGAAAAAAAGTGTGAAGTAGGTATTATATGACGAATTTTGGAAACATGGAATCCGTTACCAAACACATTTGATTGTTTGAAGAAGCTGGCTCATACTATTTTAACAATATTTTCATCAACCTATGCCTGCGAGTCATTATTTTCAGAGATCAATAACATTAAGAACTCGGTTAGAAACCGTTTGACAGATGACTCCAGTTCAGCATGCATTCTGCTAAAAGTAACATCTTACAACCCTAACATATGTTATTTGTCATCTAATCTGCAACAACAGATGTCACACTAATTTTACTTTAATTTAAATTACGCGTATAATTGAAACATTGCAAAATGTTCCTATTTTTACCTCTCGCTAAGAGAGGTATTGCATTCATGCTAAAAATCGCATATCCAGATTTTATTGAATAAGCACGTTTTAAGGTCCCTACAATCCGATTTTATCATTTTTACGATGATGTCTGTGTGTGTGTGTGTGTGTGTGGATGTGTGTGTGTATGTGAAAAACTATAAGACTTTAAATTTTTTTAACTACGTATTTCCCAATCGGACATTCATGGGAAGATCTGAAAAGGTTTTGGTAACAATTGGACAACCGGAAGTAGAAGATTCTTGAAAAAAAATCTTTTAAATAATATTTTTTGAAATTTTTTCTTGATAATATTAAAGAAAAATAAATTTTCTGATACATTTAAATATTTTACAATATATTCTATAGATTTAGAGATAGAAGAAATATAGTATGTAAAATAATCTGTTATAATAAATTTTACAGCCGAAAGAATGGCCATGGAAAATAGTCAGTGTCAGAAATCCGAAGACATTACTGAAGACTTTTTCTGGGAAGTACATACATTATATTATTTCTTAATGTATTAATAGAATTGGAAACATTTCGAAAAATTAGAAGAGGACAAAATATCTTCATCAAAAATTAAACAATCTAAATATATATGGAATAGATATATGCGTAAGTAGAATTTTTGGTGTAGAGTGTAGGTATACAAGAAATGTTAAATACAATAGGGAGCGAGCAGTCATATGATTTTGTTGGCCTTGACAAGCAGATATGGGGGCCCATGTCAGAATGATAGCTAGTAATTATGTATATAGATGTCAAATATCATAATTTCTCATTCTAAATTTAGTGATTTTCCAATTCCATGTGGAGCAGAATTAAATGTTAAATATCTAAGGCATACAAGTAAACTTTAAAGTCCTGGTGATAAATTAACTACGTAAATTTAGAAAATCTTGAAATTTTTAATGAAAAATTCTAACATTTGACATCTATGTACATAATTACTAATTATCATTCTGAAACGGGCCCACACATTTGCTTGTCAAGCCCAAAAATGTAACATTACCGTTCGCGCCCTATACTTATGTAACCAAAAAAAGGAAGTGGCGAGAGGTATTGTGCTGGCCACAACAGATTTTTTTGTAGTAAATAAAGAGTTTTGAGTTGATAGTATTTATTATTATTATTTTCCCAATAATCACAAAGTGAAAATTATTTGATGGCACGTCTATGACCTCATTAAACATTTCTTTAGAAAAATGGCACGTTGATATGTAAAGGTTCGCCATCCCTGCGTTATGCCGTTATGTGATTGGACATATTTTAAATCAAATAAATTTTCGTGATTAAAATAATAGAACCAGTAATGTAGTAATAATAAAGGAATCCTTCATTTTTACTTCCCGCTACCCTTGGTAAGGGAGGTATAGGGATCGTGCTAAAAATCGCAGATCGAGATTTTCGTAAATGAGCACGTTTTAAGGTCCGTAGAATCCAATTTTAACATTTAAGCGGTTCTTTATAATTTTTACCTCCCGCTACCCTTGGTAAGGGAGGTATAGGGATCGTGCTAAAAATCGCATATCGAGATTTTGGTAAATGACCACTTTTTAAGGTCCCTACAATCCACTTATAATATTTTCACGATGATGTCTGTGGGTATGTATGTGTGTGTGTGTGTGTGTGTGTGTGTGTGTGTGTGTGTATGTGTGTGTGTGTGTGTGTGTGTGTGTGTGTGTGTGTGTGTGTGTGTGGATCCTCTTTACGCTCTAACTCAACACGAATTACATTTTATTATTCTACATAGTCCTCTTTGAGGTCAACACACTTGGTCCAAAGTTTTTCTAACTTTTTAATTCCCTCCCGAAAATGGTTTTCTTTGAGGTCCTCAAAATAAGCATTTATTGCTTCGATGGCTTCTTCGTTGGATCGATATCTCTTTCCAGCGAGGAACATTTTGAGTTTCGGGAAAGATGGAAGTCCGAGGGAGCCAAATTGGGCGAGTACGGTGTGGAAAGGAGACGATTTCAAACCTCAGTTCGGTTAATTTTTGTTGAGCAATACGACTTGAATGAGCTGGCGCATTGTCGTTGCGAAACAAGATCTTTTTCTGTACCATTTCCGGGCGTTTTTCGTGAATTGCTGCTTTCTGCTTATCTAAAAGTGTGGCGTAGTATTGTTCAGTTACAGTTTTTCTTTTATCAAGATAATCAATTAGCAGAATGTCTTTGGCGTTCCAAAAGACTGACGCCATCACCTTTCCTGTAGATTGAATGTATTTTCTTAGACCTAAAAAACAATCTTCAAAATTAATTCCACTATCTGCAAATAACTGTACCTATCTATAAATTTATTTTGTATAACTTTCCAGACCAATAAAAGAGACACGAGACATACACGTTATATTAAACAAATGTATAACTTTCTCGATGACAGTTCGTCATATAGCTAGCAAATCGTTCAGTGTACTAAGCAACAAGTTTCGTTTGCTTACCTAGCATTTGCTTGATTTGCTTACTTCATTGAACGCATCTAATAAAAAGAATATTAATTTTTATAGGTTATGTGTTTACTTATATGTCGGTCTGACATTCAATGATGCTAATCTCGGAAATTGAAGTTACCGTAAAGAGCAGTTAAAATTGTGTTTTATCTCACACTTTTTCTCTTCTTCTTAGTTCGTTCTTCTTGCACATATTTTTTGAGATTTTACATTATTTAAGTATCAAGGCAGTGAAGTTCTATTTTTTATCAAGAATGTGGAATTTATTTGTGCACTTTAATGACGATTTCAAATAAAAATTATTTAAGAAAGTAAATATCATCTTTGTTTTATATTCATTATGAATAGATTGAGTGAAATTCCACACTTTTCCTGAAGAAAATGTCAAGTGAAGTACCTACTCTTCGCAACACATTCTGTCACATGACATAACATCCATAACGAAGTTCTCGTGACCTAAATAGCTAGTTCATTTTAAAATAATTTATACAAATATCTAAGTTTTAACAATACATATACATTACTTACTTCCCACGGGAATATTAATATTTTAATAGTTTTGTCATAGTGAAAATAAAAGTAACGGAAGTGAATATTTTCAGATGTTTCATCAAACATTTCCAGGTTTATTAATTATTCTGTGTATTATGCACAAATTCCACACATAAATTTTAGTGTAAAAGATCTTATATTTCCAGTAAAATTATATAATAAACAAGGTATGCAAACTGAACTTCACATTGATATCTTCTTCTTTAGCTTTCCTCATTCCTTGGTCTTCCTTAGTTTCTTCTACCTTCTATTACTAAGCTATTCATTGTTCTTCCAATATATTCATCTTTCCTCATGACATATTTAAACCAATGTAATCGCCTATTTTGTATTATTCTAGAAACATATCACTCGAGCCATTTCTTTCATTCTTTAATTCCTTATCCTATCTTTCCGTGTCTTCCCAACATCTATCTTAACATCCTCATCTCCGTCACATGCATTTTTTTTCTTTGATACTGACATCTGTCAGTTAGAATTTTCTTAATATAGTGGCTGTTTCCATGGTTATAGCATAGCTGGCTGATTTATAAAATTTAATTTCTTCATAATTCTTTAACTCTATATTCAATGAATATGAAATATAAAATGCAATCAATTCGTATAGATAGAGTATTCTTTAATATTTAAATGTCAAAAAATAATATTTAACATCGTTTTTTCAAGAAAAAAAAAAGAAAATGAGAGTCCGGTTGACCAATTATAACCAAAATCTAATCAAGTCTGCATATGGATGTAAAGAAGAAGAATACTTAAAAATTGTAATTTTTGGAGCTCTAGTATTGGAGAGTGCGGCCGAAATCATAGTCACACACACGCACACACACACGCACACACCTACACGCACACACACATACAGACATCATCGTAAAAATAGTAAAATTAAAATAGTATTGTAGGGTCCTTTTAAAACGTGCTTAGTCAATGAAAACTCATCATTGAATTTTTTGACCAAAGACAATACCTTCCTTACCTAGAGGTGACGGAAGGTAAAAATAATAATTTGCTTTTCAAATTAATTATTATCTCATATAAAAGAGATGAAAGAATAAAAGATTGTGTGGAATTATTTGATGAAAGGTAAAAGTGATTTATACATAAATCAGTCCAACATTCCTTATGTCTTGAGGATAATATCAAATGTCATGGTATGTTTCTTAACTTATCTTATCCTAAACTATAAAAGATGAAATTGTTATCCTTGAAAATCTTCATTGTTGGAATGATATATTAACATCCTCTCTTTTCTTATCCTGTTACACCGGATATCCATAGTGCTTGTTTCTAAATTTATTAAAAATACAATTGAGATTATTTGATAATTTTTTCGCAATATATTTAGAGAGCATCAAAGTTTTTTCTTATTATTTATCTACTTCTCATATAAAAAATTGTGTAAAATATTAGAATACTTTGAATTGGGTCTACGAAATATGATATAATTTATTTATATGCTGGGTCTTTTGTAATTCAGAAAAGTCAATTCATTTGTAGTAAATCGTCAATTAAAGTTAGTCAATTTCATTTCAGAAAGCAACAAATGTCTTACAAAAAATCTGATGTGTACCTCCCGCCATTTACCTATGTATATAATTTTTATATTACTTTATAAATTTATCCATACAATATATAGAAAAAAGCAAAAAGCAAACTTGTAGACAATGGAATAATCTTATTGAGAAAAAATTACATTTAAAGGTATTTCTTGAAGAAAAAATATCTTGAGCTTCAAGTAAACTGCCATTTCCGGTTATGCGATTGCCACCAAAATCTAATCAGATATTTCCATATTAGAATAAGGTAGAAATACATGGTTTCAAAACTTTCTGAATGATAGTATTTGAGTTAGAGCGTATATAGGATCCACACACACATACACACAGACATCATCATGAAAATGTTAAAATTGGATTGTAAGGACCTTAAAACGTGGTCATTTACCAAAATCTCGATATGCGATTTTTAGCACGATCCCTATACCTCCCTTACCAAGGGTAGCGGGAGGTAAATATCTGATGTGACCAACACATTACCTTCCGTCAATCCTGTACGTATTCCATACATAAATTTTCTTGCAAAAGATTCTACATATCCAGTAAAATTATTTCAGCTGTTTCCTTAGTTTTAGAATAGTTGGCTGATTTATGAAATTTAATTTCTTTATAAATTTTTAACTATATATCAATTAAATATGAATTGTCAATGAAAAGAAAATGAGATGAGGATGTTAGATGTTGGGGGAGACACGGAAATAACTCTAGTGTTAGAAGTTTCTAGAAAGATACAAGAGGGACGATTACATTGGTTTAAACGTGTGAAGAGAGATAAAGAATATATTGGAAGAAGAGTGAATAGCTTAATAATAGAAGGTAGAAGAAACAGAGGAAGACCAAAGATAAGATGGAAAGGCTGTATTGCGGAAGACTTCAGAGAAAACAACTGAATGAGGACGACCCGCAAAACAGAAATTAATGGAAGAAGAAAATAAAAAATAGCGACCCCTAACGAACGGGAAAAGCTAAAGAAGAAGAAGTCAGTGTCAAGTACCATTTGCATCTTTTGTTTATGAAATAATTTTGCTGGAAATTTAGAATCTTATGCAAGAAAATTTATGTATGGAATTTATACATAATACACAGGATTGACGGAAGGTATTGTGCTGCCCACAACAGATTTATTATTTTCAAATATGCAGAGAGGCAAAGACGTATTTTGTGAATATCTCTACTACTAATACGTTCTTAATTATTATTCAGTAATTATAAAATAGTGCGTAAGAGGAAAATGTTATTAATTGTATACCTAATTGAAACATAATTATTTAATTTATATCCTTTAATTAAATTTAATATTTACCTGTAAAAACATATTTTCTACATGCTATAATAATTAAAAAGAAATTTATATTTTAAAAGCTTGAAGAACATGTAGGTGTGCTTACTCACTCCTACTATTTCCAGTTTTTGCATAAATTTTAATATGCAAATTATTAAGAACGTTTATATTACGGTCATAATGTTATTATAAAGAAAATAATGATTTTATAGTTCTAATAAAACTTTTTCATGGCAAAATATTTTCTAAGTGATGAGTGATGAGTAATAAAATATGTTGGAAATTTCATAAAATTATTATTTATATACATATACGTGATCACGCGAGAATGAACCATTATCTCCGTTATTAAGCCAAATACCGATTATCTTCAAATAAACAAATTTACTATAGGCAATATGGGCAATAAGATGTCGTAGCAAGAAGCGTTCTGTTACTTCCGGTTCCGGAGTATGTGATACCAACTTTGAAATTTCAAATGGAACATATACTATATTTTTATATTTTTGAAAAGTACATAAAATTTGCTTTACAGTGGTAAAGTAAATTAGTAGTACGTTGTATTATTAAAAAATAAAATGGCGGACGTTTGAAATATCAAGTGTATGAGATTTTATTGTTTTTTTTTTGTTCATAAATGATGATATATTTTGAGATAAATTCATTTATATGACGTAACCTAGGCAACAATGTAATAAAACAAAATTCCACACTTAATATTCTTAATCTCAAAAATTCACTTAAATTTAATTTGGTATAAAATTCATCTGTATGTTTAATACCGGCCCTAAATTTATTTTCTATACGAGTATAACGATTCTATGAATAAATTATTAACTCTTTAATTTGAAATTTTAGTTCTAAAATGTAATGTGATCATTTAGAATAGCGCTATATGTCACCAATATGTCATAAAATAATAATAAGTTGTTTAACCAATACATGTTGTATTCAGACAGTCACTGTGATAATAACAAAATAAAAAAAAAAATATAATTTGCATTGAAACACTCAATAAAATGCGTTAGAATTTATTTGTTAGAATATAAAAGATGATTTATGCTGAAATAGCAATAAAACAAATATACCAATATAGGTACCTTTGTGTTATTGGGAATGAGCAAAGATTTATTGATATTTTTTGCCCAAGAAGAATGCATATGGTAATTAAATAAGCGTTAAATCGCCAATTTTATTTTATGTAAGGTATTATGTGAAAGAATAATATTTTTTGAATGAAATAATATTTATAAATATACAAAATTAATGAAAAAAGTGAGAAACTTTTCTTTTATGCAGTTGTTACATAAATAGTTGTTTTACGTATTCTTTGGGAACCGTAAAGTATCACTTTTATTTTGACATCTTTCAAGTACAACTTTACGGCCGCTTTTACTTTACGGACGCATTTATTTTTCGAACTGTATTGTCAAATAATTCAAATTGTATCTGTTCTTTCGTTCTGTGAGGAATTTTCTCCTACTCTTCTAATATGTTCAAAATTCTTTATATTCACTGACGGTATCGGTGGTATTTCTTAAGAATATATGTAATATTAATATACCTATAATTTTAAATATTTAATTAATAATATAATAAGATATTTTAAATGTACTTACTTCCCAGAAAAAAAGCTTTCTGTAATGTTAATAAAATTGTTGATTCTTGACACTGACATTTTGCATTTATCTGTCAATTATAAATATTTAAATATGTCAACTGGTTTTCATGGACTTGCTTGGGCAGCAATATTTATTACATTATTCTATTTTATTATACAATGTATCTCTAAATTAATAATTCTTTTTATTTTTATTTTATTCTCTTGATGTTATACCTCTATTTTAAATATAAAATGTACTTCCAAGGGAATAGAACAACATATGAAATAATACAAGAAGTATCTCTAAATATTTAGAGGATATAATAAAAAAAATAATTGAGAATTTAATAATCTTTATTATCGTATTAATATAAATTTTCAAAAAATACTATTTATAACTTTTTTTCAAGAAACTACCACTTTCGCTTGTCCAGTTGTTACCAAAATCTATTCAACTCTTCCCGTTAATGTTAGATTGAGGTATCCGTGGTTAAACAGGTTTTTAGTTGTATCTAGAATTTGAGAAACTGTACCTACAATATCCTAACACACACACACACACACACACACACACAGCCATCATCGTCAAAATGTTAAAATCGTATTCTAGGGACCGTAAAACGTGCTTATTCAATAAAATCTGGATATGCGATTTTTAGCATGAATCCAATACCTCTTTTAGCGAGAGGTAAAAAGCAATCTCACATATAACACCATAAAACACAATAAAACTAGGTCGTTAATATGGACTTAATATGAAGATTTTTGTCTAGGAAAAAACTATAAATTATTATTTTATTTTATTTTGGAAATAGTTATCCGAATAGCATTCGTGGTTAAATTTTATCCTATTGATTTACTTGCGCCTTTTGCTAATTTAACTCATGACATTGATCAAATATCACTCGCCTCACAGGTCCTGATTTTTTTGTCAATGCCACTGTGTCGGATTAGCCAATAGGCTACAGCCCAGGGTGCATAGATTCTAGGGGGCGCCCAATTTTATCATATTAGCAGCAATTGGAGGGCGCCACCAGTCTAGAGCGCCCAGCCCAGTTCCCGTTACAATCTGAGAATTTTTCCTGAAAAAATTACCACCTATGATATTATATATGATAAAAATTATAAAGAACCGATTGAAATTTGAATGAATATGGGCAACTATTTGAATGGGTGATATTTTGCCTTTATTTCATCGTAACCACTAAATAGTTTCGTAATACAGAATTTGTTAGATAATATTTTTGTATTCTTTTGCAACCCTTATACAGTAGTAAGTTAAAAAATATTTACATATGATAAAAATAAACAATTGTGTGAAAATATTTGCAACATTTAATAGAAAGTAAAGTTAACACGCGTTGTCTACTTTGTCGTAATACGTTTACGAGCAACAATTATCCTAATACAAATATCGACAAATGCAGCACTGTGATTGCTGTACGTCGTAAATAATGAAATCTGTTGAATGATTGATTCAACACGCACGATCTATAGACTACCTATCATAAAATTTTCATGTACTGTATTACTCTATCGTATTTCTACATGAAAATGAAAGAAACGATGAATATAATCAGAACACTATAAACTTAATATGAAAAATGTCAACTGCACGGAGTGAAATTGTCATATATTATACAACAAGACGATTGAAAATTCTCGACTATACGAAACGTGTTGCCTGGAAACACCACGAGACTGAAGGTCGAGAATTTTCTATTGTCGAGTTGTATACAGGTAGACTATACCATGAATAAAATATAAATAAAAAAGTAAACAGTAAATTTAACGGAGCCCTATAGTCTATTTTTCTTTGATAGAAACGTCAAACTGTATGGTACATAACCTTTTTTTTTAATATAGCTGTAGTTGTATTTAAATGACATTGAAATGCTTGTATTTCAAAATAAATGCTCGTATTTAAAATAAACTAGCAACAGTGCAGTTCTAAACGTGGGATCCAAATAATTATTTCTTTGTCAAATTTTTACTTCAATAATGCTTTGCTGTCAAGTATTTGTTTCGATACATTTGGAGCTGTCAGTGTCATTTAAGATGTCTACTAGTTGAAGCATACAAAGCACGATTTTTCTCCTCAAAGCCTAACTACAAATTCATTTATGTACTCGGTACTGTGTTCGAAGGAAAAAGATCATACTTTATGTTCCATAAATATAATTGAAAATAACATTGACAGTTCTGAGTACATAGAACAAAATACCCAACGCACCTATGTGTGAATATACGAAAGTAGGTATATTCGAATATACAAAAGGTTCGTATATTCGTTCACCATGGTTACTTAATAATAACCGATACGGTAACTAAGGAAAATCACGCATTCTTATTGGTTTACAACTTAATGAATGATATAGTCATCAATATTTAGGAAATATTGTAAAAAACATTTCAATAAGTAAAGTTAGTTATGTTGATACAAATGAAAATAAATTATCTGTACCGATACAATATATGAAAAGTATATTTTATTATTTAAGTTTCCAGTGAATGATATTTACATGTTAAGATAAAATTGAAGTTTTAATGTCAAATTGACAATAAAACAAATTCACCAAGACAACCGTTAACTGACATGACCTCAGATATATTATTTTGCATAAAAAAAGAAAAAGTTGTAATAAAATTGGAGATATATTGTTCACTTGAAGTTACAAAATATATACTCTGGATACATAAGATTTTACCTCTCGTTAAGAGAGGTATTGGATTCATGAATTCGTATAGATAAGAATATTTTTTAATATTTATAATAACATTAAATGCCAAAATATAATGTTTAACAGCGTTTTGTAAAGAAAAACTGTTGAAATCTTCAAATGAAGGTACTTTCGGTTGACCAATTATAACCAAATAGATGTAAGGAAGAGGAATACGTAAAAATTGTAATTTTTGAAATTCTAGTATTAGAAATATCGCTGCCGAAATTATAGTCACACACACACACGAACACGCATACATACACACATCATCGTAAAAATTGTAAAATCGTATTGTAGGGACCTTAAAACGTGCTTATTCATTGAAAACTCACCACCGAATTGATATCTATATACATAATTACTAGCTGTCATTCTGACAGACCTCCATATGTCTGCTTGTCAAGGCGAACAAAGTCACATGACTGGCTCGCATTCCATAGAATGAATTTAAAATTAAAAAATCTAAATATAAAAAATCTGTTGTGGAAAGCACAATACCTTCGGTGAATCCTGTGTAATATGTATAAATTCCATACATAAATTTTCTTTAATTTCCAGTAAAATTATTTCACAAACAAACTATGCAAATTGCACTTGACTAACATCTTCTTCTTCAGTTTTCCCTCTTCGTTAGGGGTCGCTATTTTTTATTTTCTTCTTCCACTCATTACTGTTTTACGTATCGTTCTCATTCAGTTCCTTTTCTCTCAAGTCTTCCGCAATATAGTCCTTCCATCTTATCTTTGGTCTTCAACCTTGTATTACTAAGCTATTCATTCTTAATCCAATATATATTCTTCATTTCCCCTCATGACATTTTCAAACCAATGTAATCATTATTTCCTTACTTACTTTTCCGTGTCTTCCCTAACATCTAGTTCAACATCCTCATCTCTGCCACATTAATTTACTTTTTATTTATACTGACATCTGTTAATCTGAATATATTAAGAATTTTCATGGTTAGCATAGCTGGCTGATTTATAAAATTTAATTTCTTTAAACTTCTTTAACTCTATATATATTAAATATGAAGTATAAAATCCAATAAAATCGTATAGAGAATAATATATTCTTTAAGTTATAATAACGTTAAATAGCAATAAATCAAATTTAACTGTTAATCTTCCGGTTCACCAATTATAACCAAAATCTAATCAGTTGTTCTTCTAGACGTAAACTTAAGGAATACGAAAAAATTATAATTTTTGGAATCGTGGTATTGAAGTTATGCGATCCGAAACTTTCGTCACACACAGACACACAGACACACACCCACACACACACACACACACACATACATATATACATACATACAGACATCACCGTTAAAAAGGTAAAATCGTATTAAAGGGACCCTACAATATACTTATTCACTAAAAACTCATCATTGAATTTTTTGACCAAAGACAATACCTTCCTTACCTAACGGTGACGGAAGGTAAAAATAGGTATAAGTACAATTTTACCTTCGTACTAAATCCTTTATTTATGCGGCAGTAAATTGTTCTTCACCTCAGTCCTTCAGCCAAAATATTGTCTTTAAGGTACTCACAAGTAACAACTTGCTCATACCTTAAAGATTCACTTTTCGTCCTAGATACATAAAATACTATTACAGACGTCTGATCAAGGTCATCTACGAATTTTATCAATAAACATTTTAGCTCCGTTCACGCTGTCAATTTCAGTAGTGTCGTTTACTTAGTTTTTATGAGGGTACATAAGATACTACTGTTATTTTATTATTATAAAAAAATATTATACAGTAAAATCATTCAAAATCAAAAAATAATCTTCTTTTGCCAAATGTAGCTCTTAACCAACAAAACAACAAGGTCATTTGAAAATTCACATTTGTACATGTTACACACAGAACAATTCATTATTTGATGATGTATTTACCATTTTTGGTAAATATCTCTATTTTTCTTCAAAACAATACGCCATAACAGTTTCCCTTTACACGATTACACCTAAGAGGGTGTAACATTCTATTTGATCTATCGAGGTCACTAGTTGTTACGATATTACAGATAGTATAACAAAGGTGTTGCGCGTGCTTTCCCCCCATTGTGGGGAGAGCATCTCTGTACTCCCCCCACAGCTCATCTGCTCAGCGCTTCCATATATATAATGAGCCTGGCCCGTTTGCAGATATATAGAAACAGTGCTGTGAATCGACCTGGAAGCTCTGGATACGGTGCTGTGAGATAGTGTATTAGTGACAATGATTATTTACAAGGTATGTAAGGCAAAGGATTGCGGATAGATGAGTGAAAATGAAAATGAAAAGAAAAGTGAAGTGAATGATGATTGTTGTTACATATTTTTGCTCTATTTCATTCATGTGACATTTAAAAATGTGATGAATTATTTAAAATTATATTATATGAAGAGTATAGTTTCTCAACAAATATTTATTTGATGTATTTTTTTATGTCATACTGGTTTCTAAAGCAACGTTTTTATTAGGGAAGCAAGAAATTAGACTAAAATACACACTTAAAATCATCTTCCAGGAATTAGTACTTTTGTAGCAGACGAGCTCGATCAAATTTATAGAACTGAAACTAATACAATTTTACCCCTTAACCTTAAAATAATGATAATAATAATAATATGTTTATTCGTTTCCATATTACATCTTATACGAAGTGTCAATACAGAAAAATAGAAAAAGAAATCCATAACAATTTATATAATATTTTGGAGCAATAGAGTGTATAAAAATTGACAACATTTTAACATCAGCAAATTCCTTATAATTACATGTAAAATATAAAGAGAACTCCATGACAGTTTATATAAAATTTTGGAACA
Source organism: Harpalus rufipes (assembly GCA_951394225.1). Lineage (NCBI taxonomy): Eukaryota > Metazoa > Arthropoda > Insecta > Coleoptera > Carabidae > Harpalus > Harpalus rufipes. The sequence continues at coordinate 61,684,907 of OX596275.1, forward strand.
ATAAAGTGTTTAAAGATTTCCATTTTAACATCAGCAAATTCATTAAGAATATATGAAAAATAGAAAGAAAAATCCATAACAATTTATGTAGTATTTTGGAACAATAAAGTGTATAAAAAATTGACAACATTTTAACACAAGCAAATTCATTATGAATACATATAAAATAGAAAGAGAAACCCCTAACAATTTATATAATATTTTGGAACCATAAATTGTTTAAAATTGACATTTTAACATCAGCAAAATCATTATGAATACTTGAAAAATAGAAAGAGAAATCCATAACAATATATAGAAAAGAAAAACAACTATTATAAACAATTTATGAACCGTATTTACATACATTATCATAATTAAAAAGATAAAGCTACAAAAAATTTAGGGCTATTCATTATTATGAAACTACTTTAAGGCATTGATGGTATAGTAGAAAATATCATTTATTTTTTCTTTGTTTAAATTGGAGAACAGCTCATATATATTTTGCTCATTTATGTGGGTTAAATATTTTTGCAAATATGTGTTTCGAAGAGATTTAAAGTTTGGGCAGTTTACGTAGAAGTGAAATACAAAACAATGTACATATCAATTCTTTATCTATTATATATTTTATGTTTTTATATAGAAATATTAATTTACTATTGTTGCTTAGCCTTAATTGAGCAATAATTCTGATTTTGATAATTGATAAACCTAAATTTAAGTATTCTTCGGTGCCAAAAGTTGTTTTTAGATATTAAAATAATAAAATAAGCTGTATACGTTCTCATCATCAGTAGTACAAATTTAAGCAGAGTAGTTAAGATTACTCAACATGTAAACCATGCCAAAGGTCTAACAACTCTGAAAAAATAAGGAAGAGAACTGGGATTAAATGATATTTAAGATTTAAAACGTCCTATAAAAGTTTATATTAAATCGAATAGTTTAGAATTTGGTATGGGATCGAAATCTGCGTTCATCAAATTATTTTTAAATTTATTTATTATTAAGCTCTCGTATGCATCGAAATATCTATCATTATTAATATGTTTTAAAATTTTAATATTAAAATTGTTAATTTTGTGATTATTAATGAACATATGTTGAGTTACGCTAGATTTTTCGGGATTACCGTTTTTTAGATATTCTTTAAACCGAGTGTCAATTTGTTTTTTGGTTTATTACAATCATTGCAGCTAATTTTATAAATACCAGATTTTTTGTTAGTATCTATTTTATCTTTAGGATTACCTAATAAAGATTTAATGGTATTACTTGTTTAAATATTTAGAAGCGTTATCGTACGGTAGTGTTATGTATTTATTATTATTTTTATTATTAAACGGTGTTAATGTTCTAAATTAGAAACGTATATAGCTTATTTTATTATTTTAAGGTTAAGAAGTAATTGTATTAGTTTTAGTTATAATTTAACCTTAGACTCCTCCTATTATTAATAAATGTATAGAACTTTTGTTGCATAAAATTGTTTATAGATTTTGTGCTTTAAGTATTGGCATTCTTTCTTGGGACGTCTTGTACTCGTAAAAGATACTTGCACTCGAATTTATAAAATTTAGTAGTTATTTTCAAAATAAGGTAAAATTACTACTGAATGTTATGAATAGAAATGCAATTTGTTATAATTTTCTGCAATATTGGAATTTACTGCTAAATATTAATTATTTTCAGAAATTAGCAATCGATCATATACATGCTTCAATATTACTTCTTATATCACATTAATGTCAATAAGTTAGTAATGTAAATGTCTATTGGAAACGATAAAGAAGATATTAATAAAATGAAATGTGATATATTATGCGGTTATAAATCTTCAATAAATTTATGAGTTATAATGATAATAATATCATTTTTATAAAATTTATCGATTACTATAATCCTGATTTTTTCACTATGATGTATATAATTGAATTTATCACCTGTTATTAAATTTAAAAGCTTCAATTGCAATTTTATAGTTAGGTATTTGACTATAAATAAGTACGATTAAAAACTGAAACATTTTTACGTATTGTTGGTTACAAATTTTCATTGATCGTATCCTAAAATAGGACAAAATCTTATTTTATTCCATGGCAAAAATTTCTAGGTTAGTAATGTTTGAAAAGGTTTTACATACATTTGTTAGCAATTGCATTGACTAGGAGTCATTAATAAATGAAACATTAAAACAGCGGCTATCTCCTGAGTTGCTACAGTAGATGCATGACAGTATTTTTACCTCTCGCTAAGAGAGGTATTGGATTCATGCTAAAAATCGCATATCCAGATTTTATTGAATAAGCACGTTTTAAGGTCCCTACAATCCGATTTTAACATTTTTACGATGATGTCTGTGTGTGTGTGTGTGTGTGTGTGTGTGTGTGTGTGTGTGTGTGTGTGTGTGTGTGTGGATGTGTGTGTGTGGGATGTTGGAAGGACGGTTACTCAAAAACTATAAGACTTAAAATTTGTTTAACAACGTATTTCCCAATCGGACATTCATGGGAAGATCTGAAAAGGTTTTGGTAACAATTGGACAACCGGAAGTAGAAGATTCTTGAAAAAAAATCTTCTAAATATTATTTTTTGAAAATTTTTCTTGATAATATTAAAGAAAAATAAATTCTCTTTCTGATACATTTAAATATTTTTATACATATTTATAGATTTAGAGATAAAAGGAATATAATATATAAAATAATGTTGTAATTAATTTTACAACCGAAAGGATGCCATGAAAAATAGTTGCAAATTTAAATTATTTGTAACTGACAGATATATGTCAGTGTCAGAAATAATGAGTAATGAAAGAAAAATGTATTTGGAGAATCCCTTAATTCTTGATCTGTGACTATTATGGAGATGACAAGTCTAGGTTGAAGGACTTAAATTTGTTTCACTTTCAAACATTATGGGACAATGTACACCAGTACTGTAGACTAGAGTAACTTTGAATTGCGAAAAAGCTATCAAATTCTTCTCAAGTAAGTTGTAATTATTGACAAAATTACACATCGATATAAGAATAATCGGAGTGCAATCTATCCGTCACTTTATTAAAGGAAATTAGTGTTATTTAGATATAACAAGTATGAAAAAATAAAATGTAAAAGAAGATATGTAAGAATAGATGCACAATCCATATATACATTTTAGACCGCCCAAAATTAATGTTTTTACTAGAAGAATATGAAGAGAAAGTAAACAAGGTTGTTCGAATTGAAAATTGCTGTTACCAGCCTAATATTTATATATGGTAAACTCTACTTTGTAATTTATTGTAACATAATTTATGGTAAAATATCTTTATGTTGAGACATGCTATTATTGAATAATAAAGAAGTTTATACGTCATAGATTTATATGAATATATTATTTGTATTTATAAAAATATTCTTTGCTTTATGCATACAGCCAGGTAAAATATACGGCGAGAGGTTATGTGCTGGCCACATCAGATTTTTTTTTAAAGATGTCCGATCATACGAATTGTATGAATTAAGATTTTAGCTCCTCCCATTCTGTCAGATTTAGTAGTGTTGCTTACTTAGTTTTTATTAGGGTACAGAAGATACTACTGTTATTTTATAATTATAAATATGTTACAGTAAAAGAATTCAAAATTCAAAACTAAGTCAACTGGCATGTTTATTAGCAAATGTAAAACAAAATATGTGAAAAATAAGTACTGACACAGTGTCAGTGACACTCACAGTAAATATCGTTATTCGTGCGGCTATATATATTTGAATTAATAAATAAACTTACGTTACAGCGAAAGTATTGTGAACAACGAGCATCGTTATAAAATGGAATGTCCTAACTTAGTCGAAACAAAATGATTTTTTGAAAGACAACACACCTTCGTGTTATGGCAAATGAGAGAAACATTTTTACGTATTGTTGGTTACAAATTTCCATTGATCGTATTCTATTAAATAGGACAAAATCTTATTTTATTTCATGGCAAAAATTTCTAGGTTAGTAATGTTTGAAAAGGTTTTACATACATTTGTTAGCAATTGCATTGACTATGAGTCATTAATAAATGAAACATTAAAACAGCGGCTATCTCCTGAGATGGTACAGTAGATGAATGTACAGTATTTTTTTTTAAAGATGTCCGAATCTACGAATTGTATGAATTAACATTTTAGCTCCGCCCATTCTGTCAGATTTAGTAGTGTTGCTTACTTAGTTTTTATTAGGGTACAGAAGATACTACTGATATTTTATTATTATAAATATGTTACAGTAAAAGCATTCAAAATTCAAAACTAAGTCAACTGGCAAGTTTATTAGCAAATGTAAAACAAAATATGTGAAAAATAAGTACTGACACAGTGTCAGTGACACTCACAGTAAATATCGTTAGTCGTGCGGCTATATATATTTGAATTAATAAATAAACTTACGTTACAGCGAAAGTATTGTGAACAACGAGCATCGTTATAAAATGGAATGTCCTAACTTAGTCGAAACAAAATGATTTTTTGAAAGACAACACACCTTCGTGTTATGGCAAATGAGAGAGATATATGTACGCCAATTTGTTAATTCGTTCATGATACAGATGACCGTGATTGGACATCTTTAATATTTTTTACTGTACATGTGGAATTATTGGGATGATGTGCACACAGCCCGGCATATGTAGGGATTCGCTTTGCAATTCAACTAAGTATAATAATAATAGTAACCTCACATAACGCACAAAACTCACGCCGAGTTTTCTAAGAGTGACTTTTGTGCGTTAGGTGAAGTTATTGTTGTTGTGTTTGGTTGAATTGCAAGAGAAAAGTAGTTTTGGGAAAGTTTCTATATTTACCGACAATTTGGACATTATCCTACTATATATGTACTTTTACTGTAACATATTCAGGGTGAATACAAAACCCTATCCGTATTCTGTAACGCATTTTAAAACATAATAACCTTGGGATCAAGTTAATAACCTTATTTCCTAAAATCAAATTTAATTTTAATTGAAATATCTAAAATAATTCAATATTACTCACAAAACTTCTAGGTTAGATTAGTTTTGGTGGGAGTCAGCAGTAAACCTGTCAGCTGTCAGACTCTTTCGTCTATTACCATCTGTAGACAAATTAGGAAGCTTGCGCTAGGCGCTAAGAATATTTTTTTTAAAATTATTTTAATATTACCTTGCAAAAAATTATAATATGACGGGTTTTTGAGATCACCATTCAACGTAATAGCAATTTTATTTTGACGCGAATAAAAATACTGAAATATTGACAAAAGTTTAGGTAACGAATGATTTTGGCAGTCCTTCAGAAATAACGATGTCGTTATCTTTTTTTCGTTATGTAGAATTAAATTATTGTGTACAGAAAACCACTTTAACGATTATCGTTATAATAACGATAACAATGTATAATGTCATAATGAACGTTTATTATTAAACGATTTTCGTTAATGTCATAACGGTAACGATATAACGTTTTAACGATTCGTTATGTTATTATGATGCTTACAGAATAACCCTATAAGTTTTTATTTAACAAATACTTATTCAAAATTTTATTCGGAAGTGAAAATACCGGGCCTACACGGTTTTCAGTGTTCATCCTGTATATTATTTTTATCATCGCCCATGAAATTGAAGTTCATGTAGCTGCTTTATACTGTTATCAACGAAATCTGCAACTGAACCGTCAAAATAACGTAATTTTTGACATATTTTCTCTCTAGAGGCAAAATGTTTTACTTATTACAATTTTGACATCAGAAATAATCCAACTTAATCCTACTATGAAGTCAGCTTGAAAATACAAATTATTGTCAATATAGCTACTCTTGCATATAGTTGACCAAATTTGGATATAAATAAATCAAATTTATTAAAATGATGATAGATGAAATATGGCTTTATTAGCAGTTAATAAATACAAAATAGTTGTAATTTAAAACTGTTAATAGAAACATTAAGACATTCGATAGCGTAGGATGTTGTATGTGTAGTCATGGGATGTCAATTTTAAAACAATATTCATTAATAATTTGCATACTCAGTAATGCCATAAATAATACCTTACTACCTTGAAAACAGTATTTACAGAAATAGAAATTCTATTTGAATTCCGGGAATAAAATTGTTTCTTTGATTTCCAAGCAAATTTATTTTATTATCACTATGACAAAGTTACACATGTTCCTAATATATCATTGGTAGTTATATTGCATATTCTAATACTTTTTACAAGTACATTCTATAAATTTAATTGATATTTACATGTTTTTGAATATCATATATTAAATGTTAATTAAATCAAATATTGATTACCTTCTTTATGTACCGATGATCAAGGTTAAAGGATCTGGAAAAAGATATTTATTAACAATATTTTTATACTATATAAATTTTTAAATTGGACATTCACTAATAGTACCGTTGTTCTTAATTTATTGAAAGGAAATGATTAAAATTTTAATTTTATTTATATTTCTTATACGAATATCATCTAAAGAAGTATACTGATAAATACATAAATAAAGCATTTTTGTAATATAGATTTTATAGCAATAATAAGTTATTTAAACTATACATGTCTATTCTGAAATATTTGAAAAAGTTTGTATAAAAATATTTAACTCTTTGTCTGGTCGTGAATCTGGGGACCCGAGTTCGATCCCGACCGACGCCAAATATTACATCGAATTTTAATGACACAAAATTGACCCCTGTGGCGCACTCTCCACGCCAGTAATGAGTGCTCGTGAGGTGACGCGTGGTAAGCGCCCGCATGGTACAAATATTCCATCATTACCGATATCTGTGTACTAAGCAGATTGGCACACCCAGCAATGGGTAATATGCCGTGATGAAATATTTATTTATTTATTTTTATTTATGTTCAGCAAAGCAATCAAAGTAATGATTTCTTGTTCCATTCACGCATTTCATGACTGACTTTAATAAGTACCTAATATTTCAGTCAACAAGATTATTATTATCTTTTTCGTAATACCAGTATTTCTAAAAAATCTGATGTGACTAACACAATACCTCCCGCCATTTACCTATGGGGTCTCATTGCCGCGTGCCTGGTCGCGAATCTGGGAAATCCGATTCGATCCCGATCAACGCCAAATAATTCGAATTTTAAATAAAATTAACCCTTGTGATAAATGCCCGCACAATACAAATATGTCATCGTCATTACCGAAATGTGTGTACAAATCAGATTAGCACACCCAGCAATGGCTAATATGCCGTGATAATATATTTATTTATTTCTTTATTTAAATACATACCTGCATATTTACTAATACTAGAAATTATGTATATTAAGTTCCTTTCTATAAAACTATTGTCCTATTTACAATTTTCCTTTTAAAACGTTACTATTATTAATTTGGAATGATTATTTTTTTGACAGTGACATTTATCTGCCAGTTCCATACATTTGAGCTGAACTATGTAACCATTGAGATGTGTTTAAACGTTTAAAGCATAAGATCCGAGATATAATTTTTATATTATTTTATAAATTTATCCATAAAATATATAGAAAAAGTATTAAAGCAAAATGGAATAATCTTTAATATTTATATTTAAAGGTATTTTTTGAGCTTCAAGTAAACTGCCATTTCCGGTTATCCGATTGCCACCAAAATCTAATTGCTTCTTTTCATATTAGAATAAGGTAGAAATACATGGTTCAAAACTTTCTGAATGATAGTATTTGAATTAGAGCGTAAAGAGGATCCACACCCACACACACACATACACACATACACACAGACATCACCGTGAAAATGTTAAAATTGGATTGTAGGGACCTTAATACGTGGTCATTTACCAAAATCTCGATATGCGATTTTTAGCACGATCCCTATACCTCCCTTACCAAGGGTTGCGGGAGGTAAAAAATTAATGTGATATCAGATTTGAGGAACTTTTTTTTTAAATCCCGTATTGAGAATTACCCAAAACACCCGGATCTAATTCTTTGTTTCATACAATACTAGACATGTCATCTACGTCTACGGAGAGCCAGAAATGAAGATTTGGTTTCACACGTTTTTCCTTTAAATAATACAAATTTCTTCATAATAATAGCTGCTAAACATGTCATTTCACATAATAGTCATGTAAATTGTATAATTTTAAATTCAACGTCCTACGAGTCATCAATTTTTTGCGTATTTTTCAAAACTACTTTATGTGGACATGTCTGAATTTAAATAATCATTTATCAATTATAGTATATATTAAAAAATAGGTCTACTTTCTATTTATATAAAATGTAGTTAACACTGGCTGAAAAGTGAAATTTCATTTTATCTGTAATGAATGGATTTGATCGACTCTTGTTGGAAACCTTTTATATATTATTTCACTCAAAGTATTTGGGCAAAGCAATTTTGTTATGAAAAAATTTGACCCGTCAATTTTGTATTCTATGTATTTTATATAATTGAAAATTACTCAAAGATAAGGTAGTTTGTTGCAAAAGATTATACTATATTAGGTGTTAAAAAATATTCCTTTATAATTTTTATCTTCAAATACATTCAATATGAAGAAAAATATGCAATCAAATCGTAAAGATTATAATATATTCTTCAATATTTATGATAACGTACAATGTGAAAAAATTGTTAAGAACTTCAAATAAGGGTACTACCACTTGACCAATTATAGCCAAAATCTAATCAACTCGTCATGCGAACGTACAACAGGGAAATATGAAAGAATTATAATTTTTAGAATTCGAACATTGGAGTTATCGAAGGAGAAATTTTTGTCACACACACACACACAGACATCATCGTAAAAATAGTAAAACCGTATTCTAGGGACTCTAAAACGTACTTATTCATTAAAAACTCACCATCGAATTTTTTGACCAAAGACAATATCTTCCTTATCTGTGACGGAAGGTAAAAACCATTTCAGTTCCAATATTAGGTTTCTGTGGTTGCGTTCGGTTTTACGCTCTGAGTTGTCTGAGCGCTCAATTCCGTTCGGTAATTACATCTGAGCGATCTTTTTGCTCAGCTCTACGTTCGGTTATTAGCTCACGGAGCGCACAGAGCCAGAACCATGGAGCATGTTGAGCAGTTGTCTGGCGCATGCGTATTTAAGCGCAAATTTAAAATATTTGTCGCCGGCAAAACAAACAGTGTCTATTCTATGAATGAATGATGTCGTTTTCGTATATCAATCAAAAATGTTTGAAATTAGTCATTTTCGGAAACATTTTTCTACATAATTTTCAGCTTTAAATTGTCCATAATCATTTCTAACTTCTTAATCAGTATCATCAAAAAAACCGTTAATAACTCCCACACAGTACACATGTTAATAGTTCTTTATTATTTTCCGTTTTTATGCTGGCGTAAATTAATAAGTGCAAAATCAGCTAAACGCTCTATCCGTTTGATTATTCAAGCTGCAGATCGGAAATCGCAGATGAATCCGTCACGTGATCAGATTGCTCAGAGTGCTCGACAGATTTAAATACCGAACGCACCCATTATATCTCGTCCCATAATGCTTAAGGAACATTTACGCCTTTAGTTTTAATTAGTTTAGGTCTACTTCAATTAGATTGAAATATCATTTTTCTTTAAAGTAAATTCGACAAGAAATATTATTTGTAAAATTTTATAGGTATAGCCATGGAAAAGGTAGATATAAATTCATGCAGAATTATTTATTTGCAATTGTTATAAAATATACGTATTAGTCAATGATTTTTGTAATGAAGTGTCCTTTTCTTTTGTTATTTCATAATACAATAAAATATCTTCTTATATGTTTTAGAAATGTAGTAATATTAATATGTTTTATTCTATGTAATAAAATATGAAAATTACTTTTTTCTTAATGATATTACATGCATCATTATGACATTTCTTGAATAATTATTGAGCAATAGTGCAATTCTTGAGAAAAGTATAATAAGATCTTACAAGGTGCATCATAAAATTTGAATTGTTAATTCTGAGATTATTAGTATTTTTCAATTGAGCATTTAAATTAAAATTATAGATCCCATTAAATATTCATGTATACGTTCATTTTATCCCACGTTAGGAAGTAAAAGGAAATTTTATTATTCGTTGTAGGAAGTTTTTAAATAAGAGATGTAAAAAAATGTGGTGGCCAGCACAATCAGCGTCAATCCTGTGTAAGGTAAAATTATTTTATAAACAAACTACGAAAATTGCACTTGACACTAACATCTTCTTCTTTAGCATTCCCCATTCGTTAGGGGTCGATATTTTTTATTTTCTTCTTCCACTCATTTCTGTTTTACGTGTCGTTCTCATTCAGTTCCTTTTCTCTCAAGTCTTCCGCAATACAGTCCTTCCATCTTATCTTTGGTCTTCCTCTGTTTCTTCATCTTTCTATTACTAAGCTATTCATTCTTCATCCAATATATTCTTCATTTCTCCTCATGACATTTTCAAACCAATATAATCATGTCACTTGTATCTTTCTAGAAACTTGTAACACTAGAGTTATTTCCTTACCTATCTTTCCGTGTCTTCCCCAACATCTACTTCAACATCCTCATCTCTGCCACATTAATTTACTTTTTATTGATACTGACATCTGTCAATTTGAATTATATGAATATATTGGTAGTTTGCATGTTTAGCATAGCTGGCTGATTTATAAAATTTAATTTCTTTAAAATTCTATATCTATTGAATATGAAGTATAAAATGCAATCAAATCGTATAGAGAATAATATATTCTTTAAGTTATAATAACGTTAAATGTCAATAAATCAAATTTAACTGTTAAATCTTCAAATGAGGCTACTTCCGGTTCATCAATTATAACCAAAATCTAATCAGTTGTTCTTCTGGATGTAAACTTGAGGAATACGAAAAAATATAATTTTTGGAATCGTGGTATTGAAGTTATGCGATCCGAAACTTTCGTCACACACACACAGACATACACACACATCCATGCAGACATCATCGTAAAAATGGTAAAATCGTATTATAGGGATCCTAAAACATGCTTATTCACTAAAAACTCATCATTGTTTTTTTTGACCAAAGACAATACCTTTCTTACCTAAAGGTGCACAATACCTTCCGACAGTTCTATGTATCTTTCTTGCAAAATATTCTATACATTTCCAGTAAAATTATAATACACAATATAAATTGCACTTGACACTAATATTTGTTCGTTAGAATTTCCTTCATATAATAGCTGTTTCCATGGTTAGCATATCTGGCTGATTTATGAAATTTAATTTCTTTATATTTTTTTAACTCTATATCCATTGAATATGAAGTATACAATAAAATCGTGTATATAATAAATTGTTTAATATTTATAATAACATTAAATGTCAAAAAATGATTATTTAACAGCGTTTTTTTTTAATTTTCAAATGAGTACGAAATTACAATTTGTAGAATTGTAGTGTTGGAGTTATCGTCTATGAAAGAATCGTCAAACACATACACACACAAATAGACATCATCGTAAAATAGTAAAATCGTATTCACGGGACCCTAAAACGTGCCCAAAGACCATACCTCCTTAGCTTAAGGTGCCGGAAGGAAAAAAATGGTAATTCATAATTTCTTAATTTTGTTTATAATTTGTTTAAAAAAAACTAGTTATAAATACTTATTTCAAATATCTAAAAATAATTTAAATACAAAAAAGATCTGTAAATAATTCTAACGGATCCTATCGTACAAATTACTCATCCTCTTTTTTCAACAGTGATTCGTATTCAAAGAATGAAAATTAAAGTTTTTGTTGCTAAACATTAAGTTTACGTTTACGCTGGTATAATTATCTTATTTCTTCACTCTTACATGTAGTGGTAATATGTGTATGTATTGCTAAGCGAGAAACAAATGCAGTTATACATCCAATGCCAAGAGTATTTACTATAGTTGACCACTAAAGGTTAACAAGAAATTCTAAGCTGCTTGAATTATTACTTCATGTACCGCAAGTGGGCTATTTATATATTTATTGATTTGCTCATTTATTTTTCAAAATTTCAAGTGTTTTATGAATCCTTTGCATTTGTTGGGCAATTGTTTAAATAACAAATAGATAGGCGATAATATTCTATCCAGACTTTTAAAAAAATCTCATGTGGCCAGCACAATACCTTCCGTCAAACCTGTGTATTATGTATAAATTTCATACATAAATTTTCTTGCAAAAGATTCTAAATTTCCAGTAAAATTATTTCATAAACAAACTATGCAAATTGCACTTGACACTAACATCTTCTTCTTCTTTAGCTTTTCCCATTCGTTACGGGCTGCTATTTTTTATTTTCATCTCATTTCTGTTTTGCGTGTCGTTCTGATTCAGTTCCTTTCCTGTCTAGTCTTCCACAACACAGTCCTTCCAACTTATCTTTGGTCTTCCTCTGTTTCTTCAACCTTCTATTTCTAAGCTATTAATTCTTTTTCCAATATATTCTCCATCTCTCCTCATAACATGTTCAAACCAATGTAATAGTCTCTCTTGTATCTTTCTAGAAACTTCCTAACACGAGTTATTGCCCTTATTTTTTCATTCCTTACCGTATCTTTTCGTCAATCCTGTGTATTATATATAAATTCCATACATAAATTTTCTTACAAAAGATTCTAAATATCCAGTAAAATTATTTCATAAACAAACTATGCAAATTGCAATTGACACTAACATCTTCTTCTTCTTTAGCTTTCCCCATTCGTTAGGGGTTGCTATTTTTTATTTTCTTCCATTCATTTCTGTTTTACGTGTCGTTCTCATTCAGTTCTTTTTCTCTCGTCTTCCGCAATACAGTCCTTCCATCTTATGTTTGGTCTTCCTCTGTTTCTTCAACCCTCTATTACTAAGCTATTCATTTTTCATCCAATATATTCTTCATTTCTCCTTATGACATTTTCAAACCAATGTAATCATCTCGCTTGTATCTTTCTAGAAACTTGTAACATTAGAGTTATTTCTTCACCTTCCCCAACATCTACTTGAATATCATAATCTCTAACATATTAATTTACTATTTATTTATACTGACATCTGTCAATTTGAATTATATGAATATATTAGTAGTTTCCATGTTTAGCATAGCTGGCTGATTTATAAAATTTAATTTCTTTAAAATTCTTTAACTCTATATCTATTGAATATGAAGTATAAAATGCAATTAAATCGTATAGAGAATAATATATTCTTTAAGTTATAATAATGCTAAATGTCAATAAATTAAATTTAACTGTTAAATCTTCAAATGAGGCTACTTCCGGTTCACAAATTATAACCAAAATCTAATCAGTTGTTCTTCTGGATGCAAACTTGAGGAATACGAAAAAATTATAATTTTTGGAATCGTGGTATTGAAGTTATGCGATCCGAAACTTTAGTCACATACACACACACACAGATACACATACATACATACAGACATCATCGTAAAAATGGTAAAATCGTATTATAGGGATCCTAAATCATGCTTATTAATTAAAAACTCATCATTGAATTTTTTGACCAAAGACAATACCTTCCTTGCCTAAAGGTGACGGAAAGTAAAAAAGTATTTTTTAATTTAATAATTTATTGAAAATTAATTCAATAGAATATTGTAATCATGGCTATTGTTATGCAAAAGGTGTATACAATTTGTAAATGCTTATGTGAAGAATTTGTATAAAATAATTCTTGTTTTAAATAACGAGAAGAAATAAGTTATAAATTTCTTGTGTTTTAAGTAATAAAGTAGTAATCATTTCGTTCCAAATTTGTATTCAAATGGCGTATAATATCTTTTTATTACAGCGTTTGCAATGCACTTTATGTCTATTAAGTGACATCCTATTGAGTTTCTAATGAGGCAACCTTAGATTCCATGAAAGTTTATTTAAACAATTACAAATAAACGACTGGGTGGTATATCAAATAATAAAATCTTGATTTTGGTTAAGTGAATAATCAACATAATTTGCATGGTTGTAATTATATGTTGGTTCTCCAAGGATTTTATTATTGAAATGAATGAAAATACAATTACCGGCTTTACAATCTGCATTTTTATTTATTTTAATTTTGTATAAATTTAAAACTTTTATTTTACATTCATGTCATAAGGTTAATGTATACTTATTTGAAGAATGATATAAACAACACATTCGTATCAATTAATTAGTTATATTGTTGGTTCTACGACACACTGATTCTTATCTGTTATTGCAAAAACTTATGGCCAATATTTAATTGGGAATTGAACAAAAATTAAATTAAAAGTTGCGCGTAGGTATATGCAGGTGACACTGAAAAACGGGCCACTCAATTTTTTTTTTTATTATTTATAATTATTTTTTAATCTTCTTGATATATTTGTATGCTACGATGAGGACCTCACAAATAATGGTATTTGGCATGATGCTATAGCTTCCGATTTGACCGGAAGTGACATAACTTTCATATTTCAAATGGGGGACCTTGTATATTTTTATATATTTTGAATCTACGTAAAATTACGAATTCAATGATATGTTTCATTCATATAATTCAAATTGACACATGTCAGTATAAATAAAAGGAAATTAATGTGGCAGAGATGAGGATGTTGAAGTAGATGTTGGAGAAGACACGGAAAGATAGGTAAGGAAATAACTCTAGTGTTACAAGTATCTAGAAAGATACAAGCGAGATGATTACATTAGTTTGAAAATGTCATGAGGAGAAATGAAGAATATATTGGAAGAATGAATAGCTTAGTAATAGAAGATTAAAGAAACAGAGGAAGACCAAAGATAAGATGGAAGGACTGTATTGCGGAAGACTTGAGAGAAAAGCAAACCGAATGAGAACGACACGTAAAACAGAAATGAGTGGAAGAAGAAAATAAAAAATAGTGGCCCCTAACGAATGGGGAAAGTTAAAGAAGAAGTAGATGTTAGTGTCCAGTGCAATTTGCATAGTTTGTTTTTGTAATAATTTTACTGGAAATTTAGAATCTTTTGCATGAAAATTTATGTATGGAATTTATACATAATACACAGGATTGACGGAAGGTATTGTGCTGGCCACAACAGATTTTTTTTATTGATTCCGATGTAGAAAATTTTGCTTTACAACATCCATTTGAAACTTTTTGTATCTTTTTGTCTAAAATAATTAGGAGAGCAATGCGCACGGAAAAACTGAATTCCCATATTAAACGCCTATGTTTCTCGTTCTGAGATATACCTTGCATAAATGTGATTTTTGAGTTTTGAATTTACTCTTCCTATATTTTCAAAATTGAATATAATTGAATGTTAATGATCGTCGGTACTTCATTAATAACAATCTTCTGACTATATCAATATTTTTAACTATATTGTTATTTTTATATGTTTTTACCTTCCGTCACCTATACGTAAGGAAGGTATTGTCTTTGGTCAAAAAATTCGGTGGTGAGTTTTCATTGAATAAGCACGTTTTAGGGTCTTTACAATACGATTTTACTATTTTTACGATGATGTGGAAGAAACATACGAAGACCAAATATAAGATGAAAAGACTGTATTGTAGAAGACTTGAGAGAAAAGGAACTGAATGAGAACGACACGGAAAACAAAAATGAGTGGAAGAAGAAAATGAAAAATAGCGACCCCCTAACGAATGGGAAAAACTAAAGAAGAAGATGTCAGTGTCAAGTGCAATTTACATAGTTTGTTTATGAAATAACTTTACTGGAAATATAGGATCTTTTGCAAGAAAATTTATGTATGGGGCGCGTGCAGTAACATGACTGACCCGTGTCAAAATGACAGCAATTAATTATGTCCATAACTGACAAGTAAGTTTCATAATTTTCTTATTTCATGTGGTTTGTTTGTTATCAGGAGTATGGCATTCAGTTGCCGAGAAAGGGAATCACATAATACCAAAAATTTATAATCTTTTGCAAGAAAATTTATGTATGGAATTTGTACATAATACACAGGATTGACGGAAGGTATTGTGCTGGCTACATCAGATTTTTTATATTTTATAAAAGAAATTTGATTGACGTCACGACAAGTGACGTGTGCATGACATAATCAAAGAGAATTATGATTATTATATGTCCATTCAGTCATAAATCCATCAAAACATAAGTTACGTCTGTGTTTGTATATTGTATATCTATGTCACATTCTTCTATCTATCTTGTAAGTAAACGAAGCAAAATATATGGTACCGTATTTACCGCATAGAAAGTAAAATCCACTAATTGTAATCTAAGGAAGAATTGTTTACTAAATTACACTTCAAATTGTCTACTAATTCAGTCGTTAATGCCGGAAAAGAAATTCCCCGCGAACCTATCAAATTCGTGATCGTGACGTATCAGAATCACCTCCATTTTTTCTAGTCATTATTCACTCTCTTTACATAAGAAGTGGATGAGATAAACAGTAGATCACGAATTACACCGCGACCGCGACAGAAAAGGAAACTGCACATCTCGGCTTTCTACCGTCCCATTTGGCTTGGATGTTTCTATAAAAGTATCTTGCTTGTTAGCAATCTCAATCTGCACTTTGTTATGTGATTGTGAGATATGGAATGAATGGTTTTTGTATTTACATGTTGGTTGTCATGGGAATTGTGACGAAATAAGAGTACAAGAGAAATTTGTTTCGTTACATTTGCGAAATTGAAACATTCATATTAGGTGGATTTGTATTGACAGCTTATGAAGGAACATATGCATACGTTAATATATGTCAATCAAAATTAATTAATCTAAATATTTCACTATTAATGTTGGGTGGCATTTTATTGTTACTTGTACATATTTAGACTGTTAAATGAAGTAATCTGACATGCATATATATACGTATGTATACAAAATTAAGTGTCTACTTTAAATTATGAATAAAGTTTTTTGTTTTGGAACTTATAAAGGTCAACGAACTTGTATTATCTTTTGCGAAGGATTTTTATTTTCTAAAACATAACAAAATTATGTAAAAATGTACATGAGGTATATTTAAGATGATTACTTTTTAATTTTTTAACTTCAAAATGCTATTTGTTTTTTTTTACATTCCGTCACCTCTATATGTAAGGAAGGTATTGTTTTTGGTCAAAAAAATCGATGGTGAGTTTCTAATGAATGTTTTGGGGTCCCTAGAATACGAATTTACTACTTTTATGAAAGTGTGTGTGTGTGCATCTATGTGTGTGTGTGTGTGTCTGTGTGTGTGCACCACGATTCTAAGAATTATAGGGACCCTCATTTGCAACTTTTAACAGTTTTTTTTTTTTAAAAATGTCATTTATTGACATAAAATGTATATAAATTTTAAAGAATATGTTATTCTCTATACGATATAGTTGCATTTTATATTTCATATTCAATAGATATTGAGTTAAAGAATTATAAAGATATTAAATTTCATACATCGTTCAGCTATGCTAACCATGGAAACTGCTAATATATTTAGATAATTGTCAGTATCAATGAAAAGTAAATGAATGTGGCAGAGATGAAGATGTTGAGATAGATGTTGCGGGAGACACAGAAAGGTACGGTAAGGAATGAAAGAATAAGGGAAATAACTCTAGTGTTAGAAGTTTTTAGAAAGATACAGGAGAGACGATTACATTGGTTCGAACATTTTATGAATAGAGATAAAGAATATATTGAAAGAAGAATGAATAGCTTAGTAATAAAAGGTAGAAGAAGCAGAGGAAGACCAAAGATAAGATAGAAGGACTGTATTGCGGAAGACTTGAGAGAAAAGGAAATGAATGAGGACGACACGCAAAGCAGAAATGAGTAGAAGAATAAAATAAAAAAATAGCGATAACAAATGGTATAGGACGAACTTACGTGACTTGTGTTTCAAGTAATTATTTAATATTATTTTACAAAACAAAGAAACAAAATAAATATATCATCACGGCATATTACCCATTGCTGAGTGTACCAATCTGCTTTGTACGCATATTTCATTATGATGAGGACATATTTGAACCGTGCGGGCATTTACCAGACGTCACCATACGGGCATTCATTGTTGGCGTGGAGAATCTACCACATGAGTAACTTTTATGCCATTTAAAATTATAAATAATAATAATTATTGATGATAGAGGGTGTAAATAAATAAAATGTTACAGCTAGAAATACTCTACCATTATATTTAAGAAGAGGCTATTTCAGTATATTTGAATACATAATTAGCTATTTACACATGCATTTACCTATAAAAGAATTTTAACTTCCCGTTTTTTGGTTAAACGTATTATATCACAAACATGGTATATTTACATTTTCTACTGAACATTTCCCAGTTTGTAGTAGCAGTTGAATCATGTTTCCTGCATGAACTTGATAGCGAGAACTGTGTAGGTAATCGTACAAATATAATTGTTCGTAATGATTAACAACATCTATTATGATTTTGAATAACGTTTATACAAGTAATACAAAGTGTTTATCATCTAACTACATCCCACATCCAACTATTAACTGCCTCAGTCTTTTCTTAACATACGTATTAAAGCTCTTCAATACTATCTTTTTAACATTAAAATCTTGCCGACAATTATTCATGACACAGCGAAAACATTATCCTTATACAACTTCGTTTGATTTATTGAAAATGCACCGAGGTTAAATACCTACGAATACATAATAAATTTTATTAAATTTCGTAGATCCTCATCTCAACAGGCCCATTTAAGTTTAACTTTTTATAAAATTAAATAATTATATAGGTGCTTCTTATGAATTTTGAAAAACAAAATATTTTTTTTATATTTTTGTATTTCTAATAATATATTCATTTCTTTTTAAATTAAGTCATTGAAGATGACATCGCACAGTTCGTATAATACATACATACATGCAATTGCTGTCTGTCATAATGATAATGATTAGGGTTGCGATTGAGAAAATTTCTATTGTACCTACGGTTTAACTCAAATTATACTAATATCACTAATTCTGCACTAAAAAAAATCCCGTCACATATTTAAGATAATCATAATTATACAGGTACTTTCAAACATATTTATTTATAAACTAAGAAAAAAAAATTGTTGTGGCCATCACAATAGCTGTCGCCTTTTCCATTGTATTATATTTAAAATTTCTTGTACACACAAAAAAATTCTAATTACATTTGATCGTATTTGGATATTTTCAATTCATTTTATGAGCAAGTATTTTCCTACTCTTCTAAATGTTCAAATTCATTGACGGGATTGGCGGTATTTCTGAAGGGTTTATGTAATATACCTATAATTTTAAATGTATAATTAGTAATACATTAAGAAACATTACATATCATTCCCAGAAAAAGCCTTCAGTAATACTCTGAATTTTTGACACTGACATTGGCCACATTTATTTGTCAATTACAGACATTTTAATTTCTCAACTGGTTATCATGATGATGTTTGGGCTGTGAGATTTATTACAACAATTTATAGATTATATTTCTATATCTTTAAATCTATACAGTAAAAATTTTGAAAGATGTCCGATCAAGGTTATCTGCGAATTGCATGAATTCAGATTTTTGCTCCGCCCATTCTGATAAATTCAGTAGTGCCGTTTATTTAGTTTTTATGAGGGTACATAAGATACTACTGTTATTTTATTATTATAAAATTATATGTTACAATAACAGCATTCAAAATTCAAAAATAAATCAACTAGTAAGTTTATTAGCAAATGTAAAACCAAATATGTGAAAATTAAGATACTAACACAATGTCAGTGACACTGACAGAAAATAATGTTATTCGTACGGCTATGAATCAAGGTAATGTATCTGAATTAATAAATAAACTTACGCGATAGTATTATCACCAACGAGCATCCTTTTAAAATGGTGTGTCAACTTAGTCGAAACAATATGAATTTTTGAAAGACAAGCGTGTTATATCCATTCTTATCGCACACGCTTAGAGCATTTGTAAAGGAGGGGGATAATTTGTTAATTCGTTCATGATACAGATGACCTTGATCGGACATCTTTCATAAATTTTACTGTAGAAGATATAATAAAATATTTAAATGTGTCGGATAAAGAATTTTGTTCTTTAATATTTTAAAAAGTGCTTATTCACTAAAATCTGGATGTGCAATTTTTAACATGAATCCAATACCTCTCTTAGCGAGAGGTAAAAAATAAAAAATAATGAACAAATACATTTTTGTGCAACCGCCCGCAAATGTAATACAGGCCGTTGTTATGGTATCGGCGGCAAAATTGACCCCTTCCTACATTACCTACTACTTTAAACAAATTGTACTAACCTTTGAAAAGTGGTACTGACGTAGTAAACAAATGATAATTTTACTAAACCTACTACAATTACTGTGCTGACTGTCCCCCTTCTTGATATATGTTATGTTAACATTACAAATTTTCTCCTACCTCTTCCGCCCTTCACCCATTTATTTTCCCTTCTATTAATTTCTGAATACAATCCCTCTTTAAATATATACAAGCCTGTTAGTCTTACTTTTTCTTATATCTCTTAAAATTCTGCTCTCTTCTCTAATCTTTCTCATTCCAGAATCTCCCTTCAACCGTCGCCATAACCACATCTTAAAACTTTCAGAGTACTTTTCCTCCTTATCTCCTTGCTCACATTTATTATATATTTAAATTTCAAAATTTGCTTGTCATGAATCATAGAAGAATTTGTCTATTAAATCCCGACGACAAATTGCAAAAGGATTTGTGCAACACAATTCACGGTCTCCAATTTGCATATAATAAAATACCACAAACAATTGAAACAAACTGCACAATTGTTAAACTTTTTCAGAGTCGCCTACTCTGATAACCTCAAATCTCGAGCCCATCATAGCGCGCAAATGTTTGCTGGCATTATTCAAAGTTCAGCAGAATTGCATGACCTACCCGGATTCGTATTACATTTAAATAATCGTGATGAACAACCACGTATAGGTTAAGGTTGCAACGCCGCGCCAATTACGGACGTACTTTCACATTTCCGCCCTTGTTCTGCTACTGCACACTCATCGCGACGTAAGTGGGTGTTTAATCCGCACTTACGTTACAACAGCGCTGTAATTACGGAAATTTTCTGCAGAGGAAGGTGGATTTTGTGATCAAAATTGATGATCACTGGCCTTCAACTTTATGTGGATTTGGGATTGGGAACGCCTTTGAACATTATGAGGCTTGCTTAGGAAATCGAAGCTAATCAATGATTACACAGATTCACTTTTATGGAACAGAACACTGGGACTAATTACTTTGAAGCAATATGGTTCTTATACAACTAATTCTATAGACGATAGTGGGTTGAATAGGTGCTTTATTAGTTCCTCATTTCTTTTAAATGGCAACTGTTCATTATTGAAAAATGCTGTACAGGGATTTGCTTGATTCGTTTTTATCTTTTATAATTAACTTTTTATTGCCTATTATATTCTTCGCACGACTTAATCTAAATTTTAAGTAGTATTCAAACTTAAACAATGCTAGGCTACATCGCTTATGTTTCTATTTTAAATATTTTATAAATGAATTTAACTATCATGACATATTTATTTATTTATTTAATTATTAGCAGCTACTCAACAAGATACAGAAATGTATCTTAATTACAGAGGGCTGGAAAACAGTATACAAAATACATAATATACAATTTCAACGTATCACAACAGAAAAAAAATCTGTTGTGGCCAGCACAATACCTTCCGTCAATCCTGTGTATAATATATAAATTCCATACATAATTTTTCTTGCAAATGATTCTAAATTTCCAGTAAAATTATTTCATAAAAAAACTATTCAAATTGCACTTGACACTGACATCTTCTTTAACTTTTCCCATTCGTTAGGGGTCGCTATTTTTGCGTGTCGTTATCATTCAGTTCCTTTTCTCTCAAGTCTTCCGGAATACAGTCCTTCCATCGTATCTTTGGTCTTCCTCTGTTTCTTCAACATCCTATTACTAAAGTATTCATTCTTATTCCAATATAATTCTTCATTTCTCCTCATGACATGTTCAAACCAATGTAATCATATTTCTTGTATCTTTCTAGAAACTTGTAATACTAGAGTTATTTTCTTACCGTATCTTTCCGTGTTTTCCCCAACATCTACTTCAACATCCTCGTCTCTGCCACATTAATTTACTTTTTATTGATACTGACATCTGTCAATTTGAATTATAAAATTTAATTTCTTTAAAATTCTTTAACTCTGTATCTATTGAATATGAAGTATAAAATGTAATCAAATCGTATAGAGAATAACATATTCTTTAAGTTATAATAACGTTAAATGCCAATAAATCAAATTTAAATGTTAAATCTTCAAATGAGGGTACTTTCGGTTCACCAATTATAACCAAAATCTAATCAGTTGTTCTTCTGGATGTAAACTTGAGGAATACGAAAAAATTATAATTTTTGTAATCGTGGTATTGCAGTTATGGGATCCGGAACTTTTGTCACCAACACACAGACACACAAAATAAATGCGAAGCCACAGACCATTTATTAATATTGTCAATATTAGACTGAAGAAGTAAATAGTCCAGATGTGTATTAATAATTTTAAATAATTTCAAGTCATCAGCAAGGTGGTGATGTCATTCAAAAAAGAATAAAAAATAACGGACCAAGATTAGACCCTTGTGGAACACCAGAGAAAGGCACGAAGTATTTTGATTTACAGTTATTGTATCATACATGTACCCTCGCATATACCCATTACAGGGTGTTAATATGCTTTTATTTGCAATTCTAGGCGTAACCTCACGAGATCTCGAAGCTGTCATGAAGTAATATTTGAAAATAGGAAATCATTTTTAAAAGATGCTCGTTTAATGAAGAAAGCAAATTAATAAATGTCATGCCGTTACTAACGCTTACGATTACGCTTATACTTAATTGGCGAGAGGTATTGTGCTGGCCACAACAGTTTTTTTTTTTAATGTGAGCTATTGAGACAGTAATATGAATGATACGCAAATTGTACGTTGGAACAAACCTTATTTACTATTCGTGACTTCACAATGCGAGCTTAATTATAAGGAAGACAATAATTAATTACGAATTTGGTCATTATTAGTAGATTTTCAGTAGAATGATCTGCCATTACTTTCATTATAAATTTGATATTTTAATGACTTCCTAATACAAAATGCAATCGTCTAATCTTCTCTATAAGCACATTGGAAAATGATCGGAAATTTATGATGATTTGATTATAGTTTCCAAAGTAAAATATACTGTCAAGCAATGAATTAAATTTTGATGTGAAAGTGTTTCTCATATGTCCGCATATGGTTTATGTAATGCAATGTGTGTGTGTGAACATGAGAAAATTGTTATTATACTTTAGGTAGGTTTGGTAATTAAAACAGTTAACAAATACTTTGTAATTTGCATATCTTTGCTAATGATTTCATTAACTTATTAACTATAAATTTTAAATTACCAATATGCACGATAATCTTAGTGAGAGTATAATCACAGAGGAATAATAGATGTTTAAAAATACATTGTAAAGAAAATGTAGACAATTACATCAAACGCTGAGAAGCAATATAGGTATTAATAGAATAAATAATACTATCATCTTTCTCAACATTATTTGTATGTCATTATGTATGGGGAAGTAAATTTCAATTTCTTATTTATATAATAAGATTATTGTGATTGCGGAAAATATGTTAATATTTGTTGAAAGTGATAAAATATTATGACAAAATTTTATTCCACTTTTATGTACGTACAGTCAAAATTTTGAAAGATGTCCGATCAAGGTCATCTGTATCATGAACGAATTAACAAATTGGCATACATTTATCCCCCTCCTTTACAAAGGCTTTAAGTGTGTGCGATAAGGATGGATATAACACGCTTGTCTTTCAAAAATTCATATTGTTTCGACTAAGTTAGGACATTCTATTTTAAAACGATGCTCGTTGTTGATAATACTTTCGCTGTAACGTAAGTTCATTTATTAATTCAGATACATTACCTGGATTCATAGCCGTACGAATAACGTTATTTTCTGTCAGTGTCACTGACACTGACATTGTGTCAGTATCTTAATTTTCATATATTTGATTTTACATTTGCTAATAAACTTACCAGTTGATTTATTTTTGAATTTTGAATGCTGTTATTGTAACATATTTTTATAATAATAAAATAATAATAGTATCGTATGTACCTTCACAAAAACTAAGCAAACGACACTACTGAATTTGTCAGAATGGGCGGAGCAAAAATCTGAATTCATACAATTCGTAGATGACCTTGATCGAACATCTTTCAAATTTTTTACTGTATATGGATAAATTCTTTATTAGAGAAAATACATTCTATAAAATTATTGTACTAATTCTGTTTTGTCACAGTCAACCGAGATATGATAAATATTTGAGTATTCAAAAAAGTTGAAAAGATAACCTACAAATTGTGCACAAAATATTAAATTTATCTGTAAGTGCTTACAGGTTCCAAGAAAAAAATTACAAACATTAAACGTATCTTATTTTCATTAAAAATACAATTTGCAATTGCAACTTACTTGATTTAAACAATAAAGACACAATAATTCACAGGTTAATTGTAAACATGAACACAAAACAAATTGTTCAAACAAATATAACAATACTATAGCTGATAAAAAACAAATAAACTGGTTGCTGAAAGATGGAGTTAGAATAGGCAAATGAGATCTAATTGGGTTATGTTATTATTACAAATACGAATAATGTTAAATTTGCATTGCTAAGTATTAATATCATAAATTTGTTATTACAGTAGCTACTTCTAAAAAACAAAAAAAAGTAATAAACTACCATTTGTAATTAAGTGACTGTCACTAAATCTCACAAACTTCAAACAATTTTTAAATTAAAATATGAAATACTGAAAAATATTGAAAAAAATTGTAAAACAGTATCTAGTATTGAAGTTACCGCGCCTGGAATTAGAGTCACATACACACACGTTCACACACCCGCACACACACACACACACACACACACACACACATATATATATATATATATATATATATATATATATATATATATATATATATATATATATATATATATATATATACATACACACATACAGACAATATCGTAAAAATAATAAAATCGTATTGTAGGGATCCTAAAACGTACGTATTCATTGGACCAAAGACAACACCTTCTTTAACTAAAGGTGACGGAAGGTAAAAATTAGGCTAGAGTGTGTATTCGATGGTAGTCAAATAATTCGTAAACACAAGAACTTTAACGTAAAACTTAATTTCTCAGTCAAACATTGTTCCGGATCTATTTAACACAGCAAGAACGCGTTCTGGAATTTTTTCTCAAATATTTTGAAAAAAGAATTAATTAAATATTAATGAAGATTAGCGTTCCAGATTTTTTTCGTGAGGGATACTTGTTCCAGTTTTTTTTCTTTGGAGAGGACTGCTCTTTTTATTTAGTAATACATGACTGAATTGATCGATTTTAATAGCACAAAAGTTATCCTTTTGGTTAGATATCATAATAGATTCGAGTGTTTTTACTAGTATAATGGGTATGATGTTGCGATGAGAACAAAACGTATTAATATTTGCTGTTATTTCATTGCATTAAATTAGTATTTTATTTATATTCGTATATGATACTTGTACTCAACAACTGAAGTATGATTACATTGTTTCTTAATTTCTTTAGAAATAATGGTAAATGCTGAATAAATTTCTTAATTAATTGTTGGTCAAATCCGTTTAAGTTGGGGCCATTCCCACATTAAAACAAATACAAGGAGTGAAGTCAAGCCCACACTCTTCGTCTCCGTCAACGGCACTAGAGTGAGAAGTACGCAAACGCAAGGACGCGACTTTTTATTGTCTTCCGAAGAACAATGACCCATTTAGCATTGTTACAGAAATGCAGCAGCAACGGCACCAGCTAGAGATCTCAGTAGGCGGGTGACGCAATCAAAACAAAAAGGAATTTCAAACTTTGGATCTTAGTTGATAGAGACTACTATTTGTATTATTATTTTTACCTTCCGTCGCCTTTATACAGGCTGTTTATTAAACAGAGGGCAAAAATTGAAGGGATTATTCCCTGGATCATTCTAAGATGATTTTGTCCTTTGATGATTTTTGAAAAGCCGCTTTGTTTCGAAGATACAAGGCGAAAAAAAAATTCGACAAAACCAATTTTGATATTTTTCAAATTTTTTATCTAGTAACAGCAGGCAAGTTATGTGTCAAATTTGTTGAGACGTTTGGCTGTTTGACGTGTATTATCTGTCTATAATGCTTAAACTTTTGTTAGTGAAGTCCTCTTATCATGAATAGCTATACGAAAGCCGAGATGACTGACATGCATTTCATTTATGGACTTGCTGATATGCTGATGGCAATTCATTACAAGCTAAGCGGATTCTTGCATCGTAGCTGGAGGTAGTCATTTTCAACAGTACTTGTAGATTAAGAAATTTTACATGTAATTTTTGGTATTAAATGTTGTTATTGTCGAAAATTTTTTTCGCCCTGTATCTTCGAAACAAAGCGGCTTTTCAAAAATCATCAAAGGACAAAATCATCTTAGAATGGTCCAGGGAATAATTCCTTCAATTTTTGCCCTATGTTTAATAAACACACTCTATAAATAAGGTATTGTCTTTGGTGAGTTTTTAATGAATAAACACATTTTGGAGTCCATAGAATGATGTCTGTATGAATGTGTGTGTGTGTGCGTGTGTGTATGTTACGATCGTTTCAGATCGCATAACTCCAATACCACAATTCCAAAAATTATAACTTTTTACGTATTCCTCAAGTTTAGATCCATATACAGACATGATTAGATTTTGGTTATAATTGGACCACCGGAAGTGCTCTCATTTGCAACTTTTGACAGTTTTTTTTTTTTGGAAAAAAAGCACTTAAATATCATTTATTGACATTTAATGTCATTATACAGAATTAAATAGATATAGAGTTAAGAATTATAAAGATATTAAATTTCATAAATCAGCCAGCTATGCTAACCATGGAAACTGCTAGTATATTCAAATAATTCAAATTGACAGATATCAGTATCAATGAAAACTAAATGAATGTGGCAGAGATGAGAATGTTGAGATAGATGTTGGGGAAGACACGGAAAGGAATTAATTGATAAGAAAAATGGTTCGGGTGATACGTTTTTAGAAAGATACAAGAGAGACGATTCCATTGGTTTGAACATGTCATGAGGAGAGATGAATATTATATTGGAAGAAGAATGAATAGCTTAATAGTAGAAGAAACATATAGGTTCACCTCGTGATGAAGGCATAAAAGATGTCGAAACTAGTAACTTTTTTGCTTGCAAATTTAAAAAAAAAATACTTTAATGTAACGGTAACTTAACGCACAGAACTCAATTTATAGGAATTTAACCTTACTCGTACTTTCTTTCAGGAAAAATTTCAAAATCGCAATAAATATTACTTTCCTCCCCTAATTTTTGTGAAATTTAGTGTTTTTAAGTGTTTCGTAGCTATATATATAACTATCAAAATATTTTTTTAAGGGGTGGGTATTCTAGACTTTAGCCAAAACTGCATCTGATGACGCGAATTGTTTTTTGTGCTTATACCATTAATTGAATTACTTTTATGAATGGTGGCACAAATCCCCCCCCCCCCCCCTACGTACCAAAAGAGTTAAGAAAGACTTTAGGAAGGGAGGTTACCAAACAGCTCTATAAATAGAAAACAAGAACGGAAGAAAAATGAATGTAGGCAAAAGATATATGGGCAATATTTTATTACACATTATTAGGCATTTAATTTGCGTAACACATAAATGACCTGACCTTGAAGAATATTTATTAAATGTTACCTCACAAGCACTCAAGAAATATTGTAAAAAGTAAATCAGAGTGGTCAGTTTAGAATTTAGAGTAAGAAATATAATTTTCAAATGGTTTAATTACACCTAGATTTTCCGTATCAGAATTAGTATGACTTGTAGAAGAACTTGTTCTCATTCCACCTGTTCACTACAAAAAAAAAAATCTGATGTGGCCAGCACATAACCTCTCGCCGTATATTTTACCTGCCTGTATGCATAAAGCAAAGATTATTTTTATAAATACAAATAATATATTCATATAAATCTATGACGTATAAACTTCTTTATTATTCAATAATAGCATGTCTCAACATGAAGATATTTTACCATAAATTATGTTACAATAAATTACAAAGTAGAGTTTACCATATATAAATATTAGGCTGGTAACAGCAATTTTCAATTCGAACAACTTTGTTTACTTTCTCTTCATATTCTTCTAGTAAAAACATTAATTTTGGGCGGTCTAAAATGTATATATCTGGATTGTGCATCTATTCTTATATATCTTCTTTTACATTTTATTTTTTCATACTTGTTACATCTAAATAACCTTAATTCCCTTTAATAAAGTGACGGATAGATTGCACTCCGATTTTGTCAATATTTACAACTTACTTGAGAAGAATTTGATAGCTTTTTCGCAATTCAAAGTTACTCTAGTCTACAGTACTGGTGTACATTGTCCCATAATGTTTGAAACAAATTTAAGTCCTTCAACCTAGACTTGTCATCTCCATAATAGTCACAGATCAAGAACTAAGGGATTCTCCAAGTACATTTTTAATTCATTACTCATTATTTCTGACACTGACATTTATCTGTCAGTTACAAATAATTTAAATTATCAACTATTTTTCATGGCATTCTTTCGGCTGTCAAATTTATTACAACAGATTATTTTATATATTATACTTCTTTTATCTCTAAATCTATGGAATATATAATAAAATATTTAAATGTATCAGATAGAGAATTTAATTTTCTTTAATATTACCACGAAAAATTTTCAAAAAATAATATTTAGAAGATTTTTTTTCAAGAATCTTCTACTTCCGGTTGTCCAATTATTACCAAAACCTTTTCAGATATTCCCATGAATGTCCGATTGGGAAATACGTTGTTAAACAAATTTTAAGTCTTATAGTTTTTGAGTAACCGTCCTTCCAACATCCCACACACACACATACACACACACACACACACATCCACACACACACACACACAGACATCATCGTAAAAATGTTAAAATCGGATTGTAGAGACCTTAAAACGTGCTTATTCAATAAAATCTGGATATGCGATTTTTAGCATGAATGCAATACCTCTCTTAGCGAGAGGTAAAAAATAATTAAAATACTGTTTATAAAACACAATTACCCTACCTATTATCGTTTCTAGCTAATATATTAAAGACCCCGCGAAATGTGTCAACGGGCTGTTCAAAACTTCAGAAATCCGCTCCAGCAATGTATTGCGGCTAACGGCCGACATCTTAAAGACATTATTTTTAAAAATTAATGAGTATAAAATGGTAAGTCCTACTGATTTCAAAAATAAAAACATTTTTTTCATATATACCCTGGTTTCTTTTTTATAACTATTCAAAACTGCTCAATTGGTTCTGCCGCACCCTGTATTTTAAAAATGTCGATTTGTTTTTCCAAGATAACTAATTCACTTTTATAACAATGAGCTGTTCATTTTAAACAACAAAGACAAAATATATTTCGATATTTTGTATTATACTTAAAAGAATCTTGTCCGTCTTTTGTTTTATTTATTACAAAACAGCTAACTTGTTAAATTTCAATACTTTACGAGTATTTGAAATTTCACTTTCGTTTTAAAGTGCTCAAAGTTTTATTATCTTCGATCATCAAAGAACAATAGCCAATTTCACATTGTTACAAAAATAAAATTGGAATTGAGGCAGATCGTAGTAGGCGTATGACGCAACCAAACAAATAACACTTTTCACTCAATCACATTCGATTTAATGATGACATTGTAAGAGGAAACTACCGTCTTGATTATTTATAGTGAACTTTGACCCGGCGTAGCCTGCGGTTTTCTCAAACGGAAAATTAAAAGTTGTTTACGAGTTCTGGCAGTGAATACTTGATCTCTGACCTCTAAAACGGAACGAAATTTATGAAAGAATTGTGATCACGATGATTATGATTACGAGCAAAAGAAAGTTTTCCTCTTCACAATAGATTTTGCAATGGCCATTTTATTTGTTATTGTATGCCAATTAATTTCATGATGTTTAATCTTAATATTTAATCTTTAAACTAGACAAGATTTTCTTTTATTCCAATAAAGGAAAGGAATGTTTTCTATTTCAATGACAATTATTTGCATTTTTACCTCACTCTATTGGTTATTGGATTCATGCTAAAAACCGCATATCAAGATTTTAGTGTTTAAGCACGTTTTAAGGTTCCTACAATCCGATTTTAATATTCTTACGATGCTGTCTGTCTCTCTCTCTGTGTGTGTGTGTGTGTGTGTGTGTGTGTGTGTGTGTGTGTGTGTGTGTGTGTGTGTGTGTGTGTGTGTGTGTGTGGATGTATGTGTGTGTATGTATGTGGGGAGATTGGAACTATCTCAATCGGACATTACTGGGAAGGGTTGCAAAGGTTTTGGTAACAACTGGGCAACCGGAAATAGTAGATTCTTAAAAAAAATCTTCTAAATATTATTTTTTGAAATTTTTTGTTCTTGCTAGTATTAAAGAAGAGTAAATTCTCTATCTGATACATATACATATTTTATTATATCTTTTATGGATTTAGAGATAAAGAAATATAAGGTATATAATAATCTGTTGTAAAAATCTCACAGCCCAAATAATGCATAACATACCAATTCAAAAATTAAAATGTTTGTAACTGGTAGATAAATGTCAGTGTCAAAAATCTAAAGACATTACTGATTTTTACCTCCCGCTACCCTTGGTAAGGGAGGTATAGGGATCGTCCTAAAAATCACATCGAGATTTTGGTAAATGACCACGTTTTAAGGTCCCAAGAATCCATTTTTAATATTTTCACGATGATGTCTGTGTGTATGTGTGTATGTATGTATGTACTAGTATGTGTGTGTGGATCCTCTTTACGCTCTAACTCAAATACTATCATTCAGAAAGTTTTGAAACCATGTATTTGTACCTTATTCTCATATGGAAAGAAGCCATTCGATTTTGGTGGTAATCGGATAACCGGAAATGGCAGTTTACTTGAAGCTCAAGATTGTTTTTCTTCAAAAAATACTTTTATATGTAATTTCTTCTCAATTTGTTATTATAAAAATTAAAGATTATTCCATTTTCTACAAGTCTGCTTTAATATTTCTATATATTGCATGGATAAATTTATAAAGTAATATAAAAATTATATACATAGGTAAATGGCGGGAGGTACAGTGTTGGTCACATAAGATTTTTTTTTTTCTGGGAAGTACATACATTATATTATCTCTTATTGTATTAATAGTTAAATATTTAAAATTACAGATATATTATACATACCCTTCAAAAATACTGTCAATCCCGCCAATGAATCGGAAACATTTCGAAAAATTAGAAGAGTAGGACAAAATTTCTTCCTAGAATGAATTTAAAATTTTAAAAAATCCAAATATAAAAAATAGATATAAGTAGAATTTTTTCTGTAGAGTGTAGGTATACAAGAAAATGTTAAATACAGTAGGGCGCGAAAAGTCATGTGACTTTATTGGTCTTGATAAGCAGAGATTGTGGGGCCCATGGCCCATCGCTAATAATGTCATTTAGCAACCCTATTCTCCTTGGCAACATTTTTCTTCATATACACATTTCGACATAGCAACGATCAGTCTTTATTGATTCAACTTATTAGCAAATATTAAATATTATTTATTTATTCGTCGTTACCATGTTAACAACTCATTAATTTTACATAGCTTCTTTGATTAAAAATATTTTATACATACACATACAGACATCATCGTAAAAATTGTAAAATCGTATTATAGGGACCCTAAAACATGCTTATTCAATAAAAACTCATCATTGAATTTCTTGACCAAAGATAATACCTTCCTTACCTAAAGGTGACGGAAGGTAAAAATTTCTCGGTGCACTCATTTACTCTTATTATACAGTTGAGAAAAACAAATGTACTTATAAGGTATCCTACATCAACGAGTTTATAAAAAAATTGAATTATTCGAGTGTATCAATCATAAATATTTTGATTAATAGTTGGTGGGCAAAAGAAAGATTTCCTTGATTCTTAACAAAAGATTTAGTAATCGCAATATTTTTTTTGTTATCATATATCATTTAATGACAATATAATCTTAATATTGATAAATTGAAATATTATTAATGATATTTTTCAAACTCGTTTGAATATTTATGAAGGAAGTACATACAATAAGTTTTCGGTAATATTTTTAATTGTTTGAGAATGTCAAATGGTTAGAGATAGTAATTTAATAATGAGAGAAATCAACAATTTTCAGAGGTAATTGTTTCATAATGTAATATTTTGCTGAAGGTTATTATTTAAATGTGTGCTAATGACTTTTTACACTAGGTCGGCACGGCATAAATTTATCATTTAATTTTTTCTTCTTAATTACTACTCATAACTTCAAGAATAAAATAAAATAGACTTTATGTGGACATAAAAGTTTTGATATGACCTATCATTTCAACTTTTATAATAATTTTCACTGTATGAGTGTTAACATTCTTTGCAAGCCAATTTCATGTTATGAAGGTTCAATACATATTAATACGTTTATGTGATATGGTCAACACTTGCTTTTCTTGAAAAAAACTTTAGTGTAGCTGTAGTATTAGTATATTACATTCGAGGTGGGATATATTTCATTACAGCCGAGGGCTTATGTATATTAGTGACAGTCGAAGCCTCGAGGAAAGATATAGTGCGAGACTGTAATGAAACTCCCACCGAGGTATTTATTTATACTACTTTATTTACAATCATCTTATTTTCAGAATAATTTTTTGAATTATAACCTTTAATTTTGTTAGTATTTTTAGACAGCTCTATTCAAATTTGTTTACAGTAAAATTTTTGAAAGATGTCCTGTCAAGGGCACCTGTATCACGAACGAATTAACAAATAGGCGTACATTTATCTCTTTCTTTTGCAAAGGCTGTAAGAGTGTGTGATAAGGATGGATATAACACGCTTGTCTTTTAAAAATTCATATTGTTTCGACTAAGTTAGGACATTCCATTTATAAACGATGCTCGTTGTTGATAATACTTTCGCTGTAACGTAAGTTTATTTATTAATTCAGATACATTACCTGGGTTCATAGCCGTACGTATAACGTTATATTCTGTCAGAGTCACTGACATTGACATTGTGTCAGTATCTTATTTTTAACATATTTGGTTTTACATTTGCTTATAAACTTACTAGATGACTTATTTTTGAATTTTGAATGCTTTTCCTGTAATATATATTTTTATAATAATAAAATAACAGTAGTATCTTACGTACCCTCATAAAAACTAAGCAAACGACACTACTGAATTTGTCATGATGGGCGGAGCAAAATCTGAATTCATACAATTCGTAGACAACCTTGAACGGACATATTTCAAAAATTTTACTGTAGCTTTATTATAGGAATCTATGACAATGTTGCTAGGCAACCCCTGCATAAACATTTTCAACCCGTGGGGTGGAAATGAAATCTGTTATTTTCCACCCAAGAAATTGTAGGTTGGAATGACGTGTTTTCTAACCTCTAAAAGGATAGGAATCGACATATTACTACGTATTTCTCAATCGGACATTACTGGGAAAAGAGTTGAAAAGGTTTTGGTAATAATTGGACAACCGAAAATAGCAGATTCTTAAAAAAATCTTCTAAATATTATTTTTTGAAAATTTTTGTTCTTGCAAGTATTAAAGAACATTAAATTCTTTATCTGATAGATATAAATATTCTATTAAGTCTTTTATAGATTTAGAGATAAACAAATATAATATATAAAATAATCTGTTGTAATATATCCCACAACGAAAATAATGCCATGGAAACCAATTGAAAAATTAAAATGTTTGTAACAGACAGATAAATGCCAGTGTCAAAAATCCAGAGACATTA
Organism: Harpalus rufipes; assembly: GCA_951394225.1. Taxonomy (NCBI): domain Eukaryota; kingdom Metazoa; phylum Arthropoda; class Insecta; order Coleoptera; family Carabidae; genus Harpalus; species Harpalus rufipes. The sequence goes on from OX596275.1 coordinate 61,718,912, forward strand.
CTGATGACCTTTAAATTAAATATTTAAAATTATAGGTATATTCTTGAAACTTTGAATGAAAAATTATGACATTTGATATATATATACATAATTACTAGCTTTCATTCTGACACGGGCTCACATATCTGCTTTTCAAGGCGAACAAAGTCACATGACTACTCGTATCCTATAGAATGAATTAAAAATTTAAAAATCTAAATATAAAAATCTGCTGTGACCAGCACAATACCTCTCGCCGTTTCATTTTATGTTGCATAGTTATGTGACGTTGTTAGCCTTGGCAAGCAGATATGGGGGCCCGTGTCAAAATGACAGCTAGTAATAATGTACATATGTGTCAAGTATCATAAGTTTTCATTCAAAACATTATGATTTTCCAAATCCATGTGGATTATTTTCCTCGACAAGTATATTCCATACCATTGTTGACAAATAAACATTATTTTAAAATTTTGAATGAAAAATTATGACATATGATAATTGTGAATAACTACTAGCCGTCATTCTGACACGAATAAGCTTGCCGGCCTTAACAAAGTCACATGACTGCTCGCGCCATATAAGTAACGAATTTAACATTTCTTGTACATACATATAATTGAAATTGTATTTCTTCTTTCGTTCTATGAGAAATTTTGTCCTACTATTCCAATATGTTCAAAATTCTTCAAATTCATTGACAGTAATAGCGGTATTTCTTAAGGATATATGTAATATTAACATATCTATAATTTAAATACATATTTAATTAATAATACAATAATATATATTAAATGTACTCGTACCTCCCAGAAAAATCTGATTTTTGACACTGACATTTTGCATTTATCTGTCAATTACTAACATTTGAATGTCTCAACTGTTTTTGGCAACGATATTTGTGCTGGCGACAACAGCTTTTTTTTAGACCTTGAATTGTACTTATTCATTAAAATCTTTAAAATATATTGATAAAATGCAAGTAAAATATGCCGAGAAACCGGTGTAATTCATATCTTTTTCTTTTGACGATCTTACGAATTAACTGATCTGTATATAATTACATAGATATAAGAAGATGTTTCTAAGTATTTCTTATTTGTTGTTCTAGAATTTTTAAAAAGAAATGAAAAATTTATAAATGTATGTTAGTAATTACATGAAACTAAACTTTTTCCGCCAAATTACCTGAGTTTTATGCTATTTTTCTGGTAAATAAGGAAACTAACGAGGAAAAAAACGAAAGTAAATGCTCTCCTAAGAAGGTCAGTAGGTTCATGCGCATTTACAGTAATAAAATATAATTGTAAGTCATCAAGTCCACACAAAATAAATCATTAAACGTTTTTAGTTATTTAAAATCTTTCACATATTATTTGTATTTTTATATATTTAATTAAAATTCATCTTGTCATGTTGGTAATTAGAATTTAATTGAAAGTTAAGATAATGTGTAAAAAAATCCACTAACGAAAAGTTTGACATTTACCGCACATTTTTCTGTTTGGGAAGAAACAAAGTCTGAAACAAATGAGTTGTGCAAGCGAGATCTGCGTGAAGAGATGTAAGGCTTCCTCGGAACGGTAATGATACAAGATTCAAGGACGTTATCTTTCAATCAGCTATAAAAAAGGAAATAAATCTTATCAGTTTGTATTCTAATAAATTCTATATTTTTATTACATTACTGAAAGATCCTTTTTCTTCTGTAGTTGATACAATTTAGTACGAGACCATTTATATTTATACATACACTATGGAAGAATAATTTGCTATTTGCACATAGAAAAATAATTCTTGATATGTATAATGCTTTATTTAAAAAAAATCTGATGTGACCAACACAATATACCTATTCGGGTCTAGTGGCCGCGTACCTGGGTGTCTTGTCGCGAATCTGGGGAACCGGATTCAATCCCTACCAACACCAAATATTTCGAATTTTAAATGGCACAAACTTGACCCTGTGGTGCACTCTCCACACCAGAAATGAGTACCCATGATGAGACCCTTGGTACACACCCGCACGATATAAATATGTCATCATCATACCGAAATCTGTGTACAAAGCAGATTAGCATACCCGGCAATGGGTAATATGCCGTGATGATATATTTATTATTTTTGTTTATATAAATACATACCTGTATTTACTGATGCTGGAAACTATGTATATTAAGTTCCTTTCCATATAATTATTGTTCTATTTAATATTTTGTTTTTAAAATGTAACTATTATTAATTTGAAATGATTATTTTTTTGACAATGAATGGAGAACTAATATTAAAAATTTTTAGAATAGAGAAAATATAAATTTGTAAGCATATTATTTATTTATTAAAACTTTGATTATATTTTCATCACTATTATTAAAATTATCATTTTAATACCTCCATTAAAGCAAATAAATATGTTAATTTAAAATAAGTAGTAGCTATTTCAAAACATATTTTATACACACAATTCATTAGGAAAATACAAGTACGTATAAATATTAAAATATAGTTTTTATATATCTAATAAAATTTTGCAATAAAATATTAATTATTATCGTTGTTAAAGATATAGTAGTTCGTGATTCAAAACTTACCGCAAAATGTTTCATTAAAAATCTGTTGTGGCCAGCACAATACCTCTCACCACTTTCATTTTTGGACCACATAAAATTGAAAAATCATTAAATTTGGAATGAAAATTTATGATATTTGACATTTATGTACATAATTACTAGCTATCACTCTGACATGGGCACCCATATCTGCTTGTTAAGGCCAACAAAGTGACATGACTGCTCGCCCCCTATTGTATTTAACATTTCTTGTATACTCGACACCAAAAATTCTACTTATATCTGTTATTTATATTTAGATTTTTAAATTCATCCTATGAAGAAACTTTTTCATCTTCTAATTTTTCGAAATGTTTCCACTTCATTGTATTTTTGAAGGGTATATGTAATATACCTATAATTTTAAATATTTAACTATTAATACAATAAGAAATAATATAATGTATGTACTTCCCAGAACAAAATCTTCAGTAATGTCTCTGGATTTTACACTGACTTATCTATCAGTTACAAACATTTTAATATTTCATTTGATTTCCATGTCATTATTTGGGCTGTGAGATTTATTACAACAGATTTTTATATATCGTATAGCTCTTTATCTCTAAATCTATAAAAGTTATAATAAAATATTTAATAAGCAATATCAAAATTTAAAAAAAAAAAAATATTTAGAAGAATTATTTCCAAAACCTTTTCAGCTCTTCCCAGTAATGTCCGATTGAGAAATACATAGTTAAACGAATATTAAGTATTATAATTTTTGAGAAATCGTTCTTCCAACCTCCCACACACATACACACACATATATCCACACACACACACGCACACAGACATCATCGTAAAAATATTAAAATCGTATTGTAGGGACCTTAAAACGTGCTTAATTATTAAAATCTGGATATGCGATTTTTAGCATGAATCCAATACCTCTCTTAGCGCGAGGGCCGGATAGAGACCACAGGTTACACCACACTGATGAGCACCAAAAGTGCGAAACGCGTCTGTGGTTACTTGTTGTGCTGGCCGACTTCTGACGATGGCTTCATGAAAGTTGACACAGATGTTCGTAAACTAGTGGAACTAAACGTAACTTTGTAATTTATTTTGTGAGCAATAAGAATTTTGATTAAAATAATTTTCTTACACGCTAGGAAAATGAACGTACTTTAACCTACTCTAACCTAACGCCCGAGTTATGCAGGCACAAATTATGTTACTTTCCAACTACTCTAATGTGATAAAAAATAGAGATCACAAATTTAAAGGTGGGTAACAGAATTATTATTAATTCTATTTCAGTAATGTTTCAAACAATATTATCACTACCGTGATTAATATACCTGCTCAGATACTCTGTAGTCATATGTTAATATCTCAGTATAGAAAAACCAGAACTAAGTAATGGAAATAAAATATTTAAATGTCAATTGTCTGGGAACAAGTAATAATGTAGTATGCATGTGCTTTCAAGTTGTAATTTTATATAAAAGTATGAAAAGATAGAGATTTCAACGATACGTAACGTCATATACTTATATGTATACATAGATAATTGGACATTTATAAAAATTCTGCTAAATGTCTGTTCCGGCTCAGCAAAAGTCAAATAAACATTCATATACGCTTGAGAGTATCTATTTCGAGCCCCGTTCGACATCAGTTGTGCCACTATTTTGATTTCATTTTACTTAGTTAATATGATACAAATACTAACATAAATTATCGTTAGTTCTTATTAATATTACAGATATTTTGTCGTTATAATGACACAGAAATGTTTTATTGTAAAATGAAATAATATTTGATTTACCAACAAGTGAAGAAGAACTTATTAAATAAAATGGCTTAGAGAATTATGGTAATAATTTACAATAAAAAGCAGTGTTATCCAATATTGATAAATAATATAAAATTAATATTTTGATTTGTGGTATTATTATATATATATGTAATTTTTTAGTCTTTAGCTATAAATTTAATTTAAAATTGTAATGTTGAAAATGTTCATTTTAAATAAAAAAGCAAAGATATATTTAATTATTAAAAAAATTATGTTATGGATTATCTTTGAGAAAAATAGTTCAAATAAAAGATTATTAATTTTCCGAACTATTATTTGAAGTATTTTTCTATAAAAGAATCCATGTAACATTGATTGAAAAAAACAATGCTAGAAAATTGTTTGCTAATCAACCTTAATCAGTTTTTCAACCTAACTAGGGATGGCATAATGTTAACGAATTGTTACGTTATTTCATAACGTTATAAAAAATTTGATGTGACCAATGCCGTCAATCCTGTACAAATTCCATACATAAATTTTCTTGCAAAAGATCCTAAATTTCCAGTAAAATTATTTATTAAACAAACTATGCATATTGCACGTGACACTGACATCTTCTTCTTCTTTGGCTTTTCTCATTCATTAGGGGTCGCTATGTTTAATTTCTTCTTCCACTCATTTCTGTTTTGCGTGTCGTCCACATTTAGTTCCTTTTCTCTCAAGCTATTCATTCTTCCAGTATATTCTTTATCTCTCCTCATGACATGTTCAAACCTTGTATCTTTCTAGAAACTTGTATCACTCGAGCTATTTCCCTTATTCTTTCATTCCTTTCTGGGTCTTCCCCAATATCTATCTCAACATCCTCATCTCTGCCACATTCATTTTCTTTTCATTGACACTGACATCTGTCATCCATTTAATATGAAATATAAAATGCCATCAAATCGTATGGATAAGAATATTCTTTAATATTTATAATAACATTATATATCAAAAAATAATATTTAATAGCGTTTTTTCAAGAAAAACTGTTAAAATCTTGAAATGAGGGTACTTCCGGTTTCCCAATTATAACCAAAATTTAATCAAGTCTGCATATGGATGTAAGGAAGATGAATACGTAAAAATTGTAATTTTTGGAATTCTAGTATTAATATCGCACACACACATAGAGACATCATCGTAAAACTAGCAAGAAAGTATTGTAGGGACCTTACAACGTGCTTATTCATTGAAAACGCACCATTGAATTTTTTGACCAAAGACAATACCTTACAAAATAACGTTAAGTAACGTTATAAAAACGTTATTTTTGTTTCGTTATTATAACGTTATAATAATCGTATTTTTCTCAAGTTTGTAATAAATATTCATTAAAAATTAAAAACAATGTATTAATAGTATATTAAAACACAAGTATCATAAGGCAATCTGTTAACGTACGAGTCCGAGTTTGGAAAGGACGAGTGCGTCAACAGGCCTTATGATACGTGTTTTTATACTATTTTTTCTATTGAGGTATTTTTACGATTAAATTTATTTAAATTGCGACGTCAAATTATGACTAGGTATTTTTTTGTTAGTTATGTTTATGTTGGTAACGCTTCTCGCTAACAATTGAAATTTCATATTTTGTCAACTATTGATTAATTAGTGTATTGCAAGGTGTATTGTATTTATGATTCAAGGTCTGATTCTGGTTGTGAAATTAATATTATATTTTTTTCTAGTCCTATCACCTAAAGAAAGTATAAAAATCCATAATTAAAAGTAATATGTTGAAATATTATCAACAACTTACCATTTTGAGGTTACCTGTCATCTGTCAGTTATGAAAGCATAACTACCAACTCGAGAACATGAAAGGCGCCAAAAATAGTACGCTTATAGATCTTCTAAACGTCGTGTTTGAAATACAAAACAGTGCGTTTATAGAAACATAAGAACACCGAAATAGAAAATAGTTATTTAACTATCAAGTGTGTTAATGAGGGCGATTAATGATCGAGACAATTGTTGAGATCATTAATCGCCAATTAACACACGTGTTAGTTACAATATTTTTTCGTTGACCGTATCTTACTTAAATGGAAAATCTAATTTTATTCCATGACAATTTTTTTTTAGGTTAGTAATGGTTGACCGACCGTCAAATTTTACGTCAGAAAATCAATAAGTTTTGTCATCAATTGTTTTCAGTGGGTGCGTTCAGTTTACTTAATACTAGCCAACACAAGCGGTTTTTTATGTTATTTGAGGAATTTTATTCTTTCAAATTCATTTTAAAGGTATGCTACGTGAATATACCTAGCTAGTAAGTGTCAAAATCATGACTTTTAATTCTGTCTACCTTTTTGCTACAACCTAGCGTTAGCAATACATGCTGTGTTCCATGTGGTGAACGCACCCAATAAATCGTTTATTAATTAAAAAATCATGCATTAATAGGGGTCATTAATGAATGATTTTTTATACATTAAGATAGCCTATTAATAAACGGTCGACGGAAAAATAACTTATGCACTTATTTTATCCTAGAAATAAAATAAAGTGTTCAACATTTGAATTTGACCACTAGTGACATCTACTCATTATAAAACACGAAATAAATTATCAGGAAATTATACTTTCATGCAGCAAAAATCTTGTAAAATATGTAAACTTGGAGAACGGTATAGTGAAACGTTATGTGTTATATTACGTTTACATAACGTTTTTTTTTTTGTAATTATAATGTTATTTAAAAAAAAAAGTTATCGGGTATCGCATAAAGCAAATGATTATATACATTATATTTTTTAAACAAACAATAACTTCATAAATATCTTTTGAATGTAATAGGTACGTAAAGCAGAATGAATAATAAAATTAATAATAGAAAAAAAAAAGAAAAAAAACAAGCATCGGTAATGTATACTCTAGCATACTTCTTTTTACAATAATTGAAAAATGGTACTTATTTTTTTGCATTTAAAAGTGTCTTTTGTTTTTACATGCAATTAGTGACTTATGAAGATAAGTAAAAATAACTTCAATACAAAATGATGTAATATTTTATAACAGTAAATATGATAAATGAAACGTAAATGTACAAAAAGTAATCGTAAACATTTGCTTGTACAATGACATATTTTGCATAGTTTTTCTATGAATAATAATCTTCCTAGACGTAGTAAAAAATGAAAGATACTACAGATCTGAAATGATATTCCAGTATTGTTGTTAACGACATGAATTAGCATTTTAAATTGCGAAAGTTGTCTTAATTGTTCTTTAGATATAAAATTATAGAATTAAAGTTAAAGGTAAAGTATTTCAACATAAGATTCGAGTAATGAATGTGAAATTAGAGAGGAACAAGACACGCATACTATGGTCTTACAATCATGTACATTATAGTTCACACGTAGAATATTTTGTTTATCACTGGTAATAGAATCTCAAGGTATATGAAATCTATTGAATGCAAATGGCTAAATCATGTTCGATTCTAACACTGAATACTTATTACGGTTGCATTTTAATAGTGCACATTATTACCTAGCTTTAGACCAAAACTATACTCTGAAATAGCGAAAAAAAATTGACTAATGAATCTTGTGATTTGATTGGTTTCTATGCGCTGTATCAAGCGCGGTTTACACAAACACAATTAGGGAGTATCATAATTTTCGAAATTTGATATATTAATACATGAAAAAATCTGTTGTGGCGTCTCGCGCCCTTTCCATTGTGGTATATATAAGTATTGTATTTAACATTTCTTCTACACAGAAAAAAATGTAATTACACCTAATCTTTATATTTACGTATTTTCTATAATTTTAAATTCATTCCATGAGCAAGTTTTCTCCATTTCTTCTAAATGTTTGAGGTTTTTCCGATTCATTGACGGGATTGGCGGTAATTCTGAAGGGTTTATGTAATATACTTATAATTTTAAATATATAATTAATAATACAATAAGAAATATTAAATATCGTTCCCAGAAAAAGCCTTCAGTACTATCTCTGAATTTTTGACACTGACATTAGTGACATTTATCTGTCAATTATAAACATTTTAATTTCTCAAGTAGTTACCATGGAGATGTTTGGGCTGTGAGCAGGCTGTGATATTTACTACAATATATTATTTTATATATATCTTTAAATATATAGAAGGTATAATAAAATTTTTAAATGTGTCGGATGCAGAAATTTCTTTTTAATATTTGTAATAACATAAATCTACAAAAAATAATATTTAGAAGATTTTTGTTAAAATAATACTTCTTTCAGTTATCCAATTGTTACCAGAATCTATTCAACTCTTCCCATTACTGTTAGATTGAGGAATCCATAGTTACACAGGTCTTTAATCTTATAGAATTTGAGAAATCGTACCTTCAACAACCTCACACACATCCACACATCATCGTAACTGTGTAACTTTTCATATACATGAATAAAAGGCACAGTTCCATTATCTTGATACACCCTATATATGTGATTATAGTATTCAGTGTGCATACCCTGTAAATTTGATTATATGAACAAATTCAAACCAGTTTCCTTATTCTTATAACGTTAAATTCATTGCTGTCATAAAATCACGTTGCGTTTGTTTAATTTTTTTAATTTACTTTGGAAGTAAAATTCAATCATAGGTTAATTTTTTTATGAAACCAGGCCTAATGGTTTTTTAAAAACTAATTAACTATGTATGTAAATTTATTTATAAGAAACCCTTTAATTATTATATTTTTCTGTTACCTTCCGCCGGTAGTTTCATAGTTGCACTTATCAACGAAAGAAGAAAATATAAAAAAAAATATTTCAAAATGTTTAATTTATATATTGTTTTCGATTTTTTTCCAGATTGCCTTGACGTTATTCGCCAGCACATGTGCCCTAGCCGACGTGGGCGCCGGTCAGAACGCCTACCTCCCTCCAGACAAAGGCTACCAGTACCCTGTACCCCCTAAACCCTTCCCTACACCCACACGTCCTTCTCGACCTCCGACGTTTACCCCCACCATTCCGAGCTACACACCCCCACCGACTCGTCCGCCACCCTTCGTTACCCCAAGGCCCAGCTACGGGCCACCACCGAGTTCCACCCCGTACAGGCCACCAAGTCTAACACCCACTAGACCAACGGTGCCTACGTATAGGCCAACGACGTCAGGGTATAGGCCAACTCCACCTACGAGGAGGCCCACGCCACCCATCGTACCGCAGCCTAGTGATGTGAGTAGGAGATGATGAAATTTATTTATAATTTGGAGTTTTATTTATATACTCGTACTGGTTCAGTGGAAATATATCTTAAATGGTGGAATGATATACTTTTCAAAATATTATGACTACCATTTTATAAAATATGATGACTGTAAAAAAATCTAGCTTATCATGACATCTAGGTCAACTTGCAATGTTTTTACACAAATAATTTTTAGTTAACATTAAAAAACAATCTGATGTGGACACCACACGACTTTCTTGTACGATTATTAAACTATACATATTTTTTTAATAAATAAATTACAAAATATGAATTTTAACTTCAAAACAGTAAGATATATAGCGACCATAAAGGTAGTTTTTAAAGAGAGTTTTGATTACAACAAAGAAATATTTGATTACAACAATGAATATGACTAATTTCACAATAAAAATATAATATTTGTTATTGTACGAATCATAAAATTGCACGTATTTAACGTAATTTGACATGAACATTTTTTTATTTTTTTGTCCTAATCCATAGCAAGCTTTATTACAAAAAAATAATTTTTAATTTACATATCTCGCTTATACAAAGGGCTAATTTAATAATACTTGATGTGCTAGACGCAGAAATTAATTCTCTAAAACTTTTATTTGAAGCATTTATTTCTAAAATCAAAATAAAATCATTTTATTCAAGAAAAACTGTTAACAACTTCAAGTAATGTACCACTTCCGGTTAGCCTATTTTAACCAAAATCTATTATGTTATTTCGATTGACATAAAAGTCTTTTATACCAAATTTGAAAGATTTTGGATTATATTTTAAAACAGTTTTTCATTAAAATCTATTATAGGCTTCAAGTAAAGTGCCACTTCTGGAAATTGTGTAATAACCAGAAAGGGAGGTGCACAACTAGATGTTATAACAGTCCTAAATACAAAATTTCAACTTTCTACGGCTTACCGTTTTTGAGTTATGCGAGATATGTACGTACGTACAGACGTCACGACGAAATTAGTCAAAATGGATTCAGGGATGATCAAAATGGATATTTCCGCTAAAATCTGAAAACCGAAATTTTTCGCGATTACAATACTTCCTTTACTTACGTACAAGGAAGTAAAAATAGCGACCCCTAACGAATGGGGAAAGCTAAAGAAGAAGATGTCAGTGTCAAGTGCTATTTGAATAGTTTGTTTATGAAATAATTTTACTGGAAATTTAGAAACTCTTATATAATATAATACACAGGATTGACGGAAGGTATTGTGCTGGCCACAACAGATTTTTTAAATATATTTATGAAAGGAATGCTTCCATAATTTGAACTGTTAGCAAACATGCGACATTGCCATCATCGTGTTTATTTCCTTTTGGTATCTATTTTAAAATTAAATCACAAACAAAAGCAACAAAAACAACAAACAATTTGTTGTTTAGTTTTTCGTTTGTTGTTACACCAGTCAGAACGAGGTTAGTTTACATGTTTATATGCAACCAGTATATCGTAGCGTCAACGTATGTTGCATATCTCACTTTTATAATGTTTCAAATTATTGGAATTTATAGAAATGGAAAATCATCTAGTTTTATAGAGGTTATTAGACAAATACTATTAACATTAAATTGACTGGAACTAATTGAAAAATATCAGCATAATTGATGAATGCAGTAATAACATTTCTGATTAGCTACACATTAAATTAATTCACAGATAAATCACTTTCAATATTCACTACCCAATATCATTTTCTCATTTTCTACAATTTGCAACTATCTGTCCCTTTTCAGGGCCATGGTGTCCATGACCACGCACACGAGCACCACCACCACCATGAGCCTGGAATGCCGTTCGACTTCGCATACGCAGTGAACGACGCTGAACACGGCAACGACTACTCCCATAACGCCATCAGCGACGGAGATGTTACCCGAGGAGAATATAGGATTGTGTTGCCTGATGGAAGGACCCAAGTGGTCAAATATACTGCTGATTGGAAGAATGGGTTCAACGCTCAGGTACGGATATACGGATAGTATTCTTGAAAATAAGTACTTACTAAATAGTAATGAAATTACATTTCACAAATGGTGGAAGCCAAAAGTATTGGTAGATTGCTAACATGCCGTTTTTTGGAGTTTGGGCCTATTTTGTAACACTGTGGTTAATTTTTAGTAAATACCAAAGTACTCGTATCAAGTATGTTGACGTACAGGATACCTTATAAAAATAAATTACCCTAACATGACAGGTAAACCGTTAGAAATTTGTTATTTATTTTGTGTCAATTCCATGGCTATCGCTATTTTTGAGATGATTTTCGACATTATCATACCTAATTTTGCCGACACAAGGCATAATTTTGCTTATTGATTTAAGTACAGAATTGTATGTTCTACAACTTTTATTTGAAGCTTTTTGCCTAAAAGCAGGATGCAGGAAATTAGGAAAGTCTGATTTTACATGTTAATGTCCTATGATCAATTGTGCCGGTCACCACCCTGTATAACAATATATATTCTTAATTTCTTGCTTCAAATAAAAGTTGTAGAGCAAATTCTAATCTGAATCAATAAGCAAAATTAATTTCTTATGCCTTGTAATGCAGAAATTAGGTATGAAAATGTCGAAAATCGCCGCAAAAATAGCAATAGACATGGAATTGAGACAAAATTTAATTTAAATTGACATTTGTTCTCTTAAATAGAAATTAAAAATTCCAATGGCTATAGCTGTTTTTGGGGTGATTTTCGATATTTTCATATCTAATTTCTGCCGTTACGAGGCACATAAAATTAATTTTGATTCAGATGCAGAATTTTATGCCCTACAAGTTTTATTTGAAGCTTTTTACCTAAAATAATTAGGGAAGCAGGAAATTACGAAAGTCTGATTTTACATGTTAAAGTCCTATGTTCGACTGTGCCGGTCACACCCTGTATATATGTATATATACAGTGTATGCAACGAAACGTGGAACTTAAAAAAGGTCTTCATTTAATGCAATAGAATATCTGTGGCACTAGATATTTGGAAAATAAAATATGACATTTTCATCAAAATTCAGATAGCCATGGGAATAAAAAACAAATAAAACAAAATATCAATTAAGATCATAATACTTTAATATTTAATGCTGAATTATAATAATAGACACAATGATTACAACAATTAACATCAATAATACTGAACTGAACTGTCAGAATGAGATTTTGTTTTATTTGTTTTTTATTTCCATGGCTATCTGATTTTTGATGAAAATGTCATATCTTCTTTTCTAAATATCTAGTGCTAGAGATATTCTATTGCATTGAATGAGGACTTTTTATAAGTAAAAATTAATTCTAAACAACTTTTAATTCTTGTACTTTTGCTCTAAAATGTACAGGAGAGCCAATTTCCGCACATTTTTAAAATCCTATGTTAAGCTCCTATGTTCCACGTTTCGTTGCACACAGTGACACACTGTATATATATATATATATATATATATATATATATATATATATATATATATGTTTGTAAAATCAACAACGGTTCTAATCAGTTGCTAAACATTAACCACCTTCTTGCAGAATAGGCCCGATTAGAATTTATTGTGGAAATTGTAATATTTGATGCCAAACAGACATATATGTAGCACTGGTTACGTACTACAATCTTAGATGCAATAGTTCTTACATGGATTATTATTCTATTTTAGTGCGCCACTGCTGTTATGAAATTTTTATTAAAAATAATGAATTATCTTATCACGTAACAGACGTTGAATAGGAAATAAATGAATTATGATTTATCAAATTATTGAGAAATATAAACCATCTTAATATTAATGTATATAAAATTCTTTCCTTAGGTGAGCTTCGAAGGAAATCCAACCTACCCACAATTCCAAGGATCAGGATCAAGTCCTCAGGGAGGCGGCTACAAATACTAAACAAAACAGCATTATCCTGCCACGAACATTGCCGATACTACACGAACCTACCCGAACAGTTGTGTTCGTTATGTTATTAATTTATTTCTTACATACTTGGAACCACTGCCAGAAACAAACAATTTTCATTCAGTCAGATAGGCATTATTACCTTCAATTGTACTATATATTTGTATAAATAATTAAAATTTGAAAATATGGGAAATATTTATAGTATGAAATCCGATATACAAATGAGTGTAGTGGGTTGCATACTAAATATACCCATTGTCTGACTGCAATGAGAGAAATACGTACAATATTGAGATAATTTATATCAGATTAAAATATTCGTAGAATGAGCGTTACAGTTTTATAAACAATTGTTTTTAATTTTAAGTTTTTATTGTACAACTGTACTTATTACCTTCTAAAAAGTCTACTTCTGTAGCCAATGAGAGTTTTATTTTATATGCAGTTAAAAATTAATAAAAAGTTAAAAAATGATCCATTTTAATATATTCAATTTGCATAATCAGGTAAATTTGTAATTATTAGATGTAATTTATGTATAGTATTAAATACCAGTATTGCAGAGTTTTAACATAAAATTATATGTATTTTAATGTGATTTTAAATGTTTTGTATTATTTTTTGTATAAAAATAAAGCAATGAAATAGTTATTTGTGATTTATTACTAGAAACATAATAAATTTGAATTTTACGAAATCTTTTAAAAACTTGTTTAACATTGAGTAGACATTACAATATGTAGGTACAGTAAATTTTTTGAAAGATGTCCGATCAAGGTCATCTGTATCACGAACGAATTAACAAATAGGCATACATTTATCTCTTTCTTTTGCAAAGGCTATAAGAGTGTGCGATAAGGATGGATATAACGTTTGCCTTTCAAAAATTCATATTGTTTCAACTAAGTTAGGACATTCCACTTTAAAACGATGCTCGTTGTTGATAATACTTTCGCTGTAACGTAAGTTTATTTATTAATTCAGATACATTACCTTGATTCATAACCGTACGAATAACGATATTTTTTTTCAGGGTCACTCCCACTGACATTGTGTCATTATCTTATTTTTAACATATTTGATTTTACATTTGCTTACAAACTTACCAATTGACTTATTTTTGAATTTTAAATGCTTTTACTGTAATATATATTTATAATAATAAAATAATAGTAGTATCTTACTTACCCTCATAAAAACTAAGCAAACGACACTACTGAATTTGTCATAATTGGCGGAGCAAAAATCTGAATTCATACAATTTGTAGACGACCTTGATCGGACTTCTTTCAATTTTTTTACTGTAATTGATTTTATTACTATGTACATACTTTCAGTGTGATTTTTGCTGCATTTGAAAAACATGTTTATTATTAATTTGACAGAAACTATTACTTTTTATAAAATTATTTGGATGTTACAAGAGGGCCAGAATATTTTTATTTTAAGCTAGTAAGGTACATTCAAAAAATCTGATATGGCCAGCACATTACCTTCCGTCAATCTAGGGTATTATGTGTAAATTCCATACAAATTTTTTTTTTTGCAAAATATTCTAAATTTCCAGTATTATTTCATAAACAATCTTCGTCTTCTTCTTTAGCTTTTCCCATTCGTTAGGGTCGCTATTTTTTATATTCTTCTAGCACTCTTTTTTGTTTTGCGTGTCATTCTCATTCAATTCCTTTTCGCTCAAGTCTTTCGCAAATATTGTCCTTTCATCTTATCTTTGGACTTCCTCTGTTTCTTCAACCTTCTATTAATAAGCTATTCATTCTTCTTTCAAAATATTCTGCATCTCTCCGCATGACATGTTCAAACCAATGTGATCGTCTCTCTTGTATTTTTCTAGAAACTTCTTACACTAGAGTTATTTCCCTTATTCTTTCATTCCTTACGGTATCTTTCCGTGTCATTCCCAATATCTATCTCAACATCCTCATCTCTGCCATATTCATTTTCTTGTCATTGACACTGACATCTATCAATTAGAATTATATATTAGCAGTTTCCATGTTTAGCATAGCTGGCTGATTTATGAAATATAATATCTTTATAATTCTTTAACTCTATATCTATTGAACATGAAATATAAAATGCAATCAAATCGTGTAGAGAATAATATATTCTTTAAGTTATAATATTATTATAACATTTAATTGAGTTTTTTCAAGAAAAACTGTTAAAATCTTCAAATGAGGCTACTTCCGGTTGACCAATTATAACCAAAATCTAATCACTTCTTCTTTTGGATGTAAACTTGAGGAATACGAAAAAAATATAATTTTTATACCTACAGACATCATCATAAAAATGAGATTATAATTTTGTTAAGGAACTAATAAAGATATAAATTGCTCGATAGTCGATAACTATAAATTTAAAATAGATTAGAAATCAACAAATATATAAAAATATTTGAACTTTGACATAAGTAATTTAGTTTAACTACTCAGATGTCTATTAATGATAATGCCAATAATATCAAAGGTGTAACCATATAAATAAATCTACACATTCGAGTTATAAAGATAAGTAAACAAACTTTCGACCTATCTTCATTATCCAACTGCGCAAATAATATGGAGTATGGAAATAATAACTGTAATAACTAATAGTGTTTACAGGATTATGTAATTGTTCAAAGTTCACAAGATGTTACTTTCACTGGAGTACTTATCGTGTGAAAATCTCAAATCTCGTCCACAATACTAATGTAAACTTGCGGTTATTTCATTATAATAAATTAATTGTACTGCACTGACTACGAAACTGATTTTGCGAAATATTTCCCGGAAAAATTGAATCTAGCATACGAGTTCAATTATTTCCGACATTTAGAGTTGAAAAGAATCATTATATATCAGATATTTCCTTAAACTGGGAGATAATCACAAGCAATTGTCTTGTAGGTCTAGATTTATAGGTTAACATTTTAACAAGTCTGCAAAGTATTTAGCATAAATTATTTACTCCCACGTAAACATATTATAGTTTTTTACCTTCCGTCACCTTTAAGTAAGAAAGGTATTGTATTTGGCCCAAAAAATCGATGATGAGTTTTTAGTGAATAAGCACGTTTTAGGGTCCATGTAATACGATTTTACCATTTTTACGATGATGTCTGCACGTATGTATGTGTGTGTTTGTGTGTGTGTGTGTGACGATCGCATAACTTCAATACCACGATTCCAAAAATTATATTTTTTACGTATTCCTGAAGTTTACATCTAGAAGAACAAGTGATTAGATTTTGGTTATAAACGGAAGTACCCTCATTTGAAGATTTGAAGATTTTCTTGAAAAAACTCAGTTAAATATGATTCGTTGACATTTAACGTTATTATAACTTAAATCATATATTATTCTCTATACGATTTGATTGAATTTTATACTTCATATTCAATAGATAGAGTTAAAGAATTATAAAGATATTAAATTTCATAAATCAGGCAGCTATGGCTAACCATAGAAACTGCTAATATATTTAAATAATTCAAATTGGCAGATGTCAGTATCAATTAAAAGTAAATGAATGTGGCAGAGATGAGGATGTTGAGATAGATGTTGCGGACGACATACAAAGATACGGTAAGGAATGAAAAAATAAGGGATATAATTCTAGTAGTACTAGTTTCTAGAAAAGTACAAGAGAGACGATTACATTGGTTTGAACATGTCATGAGGAGATATGAAGAATATGTTGGATGAATAATGAATACCTTAGTAATAGAAGACAGAAGAAATAGAGGAAGACCAAAGATAAGATGAAAGGACTGTATTGCGGGAGACTTGAAAGAAAAGGAACTGAATGAGACCGACACGCAAAACAGAAATGAGTGGAAGAAACTAAAAAATAGCGACCACTAACGAAAAGGAAAAGTTTAAGAAGATATCAGTATCAAGTGCAATTTGAATAGTTTGTTTATGAAATAATTTCACTGGAAATTTAGAATCTTTTGCAAGATATTTTATGTATGGAATACATAATACACAGGATTGACGGAAGGTAATGTGCTGGCTACGCCATATTTTTTTAAAATTAATGTAGTCCTTATTGTTTTTTATACAAATTAAATAATTTCATTTAATATTTATACATATATATGTATATTTGTTTTATTTAACTGTTTAGCACACATTTTTTTGTAAAAAAGTACTTAAGTTTGTGAAAACAATTTTTTTCTCGTTATACAGTTACATGTTTTCGAAAATTTTAATTATAATACCAGCTGGAAAACCATAAATAATATAAAGGGCAATAAATTTAAGTTTTCTTTTGTTCCAGAATCTTCTTTGACAGATTTTTGTGTCTCCTGAAATATTTGCCATGTGATTTCTCAAATAGGTGATTCAATTAGAATCGCTATATTGTACGCAAACTGCAAATGTATTTCATTAAAATAGATAGTCAATAAATCTACCTATAGCAAAATAACAGTTTTGATTTATTTTAAGATTTAAATTAAATAATCACTTGTTCGAAGAAAAAATACACAACATTTAATATAGTAGTACCTTAGTAACATTTCATATTAGAAAGAGAAAAGATTACTTGACGTATGTCTACGTAGTTTATGTTGTGTGACAGATATACGTTCATGTTGACATTACTTTCTATCACGTTACAAATATTAATGACGTATGTCGTAGAGTAACAGATATCTAATTATCTACTACACTGCCCTCTATGCTAATATTTACCCAGTGACGTTGACATTTAAATCAAATTATTATTCCATGGTTTTTGTCAAGTCTAGTTTATTTTGTTTTGCAAAAACATAGGTGAAGAGCATAAATCTTTGAGAAAGGTATTATTTAAAAAGAAACATAATTTTCTAATAAATTACACTTATTTTTTACAGTTAAAATGTATCCATAAATATTTCTTGTTGCACGTCTGTATACGAAATGCAGTGAAATTATCTGTAAGTAATATTACACCATACGGTTAATAAATAACCTTGAATTGTCATCTTTCGTGAACCAAACTATACCTATTATTTTTCTACTGTTGAAAAAGAGGCAGATTCGTGTATTGATTATAATAATTAATTTCTGTTTATCTAGTTTTTATTGATGACTTTGTATTAAAATTTAAAAAAATGTTCATCAATGTCAAATGAAATAATGTTCTCTGGATTAGACAAGTAATCCGTAGGTACTAGTTTCTATTTTTATTCGTATAATTATTTTTCAAAAAAATAATTGCACTGAAAGTCTAAATTCGATTTGGAACATTTACTTTCTACGCAGTGAATGTGAGATAAATGCAGTCTTTAATTTCCAGTAAAAAGAAGACTAGATTTGATCTTAACATGAAAAATGAAGATATAATTGCGAATTAATAACCATATTAAATTTTGGTAAGGTATAAATTGTTAAAAAAAAATTGTATGAGCATTTAGAAATAATAGGCACGTAGTAATGCCAGGAAATAGGTTATGGACAGATTGTATAAAAAATATAAATAACCGATTGTTTAACAAAAGAATTGTAGACGTTAAAGGTATAATTGAAGTAATACTGTAGGAAAACGGAAAGAGGAAAATTGTATTTAAGATTGTATCTTATAATTTTAGAAAGAAAGCGAACTTAAAATCTTTGGCTTCAATAAACATGTATAATTTAGATAAATATAGTATTTTAGCAAAATATTTTCAAATCAATTGTTTACAAAATTCTTACTTAAGCAAATTAATAATTTGGCTCGTTTTCATGATCAAATTCATTATTGGCATTAATGCGACTTTAAGATTTGACATGATTGAATGTTTCCATAATCGTCATTTATATTTAATTAAAATAGTATTTAATACATTCGCTGCTGAAAAAATGGCTAACTGCATTTGGGAGCTGAATGATTTTCGTAGTAATTTTTTTGTGCGTAGAATTAGGTCTAAATACATACAACCTTGAAAAAAATCTGTCGTTGTCAGCACAACATCTCTCGCCACTTCCGTTTTGGTTACATAAGTATAGGGCGCGAGCAGGTATGTGACATTGTTGGTCTTCACAAGTAGATATGGGAGCAAGTGTCAGAATGATAATTAGTAATTATGTTCATAAATGTCAAAAGTCTGAATTTTTCATTAACAATTTCAAGATTTTCTAAATTCACGTAGTTAATTTGTCACCAGGAGTGTGGAATTTACTTGTCGAGGAAAATAAACCACATGGAATTGGAAAAATCACTAAATTTAGAATGAAAAATAATAATATTTGACATTTATGTATATAAATTACTATTGTATTTAACATTTCTTGTATACCTACTCTCTCATCGTACAAAAAATTCAAAGATCATACACACATTCATTTGTTCTAAGAAACGACAACCGAATAATACGGAAAATACCTGAAAATATCCTATGTAAGGAATCTGGTTACATCATTGATACGGTCGTCTGTACACAAATAATAATGTAGCAAGTTGTGGGAATTTAAATGAAATGTAAGGAAATTAATGAAACTCAGTTTGGCCTGAAATTTGCTTTTTCCTTTTTGAATTGTCCAATACACCAAAATATACGCAGTTAAGTCCTTGAATATCAGTTCTTGCATTGACGTTATTGCAATAATCCCTGATATGTAACATTTCAAGAAACATACGTTTGGAGTAATTTTGCTCTTCCTCCAAAATCTTGAAGTTGGTATAGCATATTTTGTGTACATGAATTGTAACTATCTGTAAGATCTTACTGTAAGTGTGATAATGTCTATGTTATTTTGTATGTATTACATTTTTGTTGTATAATTGTTGTAGACCCTGGAGAAGATGGAAGGGTGCTCCGAAACGTTGGTAAAGTAAGAATAAATGCTGTTTGACTGAACTTTCGAGTAATTGTTAACACCGAATAAATTAATATTTGATGTAGACACATTCAATACGAATATGTATAAATTATCAACACATATAGATGTATAGCTTTTCACAAAATCTTTATTTTAAGAGTACAATTATAAAATTCTTACAATACATTCCAGTAGTATACACAATACATGCTAATGAGAACATAATAGTTTTATACAACACACAATAAGACACAAAATAAATTAAGAAGTGCGTTTGTACACAATAATTGCAGAGAAACTAACGAAACAATTTGGCAATGGCTCATCAGTTTCAAATTACGGCGCTCCGTATCCTGTACCTGGTCTTCCGCCGAAATTCCCGCTTGCATAAGAATCGTAATTATTGTTGCCGAAGTTGTTGTTGCCGTAACCGTTGTTGTAGCCACCTGAGTTGGTGTTGTAAGGAGTGCCAGGTCCAGAGAAGTCCTTGATTGTCACGGAACTGCTAGCAGGGTTGTTGAAGCCTTGTTGGTTGTTAAAAGGAGCACCGTATTGGTTGGATGGTTGGTTCCCGCTCCCGCCAAAACCAGGGGCGCCATATTGGTTATTAACTCCTTGACCTTGATTGTAGTTGCCACCGCCAGGGGCGTATTGGTCGGGGAAGTTGGCTGTGCCTTCGTACCTTTTCAAAAAGGAAATTTACAGATGGAATCGATGTTTATATATTTGCGATGGTTTATTTTCTAAATTAATTTTTTTCACGGAGTCAATCGATAAACAATGTTTTTTTTAATTCAATAGTAACTAAACTATGATTCAATTTTCACCTTCCGTCATCTTTAGGTAAGGAAGCTGAGGTGACACTTTCCCTTTTTACCTCTCGCTAAGAGAGGTATTGGATTCATGCTAAAAATCGCATATCCAGATTTTATTGAATAAGCACGTTTTAAGGTCCCTACAATCCGATTTTAACATTTTTACGATGATGTCTGTGTGTGTGTGTGTGTGTGTGTGGATGTGTGTGTGTGTGTGTGTGTGTGTGTGTGTGTATGTGTGTGTGTGGGATGTTGGAAGGACGGTTACTCAAAAACTATAAGACTTAAAATTTGTTTAACAACGTATTTCCCAATCGGACATTCATGGGAAGATCTGAAAAGGTTTTGGTAATAATTGGACAACCGGAAGTAGAAGATTCTTGAAAAAAAATCTTCTAAATATTATTTTTTGAAAATTTTTCTTGATAATATTAAAGAAAAATAAATTCTCTTTCTGATACATTTAAATATTTTTATATATATTTTATAGATTTAGAGATAAAAAGAATATAATATATAAAATAATCTGTTGTAATTAATTTTACAACCGAAAGGATGCCATGAAAAATAGTTGAAAATTTGAATGTTTGTAACTGAGAGATAAATGTCAGTGTCAGAAATCCGGAGACATTACTGAAGATTTTTTTTGGGAAGTACATACATTATATTATTTCTTATTGTATTTATAGTTAAATATTTAAAATTATAGGTATATTACACATACCCTTCAGAAATACTATTAATGGTCTCCACTCTGCAACGTAAAATACAGAAAAAAATGTATCTCATCGAAATAATGGGTAATGAAAGAAAAATGTACTTGGAGAATCTCTTAATTCTTGATCTGTGACTATTATGGAGGTGACAAGTCTAAGTTGAAGGACTTAAATTTGTTTTAAACATTATGGGACAATGCACACCAGCACTGTAGCTGGAGTAACATTGAACTGCGAAAAAGCTATCAAATTCTTCTCAAGTAAGTTGTAAATATTGACAAAATTACACATCGTTATAAGAAAATAATCGGAGTGCAATCTATCCATCACTTTATTAATGGGAATTAGTGTTATTTAGATACAGCATGTATGAAAAAATAAAATGTAAAAGAAGATATGTAAGAATAGATGCACAATTCAGATTATACATTTTAGCCGCCCAAAATTAATGTTTTTACTAGAAGAATATGAAGAGAAAGTAAACAATAACGTTGTTCGAATTGAAAATCCGTGTTACCAGCAGGTATATATAGTAAACTCTACTTTGTAATTTATTGTACATAATTTATGGTAAAATATCTTATAGATTTTGTAAGTATATGTGAAAATTGTTTTATGTTGAGTCATAGTTTATACGTTATAGACTTCTATGAATATATTATTTGTATTTCTAAAAATATTCTTTGCTTTATGAATAGAGCCAGGTAAAATATACGGCGAGAGGTTATGTGCTTGCCACATCAGATTTTTTTGTTTAAACAAACGAACATTTATATTTTTATAACACACTTTATCCCTAACCATAGAGATTGATTAATGTTAATTAATTTGAGTAAATTTTATCAGTTATAATAATTAAATTCTCCATTTATTATATATGATTAATATAAAACTGAATAAAAAAATTGAATGAATGAATGAATATGCCAGATTATAAATTTCACTTCTGTTAGAAGACTAAATTGAGTTAGTGTTAGAGCTTATTTTCTAATTTGATATTTGATGCTATCACTGTCATTATTTGAAATTTTCTTAAGTGCTTGGAATTACAAAAACAATCTTTATTTTTTGTAAATAGATGTTAGATATGAATACTTTCAATTCAGTTATTATTTAAAGCTATTAAAGTTTTGCTTATATTTCAAAATTTGTTGTTATTAAATAATTAAGTTAAGAGTTAAAAACGGCCATTACTGAACAACTTTGCGGTGTATTAATAATAAATTTAATTTCCATGTAATATTAATAATTATTTATCATTTAAGAAAGATTTGTTCTGTTCGGAAACTGATAATCAATCTGTACTTATTTTAGATTAAAAGTAAATTTTAAAAATTACAATATTAGATGAAAAAATAAACAGGATTGCAATCCAAATTTTTTTTACCTCTCGCTAAGAGAGGTAATGGATTCACCCTAAAAATCGCATCCGGATTTTAATGATTAAGCACGTTTTAAGGCCCCTACGATCCGATTTTAATATTATTACGATGACGTCTGTGTGTGTGTGTATGTTTGTATGAGGGTAGGTTGGAAAGACGATTTCTCAAAAACTATAATACTTGATATCTGTTTTAGTAATAATTGGACAACCGGAAGTAGCAGATTCTTAAAAAAAATCTAAATATTATTTTTTGAATTTTTTTGTTTTTGTATATTAAATAAGAGTAAATTTTGTATCTGACATAAATATTTTATTATATCTTTTATAGATTTAGAGATTAAAATTGATGAGGTATATCTGTTGTAATAAATATCGAAGTCCAAATAATGTCATGGAAACCAATTGAAAATTTGAAGTTTGTGTCAAAAATCTAATACAATTTTTAAAGCTTTAACGATAACAAAACAACGATCATAGCTTACTTAAAAATGACAACTAATTTTTTTAAAATGTCAAAATAATTTTTAAATAATTCTAAACTTTAATTTTTTATTATTGGGACGATCGTGTAAAAAATATAATAAACATTGCGGGCATTAAGTGCTTCTTACCGGTATCGGATGTATTGTAGATCTCGACTTCGTCTCGATCCCCAAACTAATCCTCAACCGGTAAGGTGCACTTACTGACCTTAATACTTAAATAACTATTTTGTATTATTTCAAATTTTTGGGCTAATGATCAGGTTTTATTGAATATGGAGGGTTATAATTTTGTTATTAAATCGAAGAATGAGTGAAGTTAAAGCTTACTGTAACATATCGACTAAATTTTTACTGTCTTTCCGCAAATAACTATTTCTTTAATTTGTTGCTTTATCTATTTGTATTATTTTTTATACCGAACATCAGCATGGAATCCAGTCTGCCAATCGGCATAGTAGGTGACGATCTGTGTCCTGCCATCAGGAAGTTGGACCCTGTATTCTCCGTTTACTTGGTTCCCGTCGCTGGTTTCGCGACGTTTGTAGTCGTTTCCGGTGTAGTCATCCTTCACCGCGTAACCGAATTCGTACGACTTGGGCTATAAAGTATGAATGAGTAAGTATGAGGTAATGATTATATATGTATTATTTTTCCCATATCGTGTAACATTGCTTTTATAATCAGCAATAATTGTTAGTCTACAGACGACAAATGAAATTATATTTCCATAAATATTTAGTATTATTGAATAATTATAGTGTACGTTATTTACATTCGGCTCATGTAATAAATATAAATTTTGCACTTGTTAAATACAGGGTGTTATTTAAGTAAGTGTAGAACGATTAACCGATGGCAGAACTAACCCCATAGATAGTAAATGTGACAATAATTTTTGTTGTACATGCTTTCTGTAAGAACTGAAGCCCCTTAAAACTGACCAATTACGTTATAGTTCAAAAATTGTAAAAAATAAAAATCAATGTGATGTCTGGAAAAAAATGTTGTCAAAACTGACATTAAACGTTTTCGATGTGAGACATTTAAAGGCGCGCCTTTACGAGGGTAAGAACGAGTCGACGCTCCACGCTCGCCACTTTACTTGTGTGTATCGGTATATCGGCATCGATTCCACTATACCACACGCTCACCGCTTTATTTGTGTATATTGGTGTCGTTTCGAGCAATAAATTCTTCAATAAAAATAAATTTCGATATTTCACACCTGCCAGGCGTCCAGCAACGGCTCACTTTTTTGGGGCATAATTTATATTCTGTTTATTTGATATTCTCAAAATGTCAATTATGTTTACCAATCAAGAGTACGCAGACAAGCAACAGTGTAGTTTTTTATTATGAAAGGTCGATGTCATGGGCCGCGTTCAGCAGCACTCATCGCTGGCATCGCTTAGCACCAAAGTTTGCCGAACACAATGATTGATTTTCTACCTAAAAAAAATTGAACTTTGACGTAGTTGGTCGGTTTTGAGGGACTCCAGTTCTTGTATAATACGTGTACAACCTAAATTATTGCCAGACTATCTATGGCAGGGGTGGCCAAGGTCCTTGATAGTCCGAGCCATTTTTCAACATTTGAAATTGTTCGCGAGCCGCAATTAAATATGTATTGAGAAGGTATGCAAAAAAGGTATTAAAAATTTTTTTTTACAGAAATTATATTTATTAAAAACATAAATAAAAGTACAAAATATGTGTATTGAATTTAAATATTAAAAATTAAACACATTTATTTTACTTCTCTTGATAATTCTTTAATTTGGTGAATAATTGGTGACAGCACTTCTCAGTAATTTTTTGAGATGCTGGTTAGTTAATACTGATCGGTGTTTGGATTTCACGAATTTTAAAGTGGAATAAATTGATTCATATAAGTACGTTGTTCCGAATATTGAAATAATTCGACAATCAGCCTTTTTTAATTCAGGATACTTCGATTCAGGTACAAATTTCCAAAATTCAATAAAAACTAGTAATTTTTTAAAATATAATAGAACAAAAATGAAAAGGGAACTCGGGTACATTTATCGAGAGCCACAAATAAACCTTCAAAGAGCCGCATGTGGCTCGCGAGCCGCAAGTTGCCCCCCCCTGGTCTATGGGGTTAGTTCTGTCATCAGTTAAGCATTGTACGCTCACTTAAATAACGCTATATACATATAAGCCTTTAGCATTAATAAAATATTTTGTAATAAGGGGTGATATACGGGTATTTCTATAAATTATATAAAACTTGAAAATTATTTTCAATTTTCAAATAGCACAAAAATTATCCCTATAGTGATCTGTCCAAAACAGATTTGAAAGCTCATGAGATGACACCAGATAAACCTCCTCAATGATTCTGATATATTATTAGTTATTACCCAAATCTGAGAATAAAAAGTAGATTGGTACCCTCAAAAATGGGCAATAAGCCGTGATTTTTAATTCATTAATTTATAAAATTGCAATTGTTTTCTACCTATACTTTTATTTGCTGACATCAAAATTTGGCACTACATTTTTTCAATTTAAAATTAAGATATTTTTGATATTATGGTTTTCCCCAATAATTTTATTGATAAAATGATTTCACAACTTTGAATCTTCACGATAACGTATAAATATACACTGTGTTGTGATACAATTCTCTAATCATGTTATTTTATATTGACTGACAGAATCATTTCCATAAAATTAGCATATGATCGAACAATGCTGCTATTGCTGATATAACAATACGAATGAAACATGCCGGAACTTTTATTTTCTTCCGGCAAGTAAATAGATAATTTTCATATTCTAAGTAAACTGTCAGATATCGTAAAATGATAGTTTTATCATTCAAGTACACTCATTTTAAATTTTTTAAAGTTTTAATATTATTAATGATTAGTTTTGATTCTATTAAAATATTTCGTACAACCTTGGGGCCTGTTTCACCAAACTGCATTTTTCACATTTCATTTGGAATTATATGCCACCATTGATACATAATTTTGCATATATAAAGTAAACTGTCATACACAAAATAAAAATTACAATAATATTTGAAATTTTTGTTCGTTGTCGTTACAAATTTATTTATTTTTTTATAATAATTGTAAATCGTATTGTAAATAGACGATCGGATTCTAAATCAACATTATGAACGAGATTTATACATAAATCCGATTTTTTAGCGATATAAACAGCGATTTAACAGAAAATTCAATAATAGGTACTGAAACATCGAAAAAACACAGAGTAATTTATTTATCTTTCACGGTTTGACATTAAATGTCTGTCAACACTACAATAGTATAATTATTAATAGAAAAATGAGAAATCCGTTTTGAAATTAATCCTAGAAGGAAATTTTTTTAATTTTTTTTGATGAAAAAAATAAGTTGTAGTCATTTAAAATAATTAGGAGTGGCAGAAACTATGAACTGCAACAAAACTATCAAATACTAAGTCAAAATGAGCAAAATTAAT
The DNA here is from genome assembly GCA_951394225.1 of Harpalus rufipes. Classification (NCBI taxonomy): domain Eukaryota; kingdom Metazoa; phylum Arthropoda; class Insecta; order Coleoptera; family Carabidae; genus Harpalus; species Harpalus rufipes. The sequence goes on from OX596275.1 coordinate 61,746,087, forward strand.
ATCTACTTGTCAACAATGTTTTACGCATTTTATGTTATGCCGGCAGTATCAGTAATACATCCTGGTAAATCTACATTAAATGCAAACGTACTTGATCGTTGTAACATCTTCTGGTATAAATAGATTCAGGATTTATTTAAATCCGATTTGATTAGAAATCCGATTAAGGGCTTCGGTATAACCAATGCTTCATTAAAAATAAAAAGTGTAAAATTTGGCGGAACAAGCCCCCTGGTCTAAGTTTAGAAATGACAATATATATGATAATGTAGTATTTGTTTCAAAATTTGTGTTAATCGATTTGAGTTGTCATGATTTATATTAGAATTATTTATAAAGATACTTGTACAAGATTAAATTAGAATTATATGATTCACGAAAAAGATTAGCGCCTCCACCAATATATCTTATTTATATTATAAAGATAAAAAATAAAATATATAAATGTAGAAAATACTATTTTAAGTAAAACGATGATAAATAAGTTTGATTTGTTTAGTATTATTTTTTTTACAAATGTTCTTATTTATGGTTTAGAAAATATAATGAATAATGTAAAAGATATAAATGATATCAAGTACAAGTAAAAGTATGTGAATTTGTATGAAACAAGCGAAAGTTTATGAAAATGATATTAAAATCATATTAAACAAGGGTCAAGAAAGAGCATTATATTGATACAATACTATTTTTTTTTGCTGTTTATAATTACCTATGAATCTCAGGGAAAATAACAAAACTTATTCACAATCAAAAATTACGCAATTTAAGATTAAATATTCCTTATACATACAGGGTGATTCACAACTTTTGTCATGCCAGTCAATAGACTCAATAGGCTCAAATTAATATATTTATTTGATAGAAAAATTTAGGTTTCGAGAAAGGTAAACTCCGTAAGAACTTTGTTTTTTACTACCTCATATCTCTACTATTGAAGATCGGATCCATGTTGATTGAGCTTTTTTTACTCATTTTGGTCAGTACTATATGCTCTTAAAATGAATAAAAGTCGTGAATCGTACGTATAACAGATTTCATTAAGTACATAATGTAAATATATCATTACAGATTTTATCCCCTTGTTCCATGTTTTATTTGTTGATATATCAGTACCGTAGAGGGCGTTTACCAGGCGTTACCATTATCCACAATGCTGTGGTAGTAGTAAATTAGATTAGTGTTATCTTTTTACGGTATCGCAAAATTGTAAACAATTACCAAAATATTATCATTTATAAAAAATAAACATTGTTATTATTGCCAAAATTAATTTGTTTAGATAATTACGATACCGGAAATAGATACGATTTAGTACAGAATTACACTACAAATGATATACCTCAAGATGATCTGGATCTTGCCCTTCATGATTAGCATGATGATTGAATGTCGACGTAGGATTTGAAGGGTTAACAAAACTGTTTATAGGAATACCATAACTTGTTGCTGGAGGTTCACAATAGCACAGCGATACTAGCGCTGCCAAAACGGGTACCTAACACAATTATTCAATTATTGATACAGTATACATCCACATGTTAAAAATAAACAAACGGAAGAAAGATAAACAAATGCATAACTGCATAAAATTTGAATGTATAACACGCGATTGTTATAAACAATATACTTATCCTTTCATAGATATAATCCAATCAGTGGTAATCATTATCACTAATACACACCTTCATTGCAAACATTTTCACTTTTAAACCGCGAAAAACACAAAACAATAAAACAAATGTCTGTATTCCAAGGAGCACAAGATCTTGATGAGTAGAGATGTTCAAATAACAAGCAAGCGCAGACTGTGAGCACACAAAAAATTAATTTACTTTATATAGCGCACGCAAACGGTTGCAAAATCCATTGTTTTTAATTTTAACTGGAGTAAAAGTTATCGTAGTGGCTGTTGGCTGTGGAAACGCTCGTGAGAATTCGGCTAAATTCGCAACAATGGATTAAATAATGTATTTAAATATATTTAAATAATGATTGGATTCAAATCGTTACCTCTTCTTCCAGATTTTATGGCGTAATCCTTATTAGTGAAGCAAGGTCTGAGAAATGTACCATTAAATTTGGCAAGATTTTTTTTCCAAATTTCTCAATCTCTTCAAATGAATAAATTTAAAAAAAATCTGTTGTGGCCAGCACAATACCTTCCGTCAATCCTGTGTATAATGTATAAATTCCATACATAATTTTTCTTGGAAAAGATTCTAAATTTCCAGTAAAATTATTTCATAAACAAACTATTCAAATTGCACTTGATACTGACATCTTCTTCCTCTTTAGCTTTTCCCATTCGTTAGGAGTCGATATTTTTGCGTGTCGTTCTTATTCGGTTCTTTTTCTCTCAAGTCTTCCACAATACAGTCCTTCCATCTTATCTTTGGTCTTCCTCTGTTTCTTCAACCTCCTATTCCTAAACTACTCATTTTTGTTCAAATATAATTCTTCATTTCTCCGTATGACATGTTCAAACCAGTGTAATCGTCTTTCTTGTATCTTTCTAGAAACTTGTAACACTAGAGTTATTTTCTTACCGTATCTTTCCGTGTCTTGCCCAATATCTACTTCAACATCCTCATCTCTGCCACATTAATTTATTTTTATTGATACTGACATCTGTCAATTTGAATTATATGAATATATTAATAGTTTCCATGGTTAGCAGCTAGCTGAATTATAAAATTTAATTTCTTTAAAATTCTTTAACTCTGTATCTATTGAATATGAAGTATTAAATGTAATCAAATCGTATAGAGAATAATATATTAATAATCTGTTACTTCAATCTTCTATTTCTAAACTATTCATTCTTCTTCCACTATATTATTTATCTCTCATCATGACATGTTCAATCCAATGTAATCCAATGTAATCGTCTGTCGTATCTTTCTACATACTTCTTACACTAGAGTTATTTCCCTTATTCTTTCATTCCTTACCGTATCTTTCCGTGTCTTTCCTAACATCCATCTCAACGTCCTCATCTCTACCACATTTATTTATTTTTCATTGATACTGTCATTTGCCAATTTGAATTAACTGAATATATTAGCAGTTTCCATGGTTACCATAGCTGGCTGATTTATGAAATTTAATATCTTTATAATTCTTTAAATCTATATTTATAATATATATATATATATATATATATATATATATATATATATATATATATATAATAAAATATGCAAGATTATATATTTTCATAAACTCTATTTAATTTGCTATTTTGGTAAAAATGTAAAACCTGTTGAAGATAAATTTGTAAATTAATAAGTTCGATCATATAAAAATAAATGAGTAAATGTGAATTTAATTTGATAATTTATAAGTACTCTATATTAATCGACTAATAATAAAAGTAATTGAAAAATTATCATAAATGATAGGCCATTAGAGAAAAACATAATTTGCACGTGCAGATATGATGGAAGAACTCGTGAAATCTGTAATTTGAAATTAACGACTTACAAGTTAATAAAATCAGAAAATGTTGCAAGTGAAATTATGATAAGAAAGTAATGACACACATCCCTATATAAAAATCAATTAATTATCATTCATTTAATTAATTTTATTTAAATAAACCTCTAGATATAATTTCTAGCGGGTAAGATATTCTTAACCTAGATTCACACTTAATTGTTATATCTTATTACGTACCTACGTCATTTAAAATTAAAAGTGAAAAACTTTTATTCTCACATAAAACGGAGTTTTGTAATCGCGATGAATATTTCGTGATACTTCGTAAAGAAAAAACAATAAATCATTTCAATGAGATCTAAAACAATTACAATTTTATTGCAAAACAAATGATATTAATTCAAAATGAAAACTATTCGCTAATTACATGTTTATAATAAGATTATAAACGTTACAAATTGTTTTAATGTAAACAATATATTGTTAAAATAAATTTGAATTTTATTTTCTCAGTTTGTATTACAATTATTGTTTGATAATTATTAATTAGAAATATGTATTCGTCTTTTATTCAGGAAATATGAATAAGTTGTATCTTCGTGGAATAAATTACCTGTTTTTAATATTATTTCGTAAAATGAAGTTATAATTTCGATGAAGAAAATTAGGAAGAAACGTATCAATAAATTCGTCTTCCTGTTTGTTCATTCCAAGTATGTACTATAATAAATTTAAATAATTTTTTTTAAGTTAATTTCAAAATAACTGTTGCAGTATTTTGTAATGACCATTTTTTGTGTACAGTGTTCTTGAAAGTTTAATAATTCTCGAGATATATAAGACAAATTTATATTTTTACCTCCCGCTATCCTTGGTGAGGGAGGTATAGGGATCGTGCTAAAAATCGCATATCAAGATTTTGGTAAATGACCACGTTTTAAAGCCCCTAGAATCCATTTTTAACAACTCAAATACTATCATTCAGAAAGTTTTGAAACTATGTATTTCTACCTTATTCTAATATGGAAATATCTGATTAGATTTTGATGGCAATCGGATAACCGGAAATGGCAGTTTACTTGAAGCTCAAGATACTTTTTCTTCAAAAAATACCTTTAAATGTAATTTTTTCTCAATTTGTTATTATAAAAATTAAAGATTATTCCATTTCTACAAGTTTGCATTAATACTTTTTCTATATATTGTATGGATAAGTTTATAAAGTAATATAGAAATTATATACATAGGTAAATGGCGGGAGGTACTGTGTTGGTCACATCAGATTTTTTTAAATGGGAACTATGTAGAAAATAGTCTCATCTTTTTGCTTATTTTATAAGATTTTCAATGATATATAATAAGTCCTGATTCTTTTGTTTTATACATGAATAAAACATGAATTATTATTTTTTTTGGAATTAAAAAATTATGATATTTGACAACTATGTATAATCACTAGCTATCATTCTGACACGGGCCCACATTCTGCTTATCACGTCCAACAAAATCCTTTATGCCCTACACTCCAAATCAAAAATTCTACTTATACCTATTCTTTATATTTTGATTTTTTAATTTTAAATTCTGCTATTTCCGGTTGTCCAATTCCTACCAAAACTTTTTCAACTCTTCCCATTAATATCCGATTGAGAAATACGTAGTTAAACAGATATTAAGTATTATAGTTTTTGAGAAATCGTCCCTCCAACATTCATACACACACAATCATTAAAATATGGATATGTGAATTTTAGCATGACCAATATATCTCTCTTAGCGAGTGGTAAAAATGATAAAAAATCGGTTACTTGATTTTTAAGGTATATGCGAGGTTTTGCAAGCCAGTGTACAGTATTATGTGTAAATAAATTTTGGAAATCTCAGCATTTACTCTTACAAAACCGATGTTTCGGTATACAATTATATCTTCTTCAGTTTGACAAACATCGTACAAAAATTGTGCTTTTTACCTCTCGCTAAGAGAGGTATTGCATTCATGCTAAAAATCGCATATCCAGATTTTATTGAATAAGCACGTTTTAAGGTCCCTACAATCCGATTTTAACATTTTTACGATGATGTCTGTGTGTGTGTGTGTGTGGATGTGTGTGTGTGTGTGTGTGTGTGTGTGTGTGTGTGTGTGTGTGTGTGTGTGTGTGGGATGTTGGAAGGACGGTTACTCAAAAACTATAAGACTTAAAATTTGTTTAACAACGTATTTCCCAATCGGACATTCATGGGAAGATCTGAAAAGGTTTTGGTAATAATTGGACAACCGGAAGTAGAAGATTCTTGAAAAAAAATCTTCTAAATATTATTTTTTGAAAATTTTTCGTGGTAATATTAAAGAAAATTAAATTCTCTATCTGATACATTTAAATATTTTATTATATATTCCATAGATTTAGAGATAAAAGAAGTATAATATATAAAATAATCTGTTGTAATAAATTTGACAGCCGAAAGAATGCCATGAAAAATAGTTGATAATTTAAATTGTTTGTAACTGACAGATAAATGTCAGTGTCAGAAATCCGGAGACATTACTGAACACTTTTTCTGGTAAGTACATACATTATATTATTTCTAAATGCATTATTAGTTAAATATTTATAGGTATATTACACATGCCCTTCATATATACTGTTATTTCTGACAATGAATTGGAATCATCTCGAGAAAGAAGGGTAGGACAAAACTTCTTCATAAAATCTAATTATGTGGAATAATTTAAAAAATCTAAATATATGGAATAGATATAAGTAGAATTTTTGGTGTAGAGTGTAAGTATACAAGAAATGTTAAATACATTAGGGCGCGAGCAGTAATGTGACTTTGTTGGCCTTGACAAGCAGATATGGGAGCCCATGTCAGAATGATAGCTAGTAATTATATATATAGATGTCATATATCATAATTTCTCATTCTAAATTTAATGATTTTCCAATTCCATGTGGTTTATTTTCCTCGACAAGTAAATTCCACACTCCTGATGACAAATTAACTAAATGAATTTTGAAAATCTTGAAAAGTTCTGACATTTATGTACATAATTAATAATTATCATTCTGAAACGGGCCCCCACGTCTGCTTGTCAAGGCCAACAATGAAACATGACTGTTCGCGCCCTATACTTATGTAATCAAAAAAAGACAGTGGCGAGAGGTATTGTGCTGGCCACAACATATTTTTATGATTAAAATTAAAGACGATATTTTCATATTTGACATACAACTTTTAATAAGTACATAGTTATCAATGTAACATATGTTAGTTGCTACGTTTATTGTATTTACATTAAATTAAAAAAAAAAATATTCTACCTCAGAAATAAAGTGTCACTTTAACAGTATGTTGCATTTTTATTTTTGTTTACTATACGATTTGTTCGCGCCGTGTTCTTAACTTCCCAGAAAATAAAATTTCACTTTAACACATATCATAAATATTTATTTATTTTATTTTAAATGATTTCTTTAAATTATTTCTTTATCAATCCTTTTGTGAATAAACTATAATGCGAATAGGTACCTGCAAGAACACGCTATTCTATAAAAGATGTAAAATAGTAATAAAAATTATATTCACATGAAAAATCATATAACAAGCACTTTTACTAATCATTGTTGTTCTACAAAAATGTGTTATAAAATGAAAAGTGAAGTGATGAATGTATGAAGTATATGTAAAAATATTCAATTAGTAGTACAATAAATGTCAAGAGGTTACTAAATACACTCAATAAATTCACTTTAATAGTGACTTGAAGCAATTAAATCTATCAACAATACTACTTGTATATAAGAGGAAAAGAATAGGACTTAAACGGTGTAAAATTGTCACTTTTGCAAAAATAACAAAACAATTGCATGCAGTTCATTGTAAGTTTAAAATTGCACCGTGTCGACGGTTATTATTATAATTACTCGCTTACGTGCAATTACATTTTACCGCTAAATTTGTTAAAAATGTGCAACTACATATACTGTTTTGTTTTGTTTGACATCTATCAGATCATTTTGTATTTTTATGTGAAATATTTTATAATAACAATTATTTTATATTTATAATATTGTTTTATAGTATACTCGTACCTTGAAATATTTTAATATATGAAATTTGTATTAAATGATTTGAAGATGGAAACATACAAGAAAGAAAATGTAAATTAACTCAGTAGCGATATGAAAAGAAACATTTGTTTTTCATGTATGTAATTATATATGACCATGAAACCTTTAACCTATAATTATTTTTTTATATAAATGTAGTTTAAAATTTTATAATAAAAATACGATATACATTCTGTCAAGAAAATACTGGGAATTGTATATGAAAAATATGTTGTGGCCATCACAATACCTCTCGCGCCCTTTCCATTGTGTTATATATAAGTATTGTATTTAACATTTCTTGTACACACAAAAAATTCTAATTAACCTAATCTTTATATTTACGAATTTTCTATAATTTTAAATTCATTTCATGCGCAAGTTTTCTGCATTTCTTCTAAATATACAATAAAAAATATTAAATATCGTTCCCAGAGAAAGCCTTCAGTATGACACTGACATTAGTGTCATTTATCTGTCAATGACAGACATTTTAATCTCTCAAGTTGTTACTATGGAGATGTTTGGGCTGTGAGCAGGCTGTGAGATTTATTAACAGATTATTTTATAGATTATACATCTATATCATTAAATCTATAGAAGGTGTACTAAATTTTTTAAATGTGTCGGATAGAGAATTTTGTTTTTTAATATTTGTAGTAACATAAATTTTCAAAAAATAATATTTAGAACATTTTTGTTAAAATACAACTACTTCCGGTTATCCAATTGTTACCAAAATTTATTCAACTCTTCCCATTACTGTTAGATTGAGAAATCCGTAGTTACACAGATCTTTAGTCTTATAGAATTTGAGAAATCGTGCCTCCAACAACCTCACACACACACACATATCCACACACACACACACACACACACACACACAAACACACACACACACAGACATCATCGTAAAAATGTTATTATCGGATTCTAGGGATCTTAAAACGTGCTTATTCATTAAAATCTGGATATGCGATTTTTAGCATGATTCCAATACCTCTCTTAGCGAGAGGTAAAAAAGCCCGCGTAAAAGGAAGGGTACTCAATGCTGGCGTGGAGAGTGCACACCCATTTAGAATACAAAATATAAAATTTCATTAATGTGAAATTATGGCAAGTTAACCCCTAATTACTATTTTTTTTTTGTTTGTGACAAAAAAACATTCTATGTGTATTTAAAATATTATAACCATGTTTTTCTTTCTCTAAGGCGGAAACGATCATAATTCGTCTCGAAATAGGAAATGGCGTCAGGATAATATTTCTTCAACTGTTTAATTACAGTAAGATGCGATTCACATGTGTAACAATTTTTTAGCGTTTGTTTTGTAATGTATAATTCGCGCGCTTTAATTAAATGTCGAAACGCAGATTCACAAATTAACAGGCATCTGGGAATGCAGCTTTGAACACGTTACCATACTTTACATAACAATTTAATGTATTTTGATGTAATTAAAGCAGGAATTGTTATTAGACGCAAGTTTAGCAACTCTGGGATTGGGTTGAGACACTTGACGTTGATGGGACATGATAGCTTGTGAACTGCTTAATTAATCCTTTATCTTTAGATTTATTACTTGGATTGATATTGCAAAGCTAACAATACGCTTGTTGAAATCTTCTTTTTTGAAGCAAAATCACCAGTGGGTGGCGCATAATAAGCAGTACAATAAGTGATTTTTAACAAGTTCCTGTATTTTGTATTTGCCAATAATAGCGGTAGCTAACTAGAACTTGAAGACAACACAGGATGTTTGAATAGACAGTGGCAGTGGCGTAACAATAGGGATAATAATATGCTTCATGGGAATGTACATTTGCATGCAGACACTTCAACTTGTATCCGGATGTATTTATATAATGTGCTTTTTCTTTATTGTACTGCAATGAATGCAATGAATGCAAAATATTGGTCAAAAAATTCGGTGGTGAGTTTTCATTGAATAGACACGTTTTAGGGTCTTTACAATACGATTTTACTATTTTTCCGATGATGTCTGTATGTGCGTGTGTGTGTGTTAGTGTGTGCGTATGTGTGTGTATGTGTGTATGTGACCGCCGGGTCGTCAACGATATCTCCAATACTAGAATTCCAAAAATTACAACTCTTGCGTATTCCTCTTCCTTACAACCATATGCAGACTTGATTAGATTTTGGTTGTAATTGGGCAACCTGAAGTACCTTCATTTGAAGATTTTAACAGTTTTTCTTGAAAAACTCAGTTAAATGTTATTATAACTTAAAGAATATATTATTGTCTATACGATTTGATTGCATTTTATATTTCATATTCAACAGATATAGAGTTAAAGAATAATAAAGATAAAAAAATTTATATAAATTTCATAATTCAGTCAGCTATGCTAACTTAACCATGGAAACTCCTAATGTATTCAAGTAATTCAAATTGACAGATGTCAGTATCAATAAAAAGCAAGTAATGAATGAAAGAATAAGGGAAGTAACTCTAGTGTTATGTTTTAGATATAAGAGAGACGATTACATTGGTTTGAACATGTCATGAGGAGAGATGAATATATTAATAGAAGATGGAAGAAACATAGGAAGACCAAATATAAGATGAAAAGACTGTATTGCAGAAGACTTGAGTGGAAAGGAACTGAATGAGGACGACACGCAAAACAAAAATGAGTGGAAGAAGAAAATATAAAATAACGACCCCCGAACGAATGGGAAAAACTAAAGAAGAAGAAGATATCAGTGTCAATTGCAACTTGCATAGTTTTTTTATGAAATAACTTTACTGGAAATATAGCATCTTTTGCAAAAAAAATTATGTATAGGGCGCGTGTAGTTACATGACTTTGCTGCCTTTGGCAAGCAGATATGGGGACCCGTATCAAAATGACACCACACAATCAGGGATGATTGCAATAACATCAACGCAAGAACTGATATTCAAGGACTTAACAGCGTATATTTTAGTGTATTGGAAAAGTTCAAAAAGGAAAAGGCAAATTTAAGCCTTACACATTTTATTTAAATTCTTATAACTTGCTACATTATTATTGTATAGACGACCAATAGGAGTCCGTATCAATGATGTGACCAGAATCCTTACACAAGATATTTCCGGCTATTTTCCGTATTATTCGGTTGTCGTTTTTAGAGCAAATGGATGTGTGTATGCTCCTTGATTTTTTTGTATTAAATTAACTGAATGTTTTGTACGAATGTATTTTGTGTACATGAATTGTAACAATTTGTAACATCTTAATGTTAGTGTGATAATGTCCATGTTATTTTGTATGTATTACATTTTTATTGTATAATTATTGTAGACCCTGAAGAAGGTGCAATGGTGCACCGAAGCGTTGGTATCGTAAGAATAAATGCTGTTTGACTGAACTTTCGAGTAATTGTTAACACCTAATCCACATCATAGTCGAGAAATTACCAACTGTTATTTATTCTTTTCTTCTCATTGGTTAATCAATATATTTCCTACTTCTCCTACTCAACTATGATTGTTTCTCGTATAAATACTCGTTCCTAGTTGGGGAAATCTGAGTTCAGCTCTGCTAGGCTTTTGTCAACGTTACTTAATTACACGTTGGATGTTTCAGAATATTTCTCCAAAATAGTAGAGTGGTTAATTGTAATTCATATCATAATACAGAATTCAGATAACGAATTATACTCGTATTAAGTAGTACATGTACTTTTATACTACATATGTTCTATGTTAGAGTGGGTATGGTACGACACATCAAAATAGGAAAGATTTGATGTCTGAAGATTGTATGATTAGAAATAATTTTGTAGAATGGATGGGAGTGTCTGATATTAGTGATATGTAAAGAAAAGTCAGACGAAAGGTTAAATTTTTTTAGAGGATGTACAAAAAAATAATTGTAGGTATACGAGTAATGCCTAATAATAATTAGGTGTTAACAATTACTCGAAAGTTCTGTCAAACAGCATTTATTCTTACTATATCAACGTTTCGGAGCACTCTTGCACTTTCTTTGGTCTACAACAAGTATACAACAAAAATGTAATACATATAAAATAACATAGACATTATCACACTTACAGTAAGATCCTACACAATATTTTAATTTATGTACACAAAATACATTCGTACAAAACATTCAGTTAATTTATTAAACATCGTATAAAAAAACCAAAGAGCATACATACATCAATTTGCTCTAAAAATCTGATGTGACCAACACAATACCTCCCGTCATTTACCTATGGGGTCTCGTTGCCGCGTGCCTGATGTCTGGTTCCGAATCTAAGGAATCCGATTCGATTCCGATCACCGCCAAATAATTCGAATTTTAAATGGCATAAAATTAACCCTTGTGGTAAACGCCCGCACAATACAAATATGTCATCATCATTACCGAAATGTGTGTATAAATCAGATTAGCACACCCAGAAATGGATAATATGCCGTGATAATATATTTATTTGTTTCTTTATTTAAATGCATACCTACTATGCATATTTACTAATGCTAGAAATTATGTATATTAAGTTCCTTTCCATAAAACTATTGTTCTATTTACAAGTTTCCTTTTAAAACGTTACTATTATTAATTTGAAATGATTTTTTTTTGACAGCGACATTTATCTGTCAGTTACATACATTTGAGCTGAACTATGTAACAACGGAGATGTGTTTAAAGCGTAAGCTCCGAGAAATAATTTTTATATATATAGTCAAATTTATAAATTTATTCATAAAATATATAGAAAAAGTATTAAAGCAAACTTGTAGAAAATGGCATAATCTTTAATTTTTATAATAACCAATTGAGAAAAAAATACATTTAAAGGTATTTTTGAAGAAAAACTATCTTGAGCTTCAAATAAACTGCCATTTTCGGTTATCCTATTGCCACCAAAATTTAATGGCCTCTTTCCATATTAGAATAAGGTAGAAATGCATGGTTTCAAAACTTTCTGAATGATAGTATTTGAGTTAGAGAGTAAAGAGGATCCACACACACACACACACACACACACACACACACACACACACACACAGATACACACACACACATACGTACATACATACATACATACAGACATCATCGTGAAAAAGTTAAAAATGGATTCTAGGGACCTTAAAACGTGGTCATTTACCATAATCTCGATCTCATTTATGTATGTTCGACGAGTTAGAGAATAAGACAAGTCGTTCACGAACGGTTTTCGTTAATCAACGTTATATGAAGTTACAGAATAGGTAGAAATATTATATTAATTTAGTTGACAGGTAATACTGTAGCGCGCCACTGGGTCTGGCCCGCACTGGTCGAGTGTTCTAGAAATCAGAGCGATGGCGTAATCTCCAGCTGGAAAAACCCATACGCGTCTAGACTGGTTACATCTGGTGGGGTGATCCTATGTATTTGACGTCATTGTCGCGTCGGAAAGTTCGAGAAGGACATCGGCTGTATAAGTACTGTCAGGAGGACGGCCAAAAGAACAGTCTTTTATAAAGAAGCAACGAGTAATGAACAGTTGGTGATATAAATAAACAGTCTACGAGTTGTGAACATAAATAAATGTAGTTATATGAATAAATATAGTGATATACATATTGTTTAAATAAATTATCTTAGTGTTTAAGCATTTTATAATATTCTTAGTCTTAAATTAGTATTTATTATTATTTAATCATAGTGTTATTTATTTTTATTATCTTTTTAAAATTTATCCTAGTTATTTATCGTTTAATAAAAGTATTAATTTAATTAATATTATTTCTTTGATTTTACACTTCACCCATATAAATAAACGTTACAATACAAATTGTTTATAAACCTTGCGGAGTTTAAAGTGGCTGTACCATTCACATGCCGATCCTAGTTTTGTTAATATTTAAGAAAATCAAGATATGGTAGCAATTATTAAAGATAATTTTGATACACAATATGTATTAAATTCTTCTTGTTGTTCCTTTCTCCGCCGCTGAGAGAGGTATTGCATTCATGCTAAAAATCGCATATCCAGATTTTATTGAATAAACACGTTTTAAGGTCCCTACAATCCAAATTTAACATTTTTACGATGATGTCTGTCTGTGTGTGTGTGTGTGTGTGTGGATGTGTGTGTGTGTGTGTGTGGATGTGTGTGTGTATGTGTGTGTGTATGTGTGTGTGTGTGTGTATGTGTGTGGGATGTTGGAAGGACGATTACTTAAAAACTATAAGACTTTATATTTTTTTAACTACGTATTTCCCAATCGGACATTCACGGGAAGATCTGAAAAGGTTTTGGTAACAATTGGACAACCAAAAGTAGAAGACACGTTGCGTCCTGTATATTGTTGAACCATGCGCACGCCGCAACAGTTGCGTCCAGTACTCTATCTTGTTTCAACCGGCATCGTTTCGTCAGCATTGTAAAGAAAACAATATGCAGCGAACGTGTTAAGGTGCCAGCAGTCATGTGTCAGAATTATAGCTAGTAATTATGTACATAGATGTCATATATCATAATTTCTCATTCTAAATTTAGTGATTTTCCAATTCCATGTGATTTATTTTCCTCGACAAGTCAATTCCACACTCCTGGTGACAAATTAACTACATGAATTTAGAAAATCTTGATATTTTTAATGAAATATTCTGACATTTTTTTATGTACATAATTACTACTTATCATTCTGAAACGGGCCTCCACATCTGCTTGTCAAGACCAACAATGTAACATGACTGTTCGTGCCATATGCTTAACCAAAAAAAGGAAGTGGCGAGAGGTATTGTGCTGGCCACAACAGATTTTTTGTCTTCATATTCAATAGATATAGAGTTAAAGAATTATAAAGATAATTTCATAAATCAGCTATATATGCTAACCATGGAAACTGCTATTATAATAAGATAATTCAACAGTATCAATGAAAAGTAAATGAATGTGGCAAAGATGAAGATGTTGAGATAGATGTTGGAGAAGACACGGTAAGGAATGAAAAAATAAGAGAAATAACTCGTGTTACAAGTTTTTAGAAAGATACAAGAAAGATCAAGTACGTATTTCCACAACTTGTTTTCTGAATTAAGGAATTATGATCAGCAGAGTCACTGTTCTGTTTTGGTTTTTGGTAGTTAATGTAACTGTCATTTAATTTTATTTGTTAAAAATATTAATATTTGAGTTTTTAATTTATTTATAAAATATATTTTATAATTTTCCTATAATAATATTATATTTTTATTTTGGTACAGGTAGAAAGTACATTGATTTCAATAAAGGAGTATTTTTAAATATAGTGAAAATGAAATACATAAAAGTATTTAAAGAAGAATTAGATTCTGAAATTTGCTCATTCATTGGAAATACCTGAATATTTTGAGCAAACTGTTTGTCCTGTTGTTAGGCAGAAAGTAAAAGAATAGGTAGTGATATTCTTACTTAGAACTTAGTACAAATGCAAGTGAGAGTTGAAGGCTAAATATCGTTAAGAGACCATATTCAATTATATCAATTGTGTAATAGTAAAATCATCATAAATGTAAATGTATGTTAGTATATATAAAATAAAGTAAAACGAAAGAATGCAAAGCGCTTCTTATATCGCAATAATTACCTAATTGAAATTTGAATTAAAACTTATTGCTTAGATACAATTTATATTTGCTTTTAGCGCAATAAAATTTAAAATATACAGTCTCGTATTCATAGATTCAACTTGGTAGTTGTGAAATGAATCAAGAAAGAAATAATATAAAACGTACGATATTTATTTGTTTTTGAAATTAATTGAAACTTAAACTTATTGCTCGATTATAATTGATAATGAACTCTTGTTTAAATATTCAACACCGTGTTAGAACTAAGTCAGTAGTTAGTTCGGAAATAAAACAAGATAGAAAGAAAGAAAATGAGTGGTTTGTTTGTTTTTTGAAATGATCTGAGTAGGCTGGCGGGCGATAAAACCGATTCCTTCTTTGGTTTTATTTCATAGCTGAACGCCAATGAGCATGACGTCGCAAGTAGTCTCTGTATGTATGTGTAACACATTCAATAGGATACAAAACGGTCATCGTAGAACGTAGAATTTAATAGAAAGGTTTAGATGTTTATATCTACACACGATGACACACTTTTGCCCAATCAGTGAAAACTCAACGAAATTACTTTTATAACTGGTTCATTTTTATTTTCATTTCTTGCAGCATTTTCACTTTTAAAATTCCCGGGGCAGTACGAAACTCAAACATTCCCAAAAGTAACGAAGAGAAGAGTGTCCTTGCGTGACCTTGGCGAGACGACGCTCGATTGTTTTTGTCACTAGTGTTTTGTTTGTGCGCGGGAAATGGGAACACGATGGCGTTTGTGCGTTGTTTATTTGATTTGTTTGCTTTACGTTGCCAAGCGAAGGAATGCCGTGGATTTTTGTGATTTGATGAATAAATGGGAATGTAGGGTAGAGCAATGGACGCACTGCTGGTGATTTAGATTGAAATGAAAAGAGAGATCGCGCGGGAAATGAACCGGTACGAATTGTGCTCCAGGAGGAATGGAAGAATAAATTATATTTTATAAAGTGTGCACATTAATTGCTGTAAATGTTTTACCACAGATGCTCGTACTTATGCTTTTATTTTCGGGTTTTTATTGCACATGTAAATGAAATAGCACTTCATGAAATAAGTATTGAAGTTTTTTATTCTATTTTTATGGCATCATTAAAATGCAATTGGATGTAATAAATCTTAATGTATTTAACTACGATTTTTGTTTTTCAAAATACCAATAGGTAATTTGAAAGTACATTTGTTTTAAGCCGGTTTCCCGCGCTACGAGACTTGAGGAACCCGGCTTAGAGTGCAAATTACGCGTCGTGAGAATATGGCTTTTATTATATATAATTTAATTGGAACGTAATTTATAAAAAAAAAAAATTTATTATAATATGTATGTAACTGACAGACAAATGTCACTGTCAAAAAAATAATCATTTCAAATTAATAATAGTAAACTTTTAAAAGAAAAATTATTAAACAATAGCTTTATGGAAAAGAACTTAATATACATAATTTAGCATTAGTAAATATGCAGGTATATATTTAAATAAAGAAATAAATAAATATATTATCACGGCATATTATCCATTGCTGGGTGTACTAATCTGATTTGTACACACATTTCGGTAGTGATGATGACATATTTGTATTGTGCGGGCGTTTACCACAAGGGTTAATTTTATGCCATTTAAAATTCGAATTATTTGGCGTTGACCGGGATCGAATCGGATTCCCCATATTCGCGACCAGACATCAGGCACGCGGCAACGAGATCCCATAGGTAAACGGCGGGAGGTATTGTGTTGGTCACATCAGATTTTTATTATAAGTAATAGAAAAAATCTGTTTTGGCCAGTACAATACCTTCCGTCAATCCTGTGTATTATGTATAAATTCCATACATAAATTTTCTTGCAAAAGATTCTAAATTTCCAGTAAAATTATTTCATACACAAACAATGCAAATTGTACTTGACACTAACATCTCCTTCTTGTTTAGCTTTCCCCATTCGTTAGGGGTTGCTATTTTTTATTATCTTCTTCCACTCATTTCTGTTTTACGTGTCATTCTCATTTAGTTCTCTTTCTCTCAAGTCTTCCGCGATACAGACTGTATCCATCTTATCTTTGGTCTTCCTCTATTTCTTCAACCTTCTATTACTAAGCTATTCAACATCCTCATCTCTGCTACATAAATTTACTTTTTATTTATACTGACATCTGTCAATTTGAATTATATGATTGTATTAGTAGTTTCCATGTTTAGCATAGCTGGCTGATTTATAAAATTTAATTTCTTTAAAATTCTTTAACTCTATATCTATTGAATATGAAGTATAAAATGCAATCAAATCATATAGAGAATAATATATTCTTTAAATTATAATAACGTTAAATGTCAATAAATCAAATTTAACTGTTAAATCTTCAAATGAGGATACTTCCGGTTCACCAATTATAGCGAAAATCTAATCAGTTGTTCTTCTGGATGTAAACTTGAGGAATACGAAAAAAATATTAAAAAAATTGGAGAAATTTGTTTAAAGAGAACTGTAGGTACAAAAAAATAAAAGTCAAATTAGTAAATATTAGTTATAATAATATGTAATTAATACTCTCCGCATAAGTTAGCATGATAAAAATATTCACAATTTTTCGTTCAACGTAATTTACTAATGTTAATTATAGACTATTTCAATTAATTTCTTATATTGCAATGTTGAATGCATTTTATTATATTAACAATGATTTTAAACTAATTACATATTTATGGTTATACTTATAGTGTTAAATAGTATATTATTTACACTAACAATGTAAATAAAGAAAAGTATTCCTATTGTGTTATTATGAATAGAATTACTAGTTTCTTGCTTGATGTTGCATTGAAGTCTTCGAGAAATGCATATTTAATTATAGCCACAAGTTTCTATAATTGAATTATTGTATAAAATATTAATTTATTTCATACGT
Source organism: Harpalus rufipes (assembly GCA_951394225.1). Classification (NCBI taxonomy): domain Eukaryota; kingdom Metazoa; phylum Arthropoda; class Insecta; order Coleoptera; family Carabidae; genus Harpalus; species Harpalus rufipes. The sequence goes on from OX596275.1 coordinate 61,764,131, forward strand.
ATAATATCTGAATTTAATTTAATTTTATTCGGATAAGTGGAACTTAAGAGAAAAGAAATAACTCTAATTCTATGAATGTTATGAGAGGAAATACGGCGTATTACGAGGCCTTGGTTTTTCGAAAACAATCTTATGTCGTTGTATTGTTTAACTCTTCATATGAACTGTCAAGAAACCAGTACAATCTGCCTATCAGTCTAACCGTGAAAAGCGTTCGTGTCGATCTACTTAGCGTTAAATCGACAACGGATAAAAACGAAGTGCGCTGATCAGTTTTTTTTATTTGGAAGGAAAGACGGCAACGGAGATCAAGACCATGTTAGATGCTGTCCTTGAGAATGCTTCACCTTCGTTTTCCACGGTGAGTTTCTGGGTTTTGGAATTTAAGCGTGGCCGAACATACACCTGTTACGAACCACGTTCAGATCGTCCAAAATCGGCTACCGCACTGGAAGTTGTGGATAAAGTCCATGATATGGTTCTGGAAGATCGCCGAATGAAAGTGCGTGAGATTGAGGAAGCCATAGGGATCTTTTATGAACGTGTAGTTTATATTTTACATAATGGGCTGGGCATGAGCAAAGCCAAAAATTTGGAGTTGTTTAAGAAAAATTCATAACCATGGATGAAACTTGGATACACCACTACACTCCAGAGACGATAATTCAGTCGAAAGCGTGGATTGGATATGTTGAGTCGAACCTAAAGAAAGCGAAGTCAGTTCAGTCGGCAGGAAAGGTAATGGCGTCAGTTTTTTGAGACGCCAGAGGCATTCTGCTAATTGATTATCTTGATAAAGGAAACACTGTAACTGGATAATACTATGTCACACTTTTAGACAAGCTGAAAGCAGCAATTCAAGGAAACCGCCCGGATATGGCAAAAGAAAGATCTTGTTTCACCACGAACAAAAATTAAATGGCGGAAGGTATTGTGCTGGCTATATCAGTTTTTTTTTTATTGTTCATTTGCCTAAAGTACAAAAAGTTATTATGTGCGAATCGATTTTTTTATTCTACTTTTGCCTAGCTTGCAAGAATCCTATTTAAATCCTATTATCTCGAATTTTTTTATTGTTTAATAGTTTAGCGTGGAAGTAGCCCATTTTAATGAGCAATTATATATTCGCCAATTTTACAGTAAAATTTTTGAAAGATGTCCGATCAAGGTTGTCTACGAATTGTATGAATTCAGATTTTTGCTCCGCCCATCATGACAAATTCAGTAGTGTCGTTTGCTTAGTTTTTATGAGGGTACGTAAGATACTACTGTTATTTTATTATTATAAAAATATATATTACAGGAAAAGCATTCAAAATTAAAAAAATAAGTCATCTAGTAAGTTTATAAGCAAATGTAAAACCAAATATGTTAAAAATAAGATACTGACACAATGTCAGTGTCAGTAACTCTGACAGAATATAACGTTATACGTACGGCTATGAATCCAGGTAATGTATCTGTATTAATAAATAAACTTACGTTACAGCGAAAGTATTATCAACAACGAGCATCGTTTATAAATGGAATGTCCTAACTTAGTCGAAACAATATGAATTTTTGAAAGACAAGCGTGTTATATCCATCCTTATCACACACTCTTACAGCCTTTGCAAAAGAAAGAGATAAATGTATGCCTATTTGTTAATTCGTTCGTGATACAGGTGCCCTTGATCGAACATCTTTCAAAATTTTTACTGTAAATACATGGTTAGTATTTAATGATGTATGGGTAACTAATGAAAAATAAAAATATAAATGAGTGTTTGGTCGCGAATCTGGGGATCCGGGTTCGATCTCGATCGACGACAAAAGTTACTTCGAATTTAGTTGCACAAAATTGACCCATGTGGTGCACTCTCCACGCCAGAAACGAGTGCCCACACGGTACAAATATTTCATCTTTACCGATATCTGCGTACAAAGCAGATTGGCACACCCAGCAATGTGTAATATGCCGTGATGATATTATTTATTTATTTTAATCTTATATTTAACTTAAAGACATTACATATTCAAAATTACAATTCAATAAGTAGTCGTTTTCGAAATAAGAAAATAAAAAACTACATTTAACTTTCTGTTCTTTTAGAAATGTCGTTCTTGGCATTGACACTGACACTTGCGATAAAAGTGCGGACATCCGTAAAGAAATGTAAACTGCATGTTTCGTTCAATTAAAATATATTTACGAATCAATGCTCTCAACCTGAAGTTTTTTGTCAAAACTGTTTTCACGCTCTGTAAAACAATTTCATAATATTGCCAGTCGAGATTTCAATTACTATAAAGTATTAACTTGGACGTTGAGGTCAGTTGGGGTCACCGTGAAGCGGTTTCTGCTTTATTGTTCAGAGAGGAAGTGTTATTTAATAATATAAACAGAAAGCCATGAGCGGTTTACAATTGTGATTATTTATTACTTTTGTCATGTTCGTGCTTCAGCGGAATCCACATCTTGTAATTTAGGTTTAATAACTAAAATTATCATTTATCAAAGTACGAGTTATTTAGGTTCAGAATCCACTGTATAATTTTCTGATTTAAGGTTTTCGCTTAACTTATACATGTGTTACATTGAAATATGTTTAAACTAAAACAAACGGATGTTTTTCCCGATATTTCAGAATCTATACCTACTCGAAGGGTGATTGAAAAATATATGATTAAATGGCTATTTTATTCATTATTAATTTTAGACCTATGTAATTATATTGATGGTAAGAATTTAAATTAATTTGCTTAACATATGTATAAATAATATAATTATGAATTGATTGTTAAAATATGATTATTAATGATCCGATTAAATTTAAATTAATTGCAAGAAAATATATTTATTTAATAAATAAGTGACAAATCTAATTATGTATAGGTGAATTCATTTCAGAATTAAATTTAATATTTTTAATAAAGAACAAGTTAGATGACCGAGTTGCATAAACATGTATTCTTATGTAGTATTTGACAATGAGAAATTGGCTATCGAAGCAGTTTTTACAAATTTTGTACAGAATTGTCAGAACTAGAACTATACGTCTAGTTTTTAAGGTTATGAAGTTGGTGTAGTTCTTAGGAAACTTCCAAATTTTAGTTACACCCGTTCAATTCTATTGATATATATTGATAATGAGGAGACCAACAAATTGATGCAAATTCAATGTGTTGTGGCCAGCACAATACCTTTCGCTACTTCCATTTTTGTTTACATAAGTATAGGGCGCGAGGAGTTATGTGACAGAAATTTTGTCCTACACTTCTAAATTCGTTATCGGGATTGACAGTATTTTTGAAAGGTATATATATATATATATATATATATATATATATATATATATATATATATATAAAATAAAAATAAAATAAATATTTCATCACGGCATATTACCCATTGCTGGGTGTGCCAATCTGCTTCATAAATAGATATCGGTAATGATGGAATATTTGTACCGTACGGGCGCTTACCAGGCGTCACCTCACGGGCACTCATTGCTGGCGTGGATAGTGCGTCACAGGGGTCAATTTTGTGCCATTAAAATGCGATGTAATTTTTAGCGTTGGTCGGGATCAAACCCGGGTCCCCAGATTCGCGTCCAGACACTATAATTTTAAATATTTAACTATTAATGCAATAAGAAATAATATAATGTATGTACCTTCCCAGAAAAAATCTTCAGTAATGTCTCTGGATTTTTGACACTGACACTTATTTGTCAGTTACAAACATTTTAATATTTCAATTGTTTTCCATGACATTATTTGTGCTGTGAGATTTATAACAACAGATTATTATATAACTTATATATCTTTATCTTTAAATCTATAAAATATATAATAAAATATTTATATGTAGAGATACTCTTTTACTAGCATGAACAAAAATTATCAAATAATAATATTCAGAAGATTTTTAAAAAAAATCTGCTACTTCCGGTAGTTCGATTGTTACCAAAACCTTTTCTGCTCTTCCTAGTAACGTCCGATTCAGAAATACGTAGTTAAACAGATATTAGGTATTATAGTATTTGAAAAATCGTCCTTCCAACATCCCCACACACACACATACACAAACAAACATCCACCCACACACACACACCCACACACATCGTAAAAATATTAAAATCGGATTGTAGGGACCTTAAAACGTGCTTAATCATTAAAATTTGGATGTGCAATTTTTAGCATGAATCCAATACCTCTCTTAGCGAGATGTAAAATGTAACATGTTCTAATTTATATAAAATTTTATATGCATATGCAAAGTTGATCTCAACAATTTGTGAACCACTGGTTAAAAAAAATAATTTCATACTCATTAAAATAGTGTTGTAACATAGAAATTGTTTGCTAATTTATACGTAGCTCTTATAGTTCTCGAGATATAAATAAATGAAAAAAAATGGTTAAATGTATACAGGTACATTTAATTAATTTTAGAAAATTACAGCAGAGTTTATTAAAATCTATCATTAATATACATATTTATCAATGTTATTAAAAACGAAGATGTGTTTTAACAAACAACTTATTATAATATGTGTATACACCTTATTGGGATGTTATCACAGTATTAATAAAGTTTTATTACACTGTAATGAATGTATATTGTTATTGTAAGATAAATCTATAGCTATCTGAATGCTCTGTTAATGAACTAATGAAAATTCAATTTCTCTAAAGTAAAACTTAATTTTCTATTGTTGTTGCCTAGTTCCAGAAGAGATATTATTATACTTAACAATTAGTAAACAAATTAAGAAAGAAAAAGCTAATAAAATGGTTTAATAATTTCCTGTAGAGTTCGCAGAGTTTAAAATTTCGTTTTTATTTTGCCCCAGTTCTCATAACATCGAGATACTGTCAGTAGTCGCGGGAATATCAGTTCAGAAGTATGAGATACTATTATTTAATACAACTCGATATATTCTCTAATCATAGTATAGCATTCAGGAAATAACAAATAAAAAAACTAGATTATCGTGTGAACAAACGCGTCCAAATACATTGAGCGCAGTAGAGCACTCGATATTTTTATTTTTGCAAAATGTGTTTTTCACTTCATTAAAATTGCATATTCATTTGTTAATTATTGATGAATGAACTTCCTTCTTAACTTCTTCATACCGGATATTAACTTTCAGATCATACATATCCGTTTAGAGGTCTACAATAGGAAAATAAATGTTAACACTATTACACACGTCATTTTGAATTTGTGACATGGAGTCTTATAGCCGTATAAAGTTTGGTTCACAAAAGATGACAATTCAAGGTCATTTTCAAACCATCTGGTTTAATATTACTTGCAAATAACTTCACTACATTCCATACACATAGGCGTGCACCAGGTATAATATTTGTGGATACATTTAATCATTCAAAATTAAATGTTAAACGTCTACACATTTTCAAAGATATATTTTATTTTGATATAATAATAAACATAAAGATACAACACCTATGTATAGTTACAAAAATATTGAAAACAATGATGTAAATACATATTTTGAAAATAAGTAATAAACTACTTACTATTAGCATACATTTCATATATTATTCTTCTAATTGCATCGGTGTTAAAAGTATCAAGATCAGCTGTTGCAGTTGTTTTTCTGGGTCCTTTTTTTTTCAGAAGAAGTTAATTGTTCTTCATTTTCGATATTATTAACACGTTTTAATACCCTGTTTACTGTGGTTTCAGATAATTGCAGCGCATCTGCTGTACGCTAAAATAAAATACTTGCTAAATTTCATTTATTAATCATTAAACCTTTTTACCTCTCGCTAAGAAAAGGTATTGCATTCATGCTAAAAATCGCATATCCAGATTTTATTGAATAAGCACGTTTTAAGGTCCCTACAATCCGATTTTAACATTTTTACGATGATGTCTGTGTGTGTGTGTGTGTGTGTGTGTGTGTGTGTGTGTGTGTGTGTGGATGTGTGTGTGTGTGTGTGTATGTGTGTGTGTGTGTGGGATGTTGGAAGGACGATTACTCAAAAACTATAAGACTTTAAATTTGTTTAAGTACGTATTTCCCAATCAACAATTGGACAACCGGAAGTAGAAGATTCTTGAAAAAAAATCTTCTAAATATTATTTTTTGAAATTTTTTTTTTGGTAATATTAAATAAAATTAAATTCTCTATCTGATACATTTAATTATTTTATTATATATTCTATAGATTTAGAGATAAAAGAAATATAATATATAAAATAATCTGTTTTAATAAATTTTACAGCCGAAAGAATGCCATGGAAAAAAGTTGAGAATTTAAATTGTTTGTAACTGACAGATAAATGTCAGTGTCAGAAATCCGGAGACAGTACTGAAGACTTTTTCTGGGAAGTACATACATTATATTATTTCTTATTGTATTTATAGTTAAATATTTAGAATTATAGGTATATTACACATACCCTTCAGAAATACTGTTAATGGTCTCCACTCTGCAACGCAAAATACAGAAAAAATTGTATCTCATCGAAATAAAGAGTAATGAAAGAAAAATGTACTTGGAGAATCTCTTAATTCTTGATCTGTGACTATTATGGACGTGACAAGTCTAAGTTGAAGGACTTAAATTTGTTTTAAACATTATGGGACAATGTACACCAGCACTGTAGCTAGAGTAACATTGAACTGCGAAAAAGCTATCAAATTCTTCTCAAGTAAGTTGTAAATATTGACAAAATTACACATCGATATATAAAAATAATCGGAATGCAATCTATCCATCACTTTATTAATGGGAATTAGTGTTATTTAGATACAGCATGTATGAAAAAATAAAATGTAAAAGAAGATATGTAAGAATAGATGCACAATTCAGATTATACATTTTAGCCGCCCAAAATTAATGTTTTTACTAGAAGAATATGAAGAGAAAGTAAACAAGAACGTTGTTCGAATTGAAAATCCCTGTTACCAGCAGGTATATATAGTAAACTCTACTTTGTAATTTATTGTACATAATTTATGGTAAAATATCCTATAGATTTTGTAAGTATATGTGAAAATTGTTTTATGTTGAGTCATGTTCTTATTGAGTAATAAAGAAGTTTATACGTTATAGACTTATATGAATATATTATTTGTATTTCTAGAAATATTCTTTGCTTTATGAATAGAGCCAGGTAAAATATACGGCGAGAGGTTATGTGCTGGCCACATCAAATTTTTTGTCTAGCAATTTCAATTTTCAAGGAAATTACCTGCTTTCTTCGAACAAATGGCCTTGAATTGTCATCTTTCATGAACCAAACTATACCTAGGTGTCTGGTCGAAAATCTGGGGACGCCAATTTTAATTTGCACAAAAGTGATCTCTGTGGTGCACTCTAAATTCCAGCAATGAGTGCCCGTGAGATGACGCCTGGTAAACGCCCACACGGAACGAAAGTAAAAAGCAGATTGGCACACCCAGCAATGGTTAATATGCCGTGATGATATATTTTATTTATTTATTTGAATTTGTCACCCTGAAGTTTTTGCTAATGAATCTATTTTCATTTTACGTTACGTGACCTTCGCAAATAAATCAGCTGAAAGGAATTTGTTCTCAATAAGAAAACATTAATTTTTACAGAATAATTTCGAAATGAAAAGGCATGAATTTAACGAAAGTAAAATAATTAAAATTCCATTGTATATTGCAAATCAATGCTAAAAATACATACATACATATATTATATATATATATATATATATATATATATATATATATATATATATATATATATATATACAGTGTGCGATTAAAGTGTGGAATATCAAAAAAAAGCCGAACTCAGCCGGTTTTTATAAAAACGCTGAAACACGTCGATTTTAATTTTTAAAAATACACATTAATATGTACGATTCATCTTCCGACTTTCATTTGTTTTACAGTTATGAGTTTATCACAAAAAAAATTAAATAATGACATAGATTTTTAGTAGTGAAATCCGATAGTGTTTTTCTTCTCTTTATGATCATGTAAATAAATCATAACGTTGCATAACAAAAATTCTGAGAAAAATCGAGTTGAACATTTAATAATAATGAATAATCAAGATACCTACCTCGATAAAATTTAATAATGTTAATTTTGTTTGCTTTATTTTTCATTTATCAGTTTAAAACTTTTCGTTTTTCATGTTTTATAAGTTATAAGTTCCATAATCTACTTATAAATGTTTTTATCAAGGTATCGCACACTGTATATGTTTTTGCTGTAATCGTATAAAAACAATCTAAGGAATAAAAGTAGGCTTTTATTGCAGAGCGTGCAAAAAGTTTTTTTATACAACGTTCCTGATTACAACATGGTATAAAATATGTAAAATATTATCTTGTGACTATGACATTTGCGTTTGACAGTCAAACTATTCTGAAATTTTGAATATTTTTATTGAATATTACTCGATTACAGAAAATAATATATTATTTTATAAGGAGTTAAGGTGATACTTTTTGTGGCGAATCTATATACGGGTTGTTCGCCGGTAGAAGTTGTGTTAGCGGGGTGAGAGGGGTACCGCTCGATGCGGGAGTGTTGCGGGTGATTAAGTAGTCATGACTGAGTGGTTCGAAGCGCACAGCGCTTTTGCGGTTGAGGCATTTTTCGAGAATAACAATTTGGTGACCATGGCAAGGCGTAGTTTTGTTCGCAGTTTGATATCCGGAAAATAAAGGAGGACCCGTCGAAACAGTTGATATGGGTGTGAGTACGAAAGTTCAGAGACACAGGATCAGTCGGAAATGAGCCTCGAATTATTTATATAAATAATTCTGAAAGTTAATAATTATTAAAAAAGTTGTTAAGTTTTTTCTTTTTTACCTCTCGCTAAGAGAGGTATTGGATTCATGCTAAAAATCGCATATCCAGATTTTATTGAATAAGCACGTTTTAAGGTCCCTACAATCCGATTTTAACATTTTTACGATGATGTCTGTGTGTGTGTGTGTGTGTGTGTGTGTGTGTGTGTGTGTGTGTGTGTGTGTGTGTGTGTGTGTGGATGTGTGTGTGTGGGATGTTGGAAGGACGGTTACTCAAAAACTATAAGACTTAAAATTTGTTTAACAACGTATTTCCCAATCGGACATTCATGGGAAGATCTGAAAAGGTTTTGGTAACAATTGGACAACCGGAAGTAGAAGATTCTTGAAAAAAAATCTTCTAAATATTATTTTTTGAAAATTTTTCTTGATAATATTAAAGAAAAATAAATTCTCTTTCTGATACATTTAAATATTTTTATACATATATTATAGATTTAGAGATAAAAGGAATATAATATATAAAATAATGTTGTAATTAATTTTACAACCGAAAGGATGCCATGAAAAATAGTTGCAAATTTAAATTATTTGTAACTGACAGATAAATGTCAGTGTCAGAAATAATGAGTAATGAAAGAAAAATGTATTTGGAGAATCCCTTAATTCTTGATCTGTGACTATTATGGAGATGACAAGTCTAGGTTGAAGGACTTAAATTTGTTTCAAACATTATGGGACAATGTACACCAGTACTGTAGACTAGAGTAACTTTGAATTGCGAAAAAGCTATCAAATTCTTCTCAAGTAAGTTGTAAATATTGACAAAATTACACATCGATATAAGAATAATCGGAGTGCAATCTATCCGTCACTTTATTAAAGGGAATTAAGGTTATTTAGATATAACATGTATGAAAAAATAAAATGTAAAAGAAGATATATAAGAATAGATGCACAATCCAGATATATACATTTTAGACCGCCCAAAATTAATGTTTTTACTAGAAGAATATGAAGAGAAAGTAAACAAAGTTGTTCGAATTGAAAATTGCTGTTACCAGCCTAATATTTATATATGGTAAACTCTACTTTGTAATTTATTGTAACATAATTTATGGTAAATATCTTTATGTTGAGACATGCTATTATTGAATAATAAAGAAGTTTATACGTCATAGATTTATATGAATATATTATTTGTATTTATAAAAATAATCTTTGCTTTATGCATACAGCCAGGTAAAATATACGGCGAGAGGTTATGTGCTGGCCACATCAGATTTTTTTCCTACGTATCAGTAAATAATAATTGACTTGATATATACAAATATATTTAATTACACCTTGTTATAACCATGGGTCGTATGGGGGTTCCCCATGTTACCATCTATAATTGACCATTTCTAGCCCTGAAGAAGACTGTAGTCACAGTCGAAGCGTAGGTCAGGAAATAAATAATTTTTTACAGACTGCGTGTCCGATTATTTTTCAATTTTCCAACTATCAGTCGATCATCGTATTCAGCCCATTAAGTATTATAGTTTTTGAGAAATCGTCCTTCTAATCTCCCTCCCCCCACACACACAAACACACACACATCATCGTAAAAATATTAAAATTGGATTGTATGGACCTTAAAATGTGCTTAATCATTAAAATCTGGATATGCGATTTTTAGCATGAATTCAATACCTCTCTTAGCGAGAGGTATAATATCGTTGCTTCTAACTCCCTTGTAACAATTTTATATTTATAAATGTTAGTAAGATTTTTACAAGTAATATAAACGTTCTTTTTAGATAAATCTAATTATAAATGCATATTTTGTACTGATAGGTGTGTTGAAATATAAATCCCGGTCACGATGTTTATTACATTCAGCTATAAATAAAATTATTAAATGAAATGAAACGAATTATGTTCGTGGCATGCTTCAATTTGAAAGTAAAATTATTCCACAACAAAATAAAAAGTAAAGATGTTGAACATGATTTCTTTTCCTAAGCCCACGATCCATGAACATATGTTTGTTACCAATTATACATTATTAAACTAACATATGAAAATTTGATAGATCACTTGTACTCTGTCAAAATCATATTAATATTTGAAACTATACAAAACTCAAAGCAAAAATTTAATGCAAATGTTTTTCTAATGACCATGGTGATATTATGTAAAGATTACAAAGAAATAAATCATAATTAATCGCGATTGTCAATATTATACACATGTGTGATAAATTCTGGTTGTCACTTGATCTGCGTGCACCTGGTTAATGGTAGATACCATTTCCAGTTTATGTTATCTAGAGATGCGAGTGAAAGTGACTTCTTCGCTGACCTTAATATTGGTCAAATTTTATTCATGCATTTAACATATATTTTACTAGCTTCCAACCAGGTAGAAAGATATACATTTCCTCCAGAGAAATTCTCGAGAGACATGTCAACAATAACAACGTATTAAAATACTCGGAGAGATATATGGTTAACGGATGTATAATTTTTATTGCAAGTGTGAAAAGAGTGAAAAGCAATTTATTAAATTAAATTACTATGGAATATTTTGAATGACACGAATGTATATCTGTGTTTGTGTGCAATAACTTAAATAACAGGAAATGTAATTCTTATTCTATTTTGCTTTAATATTTTTTGACATCGTAAGCAAAATAAGTAGGACGACCGAATAATGATTAAATAAAATTCGCTACACTTACAATGTCGCTCTATTGACTATTTGGGGTCGCATGGTTGTGTGCCCGGATGTGGTTTTGACGGACTGGGTTCGAAAACGCCCAAAGTCAAATTTGAAAATTATTCCCAGTATCTCCAGAGATAACCGCCCTTAAGGTAGTTATATCGTGAAACCATTTTACCCAGATTTAATTGAAATTTTAAGTATATCTCACTTAAGTATAATATACCTGCTCTCCAAATTTTAAAACAATTGACCACGCGGTACCTGAGATATTTGCAATTAAATTTGGCCTTTTTAACACGTGAAGAATAGAAGGATAGGAAATGGCAAAATAAACACAACATTTTAAATTATAACTTTTATATCCATACCGACATTTAATCGAACTAGTATGTTATAGAAAACTAATTAACGGATTTTATGTAAAAATTTGAAAATTATTTACCATCCAGATTTAATTTTATTGCCTCTAGAAAATTATAATCTGAAGATACGATAAATAGGTAGAATTATACTTGACAACCATGTACAAGCGTTCCAGATGGAGTATCAGTTAAGTTAACAACGCCCGCTTGGTATTAGAGAATAAGAGGTGATCTTTGGTTAAAGGAATTTCAGACGTACCTTCGAAGGAAATATTTTTTAAATTGGTATTTTACGTGAAAAGCATGAAAACTTTAAACAGTATAATACTACTTTTGTAATTTTAAGAAAGAAATATATTAATTTGTTTTACAGTTTCCATTTGTAGTTTAGTATTATATCTCAAAATATCTTATTACTTTTATACCCGAATGTACCAATAAATGTCTAGATGCGACGTTGCCACAGTTATTCTTCGACATTCATACTTTAGTGTGAGTATATTGAAATACACTTGTGTATGTGTTAGTGCGAGTGGTACAGTTAAAAAAAACTTTTCTACGGAAAAATAAAGAAAATTAATCTGTTACAGTGTTTCATATTAGCTTTTAACTATTTTGATGCAATCTGTGTATATAATATAATGTTAAAAAATATAAGTTATTGCAAATATAAACTGCATTAGCTTAATTTTTTTTTTGAACATAGAACAAGTTTTTAAATAGGTACACTCGAGTGACAACTACCTTAATGGTGTAGCTAAATATTCATTACAGATATCCGAATGTTACACCAAATTTAAATTGATTAATAATTTTACTTTTAATGTGCATAAATTTCTCGACTGTGTAGTGCATTAAGCGTTAACAAATACTCGAAATCTGTCATATAATCGATTTTGTAAGAATAAATGCTGTATGTCTGAGATGTCGAGTATTTTTAACATAATTTCAAATGCCAGTTAATAAGAACTGTAAATTTGGACTTAATAACCTCTGCTTAAACACCAAAGATATAGAGAAATAAATTAATTGCGTTTGTAAATATGATTAAAAAAACATAGTTATTCATCAAAAACTGTTACCAGTTTCATCTAATCATCATTGTAATCCTAAAATTAATTTTTACTTCTCGCTAAGAGAGGTATTGGATTCATGCTAAAAATGGCATATCCAGATTTTATTGAATAAGCACGTTTTAAGGTCTATAGAATCCGATTATAACATTTTTACGATGATGTCTCTCTCTCAAATTCTATAAGATTAAAGACCTATGTAGTAGGCTTATTAATGTTTGTTTTTAGAATAAAAATATATTTGTTACTTTTAATACTAGTGTTAAAAGTGAATTAGGTACCTTGGTAATGACGAATGGAACAACAAATCGACATTTTTGTCGTATGTCAAAATATATTAGAAATACAGGTTTAGACCACTTCTCTTCGCGTCGTGTTGCAAACTTCCTTCTCACAAAATAAAATGTCACTTTTAATACATATAAATGACTAAAATAAAACAAAATTTTAATTCGAACCCAAGACAAGTGTGTTAATTTCCAGCCATATTTAATCAAATGAGAGTAAACGGATATGAAGAATTTAATTATATTCGGCACAATTTTAAACGCATATAACAAGATATTAAAATATTGCATGCTATTTACGAAAAGTAATGGAAGTATATAATTTATTCATAGTCCAATTTATTTGCCAGGTGTACGTGTAAAAGTATATAAAGTAAGTATAGCAAATGGTTTAATTGGCATGCATTATAAATGAAAAATTCGTAAAGTCATGGTGAAAACCTTCCAGATCTGGATGATACACATGAACGTAATTTTCTAATTGATAACAGTGAAACTTCAAACTTTCAAGAAAGTCACAGATTAAATATATCACATACTTGTTCGCACTTTGATGATCTTACTCATTTTATAGAATTTTTATGCAAATTAGAAGATTATCTCAGGTACGAGATACAGCTCCTAACTACCATTATAATTTTTTATTGCTTTAAACACCGAGACATAATGTTAATTAAGTATCAAAATAAAAGTGAAATAATAAAATATTTTGATATTTATTACCAAGTCACCTTTAGGTAAGGAAGGTATTGTCTTTGGCCAAAAAAATCGATAGTGCGTTTCTAATGAATAAGCATGTTTTGGAGTGCATAGAATACGAATTACTATTTTTACGATGATGTCTGTATATATATATATATATATATATATATATATATATATATATATATATATATATATATATATATATATATATATATATGTATGTGTGTGTGTGTGTGTATGTGACACTCATTCTGGATAGCAGGATACTAAAAAAATATTTTTTTGTATGCCTCGAGTTTAGATCCATATGCAGACATGATTAGATTCTGGTTATAATTGGTCCACTGGAAGTACTCTCATTTGCAACAAAAAGCAGTTAAATTTGATATTCTTATAACTTAAAGAATATATTATTATTCTCTATACGATTTGATTGCATTTTATACTTCATATTCAATAGATATAGAGTTAAAGAATTATAAATATATTAAATTTCATAACTCAACCAGCAATTCTAACCATGAAAACTGCTAATATATTCAGATAATTCAAATTAACTGTTGATAGTTCATCATGTATAATCTTCTATATAAGAGAAACTAATTAATATAACAGAAAATTAATACAAGTGTAAAAAATGTCAAACATATATTTTTATTTTTCATATAAACAACAACTCATTTTCATGACAACACATAACTACAAATAACATGGCAACACATAATAAATATATATATCGGAATAGCTGTGACTCTCAACATTCACAGATGTCAGTATCAATGAAAAGTAATGAATGTAGCAGAGATGAAGTTGTTGAGATAGATGTTAGGAAAGACTCGGAAAGATACGGTAAGGAATAAAAGAATAAGGGAAATAACTCTAGTCTTATAAGTTTCTAGAAAGATACAAGAGAGACGATTACATTGGTTTGAACATGTCATGAGGAGAGATAAAGAATATATTGGAAGTAATAGAAGGTTGAAGAAACAGAGAAAGACCAAAGATAAGATGGAAGGACTGTATTGCGCAATATTTGAGAGAAAAAGAACTGAATAAGGACGACACGCAAAACAGAAATGATTTGAAGAAGAAAAAAATAGCGATCCCTAACGAATGGGAATTTGCATAGTTTGTTTATGAAATAATTTTACTGGAAATCTTTGCAAAAAATTTGTGTATAGAGCGGGAGCAGTGACGTAACTTTGCTTACTTCAGCAAGCAGATATGGAGGCCCTTGTCAAAATGACAGTTATTAATTATGTCCATAACTGACAAATGTCATAATTTTTCATTCAAAATTTCATGATTTTGTTGTTCTCTAAGTTATAATAACGTTAAATGTTAATAAATCAAATTTAACTGTTAAATCTTCAAATGAAGCTACTTCCGGTTCACCAATTATAACTAAATTTGTTCTTCTGGATGTAAATTTGAGGAATGCATACACACAGACACACATACACACACACACACACATACATACAGACATCATCGTAAAAATGGCAAAACGGTATTATAGGGACCCTAAAACATGCTTATTCACTAAAAACTCATCATTGAATGTTTTGAACAAAGACAATACCTTCCTTACCTAAAGGTGACGGAAGGTAAAAAGTGGCCCCATTAGCTATTTATTTATATAGAATTAAATTCTATTTAAAATTAATCTACAAATAATAAATATCACAATAAATTTTTAAATTTATTTGAATGATTTTTATTAATTATGAAAATTAAATACAACAAAATTTATCTAGGATATATTTGTATTGAATTAGAACAGTTCCGTATAGATTAACAGTTTTCAAAGAACTCTTGCGTTTTTAATAGTAGGTGGGTACTATCAAGCATGCTTTTAAGAATGATGAAACTCTATGAATAAATGTATTATCCGATTTTTAGTCTGTCGTTCTCAGTATTGTACAAATCATTACATATTTATTAGTTCTCACATTGTCACATGCATATTGCTTCATCGTATCAAGTCAGTGACATAAGAATAAAAACAAAAATTAACACTTCAATACAAATTTTGTCACGAAAACTTTCATGTGTTCCATTTCCATGGAGCAATTATTTTCGTTGATAATCTTCGGACGCACCTTGAAAATAATTCAAGTGAAAACAAAATCACCAGTCATTTGTTCCTAACGTAAAAATGAAATGAAAATTTCTCAGCGGATACAACGCCCAACATGGCGGATGCTTTGCGATCGTCTGATTTTTATTTATACCTTTCACTGACAACAATACGTCAAATTACCTCTTTCGAGATCAAGTTGTCTACGTGTACTGACAAATGATGAATACGTGGATGAATGAGGAACGTATGAATTGCATTCGTTGTTATTGTTCCACGCTTGGCTGAGTAAGAAAGTGTTGGCTGCAAATTTGAGTCTCTACTGATATTTGTTCATTTGGAACATCTGATAATAATCGGAAGTGTGCGATCTGAATTCATTAAATCTTTTTTCGGCTGTGGGAATTTTTTATATTATAAATAGCTTTTTAATTGCATAGAAAATTTCTTTAAAGAGTTTCAATTTCTATTAAAGCCACGCACCAAAGCATATAAAAAAGTAAATCGAATTTAAACAAGAGTATACCTATACAGTAAAATTTTTGAAAGATGTGCGATCAAGGTTATCTACGAATTGTATGAATTCAGATTTTTGCTCCGCCCATTCTGACAAATTCAGTAGTGTCGTTTGCTTAGTTTTTATGAGGGTATATAAGATACAACTGTTATTTTATTATTATAAAAATATATGTTACAATAAAAGCATTCAAAATTCAAAAATAAATCAACTGGTAAGTTTATAAGCAAATGTAAAACCAAATATGTGAAAAATAAGATACTGACGTAATGTCAGTGTCACTGACACTGACAGAAAATAACGTTATTCGTACGGCTATGAATCAAGGTAATGTATCTGAATTAATAAATAAACTTACGTTACAGCGAAAGTATTATCAACAACGAGCGTCGTTAGAAGACTAAAGGGAAGATGAAAGGACTCTGCTGCGGAAGAATTAAGAGAAAAAGCACTAAATGATGTCGATCAGCAAAATAGAAATGAGTGGAAGAAGAAAATCAAGAATAGCGACTACTAATGAATGGCAAAAACGAAGGAGATGTCAGTGTCAAATGCAATTTACATAGTTTATTTATGAAATAATTTTACTGGAACTGTAGAATCATTTGCAAGAAAATTTATGTATGAAATTTTTACATAATACACAGAATTGATGGAAGGTAATGTGCTGGCCACAGCAGATTTTTTTAAAAACCACAACAGGATTAAATAATATCAATTATACAGTGGATTTACATATACAAACATCCATGCCTTAGTGGGATTCAAACCCAAAACCTCGAGTGCACTCATACTGTTGCTCTGACAATTTAGCTACGGGATCCACCTGAAATTTAAAATTGAACAAACCTATAGAGACTAGGATGTGAAATTGTCGTAAATATATGTAATGTTAAATTATTCTAAAGATTCAACAAAATTGTAAATCCTTACAAAAAATGGTAGTATGCGCATTAAATACCATATTTGTCTATAACTACTTTCAGGTTTTTCATGTTATAATGCGGATGTTATAGGTTTATATCCAATACCTCCGGTACATACAATTGTGCAATCCACAATATTTAACTTCCCAACTCTTTTATTAATTACAGTACAGAAACAATGAAAGCAACTTATATCTAATGATGACTTGAAATTCTAAAATGCCATTATAATTGTACAGACTCTAATGAAAGCAATTATACAATTCTCACATTTTGACATTTATTATCAAGATATTATATAATATTCATGAAAAATGAAACTAGAAATGAAGGTACAAGCCCAGTCCCGCCTTTCTAATTAAATAAGATTAAATTGTTATCAATTTCCTCAATATGATTCCGCATTTCACAAAAAATAAGTATATTATTAAAATGAAAAAGTATATACATACATATATTGATTTATTACCGTTTTAACTGTATTGAAGAAATTTTATAATTAATAATTCATATAATTAATTAATTAATTGAAATATATACAATAAAGTAAGTTAATCATTCACTTTATTGAAGAAAGATAAATTAATATTGTATTTTTTTTACATAAATACATTATTTGCACCATCACGACTTCCGTCACCTTTAGGTAAGGAAGGTATTTTTTGGTTAAAAAATTCAATTAATAAGCATGTTTTAGGGTCCATATAATACGATTTTACCATTTTTACGATTATGTATGTATGTATGTATGTATGTATGTATGTATGTATGTGTGTCTGCCTGTGTGTGTGTGTGTGTGTGTGTGTGTGTGTGTGTGTGTGTGTGTGTGTGTGTGTGTGTGTGTGCGTGTCTGTGTGTGTGTGTGTGCGTGTCTGTGTGTGTGTGTGTGCGTGTCTGTGTGTGTGTGTGTGTGTGTGTGTGTGTGTGTGTGTGTGTGAGACGAAAGTTTTGGATCGCATAACTTCATTACCACGATTTCAAAAATTATTATTTTTAGTATTCCTCAAGTTTACATCCAGAAGAACAACTGATTAGATTTTGGTTATAATTGATGAACCGAAAGTAGCTTCATTTGAAGATATTAACAGTTTTCTTGAAAAACGCAGTTAAATATCATTTATTAGTATTTAAAGTTATTATAATCTAAGAATATATTATTCTCTTTACGATTTAATTGCATTTTATACTTCATATTCAATAGATATATCATAAATCAGCCAGTTATGCTAACCATGGAAACAGCTAATATATTCAGATAATTCAAATTGACAGATGTCAGTATCAATGAAAAGTAAATGAATGTGGCAGATGAAGTTGTTGAGTTAGATGTTGGGAAAGACACGGAAAGATACGGTAAGGAATGAAAGAATAAGGGAAATAACTCTAGTGTAAGAAGTTTCTAGAAAGATACAAGGGAGACGATTACATTGGTTTGAACTTGTCATGAGGAGAGATGAAGAATATATTGGAAGAAGAATGAATAATAATAGAAGGTTGAAGAAACATAGGAAGACTAAAAATAAGATGGAAGGACTGTATTGCGGAAGATTTGGGAGAAAAGGAATTGAATGAGAACGACACGGAAAACAGAAATGAGTGGAAGAAGAAAATAAAAAATAGCGACCTCTAACGAATGGGAAAAGTTAAAGAAGACGATGTTAGTGTCAAGTGCAATTTGCATAATTTGTTTATGAAATAATTGTACTGGAAATCTAGAATGTTTTGCAAGAAAATTTATGTATGGAATGTATACATAATACACAGGATTGACGGAAGGTATTGTGCTGGCCACATCAGATTTTTATTCTCAGATTTTGGCAATGACAATATATCTATCACCATATCAAATCTCAAAACTGTATTTTGAACTGAGCTTCGATTTTGTAACTCTAAATTCTACTGGATTTCATATCGATCAGAATTGAGATTTTTCTTCTCTCTTTCTCAGAGATTTAAAATTCAACTAATCTGGAGCAGTAGAATTCGTTTCTATCGTTTATGCTTGACATTTTTTAATTTACCACGTTTAAAAAATTGAATTATAATCGTATTTGTATTATTTATTTTTACCTAATTCCAGTAGAATTTGAAATCCAGTAGAATTTAAAGTTGTAAAATCGAGGCCCTGGCAAAAAAAAGTTTTCAAATAAATATCTATTGGACAAAATTTTTAACCAGTTGTTAAAAATTAACCACTGAATTACAGAATATGTATAACAATAAACTTGGAATTTTAAAATATACATGTAATTCTACAATGTTAAAACGATACGTATCTAATTTGCATTTCTGTATATAGGTATAATAAATTTGTTTTAAACGTTTTGAATTAAGGAAGGTGTAAACTTGAAATAATGTTGTTTTGATCGCTTTGGTCTCATTGTAAAAGTGATAATTTAGAAAGACATGTCATTTGGTTAGTAGGTATAAAATTACACATAGTCCAAATAAAATATGAAAATAAATTAAGTCTCCACTCATTTACCATGTCCACTTTCACGCTCTGTTCATCAAACTAATTATACCAAAAGTGTCTAGGTTTCTCACATAATTATCATTACTATGTCCCATGTAGTAGTAGTAACCTATTGCTACGATTATTCTTATCTAGAGCAACATTAAATTACATAAATACATACATATTTCACTAAGTTTATGATCAAGAAATTAACTTATAATTTAAAAATATGACGGGACCAGTTTATTACTGTCGTCAATTCTAATTTCAAATTATATAAGAATTGTTGCAATAAGTTTTAATCGACTGTTAATGATGATTTGGAGAGGTAAAATAATGGAGATTCAGTCCTTCATTAAAATATTATTTATTTAAAACAATACCAACGTTTCGGTCTTAATTAGACCATCCTCAGGGTTCTGCAAAACATCAACGGGGTACAAATATCATGCTCTACAAATTTTAAGAAACTGGTCACTTCTATGTTTAAAATGTTTTTAGATTTATTGAAAAATAATGAATTGTACATAATTAAAAAAGAAGGAGGTTGTAGATGTCGTCAAAATATAAAAATATAAATAACACGTACGGTCATTATAAAACTGACGAAGGGTTGGTTCTTGTATTGGAAAGAGCAAGGCACAACACGTATTTATTTTATTAAATTTTTGATACTGATATCTGTTAATTTGAATTATCTGAATATATTAAAAATTTCATGGTCAGCATAGTTGGCTAATTTATAAAATTTAATTTCTTTATAATTCTTTAACTCTATATCTATTGAATATGAGGTATAAAATTCAATCAAATCGTATAGAGAATAATATATTCTTTAAGGTATAATAACATTAAATGTTAATAAATCAAATTTAATTGTTAAATCTTCCAATGAGGCTACTTCCGGTTCACCAATTATAACCAAAATCTAATCAGTTGTTCTTCTGGATGTAAACTTGAGGAATACGAAAAAAATATAATTTTTGGAATCGTGGTATTGAAGTTATGCGATCTGAAACTTTCGTCACACACACACACACAGATACACAGACATACACACACATACATACATACATACATACTGACATCATCGTAAAAATGGTAAAATCGTATTATAGAAACCCTAAAACATGCTTATTCACTAAAAACTCATCATTGAATTTTTTGACCAAAGACAATACCTTCCTTACCTAAGGGTGACGGAAGATAATAATACAGAAATTTGTATTCTGGTATCACTTATTTATACTAAAATTCATATTTATTCATTTATAAATATCTGTACCCTTAGACAACACACCAAAAACAAATCAAGTTGGTGTTCAAAGAATTGTGAAAATATTTTTCGATTTGCAGTATTGGAGATGACGCAAAACTAAAAACTGAGACAGACAGGAAGTAAAAATATTGAATAAATCTTGGTGTGCTAACATTTTTTAAATGATGCACAATAAATTTAAATTTCTCTGTATCATTTCCATATGCGAGTGTTATATCTTCACAAATGACAGCCCATGAGAAATTTTCATTTCGTTCGAGTTTTCATTTTTGTGACACGATTTCATATCTCAAGATCTTTGGTTTACTATGTAAATAAATAAAATTTACATTTACAATGAATTTATTTGAAAATCAAATTCTATGCGATATATAAATCTTTAACAATTCGATACTGTCAATGACTTACTTCTAGACCATCTGTCATCCAAAATATTCATGAATAGATTTTAATGAGGAACAAGTTTAGAAATTTGTCTTGCTAGACCAGTTTCTGATATAATAAAACATTTAGATGATTCCTTATCACGGAATCGAGTAAATGTTTTTCCGCAAAGTGATTATGTTTTTCACAGTTCTGATTAAGCAAATTACAGACATATTTTTTAATTAGAATAATTAGTAAGTGTTAATAACAGTTTGGAGTCAGGAAATGTATTACCTATTTCCGGATTATATTACGCTTGCTTTTGTTAATAACTATAATATAACTAATTCTATGTTGAATATTATTTTTACCTTCCGTCACCTTTAGGTAAGGAAGGTATTGTCTTTGGTCAAAAAATTCAATGATGAGTTTTTAGTGAATAAGCATGTTTTAGGGTCCCTATAATACGATTTTACCATTTTTACGATGATGTCTGTACTTATGTATGTATGTATGTGTGTCTGTGTGACAAAAGTTCCGGATCCCATAATTTCAATACCACGATTCCAAAAATTATAATTTTTTCGTATTCCTCAAGTTTACATCCAGAAGAACAACTGATTAGATTTTGGTTATAATTGGTCAACCGGAAGTAGTCTCATTTGAAAATTGAACAGTTAAATTTGATTTATTGACATTTATCGTTATTATAACTTAAAGAATATATTATTCTCTATACGATTTGATTACATTTTATACTTCATATTCAATAGATACAGAGTTAAAGAATTTTAAAGAAATTAAATTTTATAATTCAGCCAGCTATGCTAAACATGGAAACTATTAATATATTCATATAATTCAAATTGACAGATGTCAGTATCAATAAAAAGTAAATTAATGTGGCAGAGATGAGGATGTTGAAGTAGATGTTGGGGAAAACACAGAAAGATACGGTAAGAAAATAACTCTAGTATTACAAGTTTCTAGAAAGATACAAGAAATATGATTACATTGGTTTGAACATGTATTGTCATGAGTAGAAATGAAGAATTATATTGGAACAAGAATGAATAGTTTAGTAATGGGATGTTGAAGAAACAGAGGAAGATCAAAGATAAGATGGAAGGACTGTATTGCGGAAGACTTGAGAGAAAAGAACTGAATGATAACGACACGCAAAAATAGCGACCCCTAACGAATGGGAAAAGTTAAAGAAGCAGATGTCTGTGTCAAGTTCAATTTGAATAGTTTTTTTATGAAATAATTTTACTTGAAATTTAGAATCTTTTGCAAGAAAAATTATGTATGTAATTTATACATTATACACAGGATTGACGGAAGGTATTGTGCTGGCCACAACAGATTTTTTTTCTCGCACTTTATTCTTATTATAAATATCAAAAATTTTGACGAGTGCGATAGGTTGAAGTTCAAATTTTCAAGCAACAGGCAGGAGTGATCATCGCAAAAATTGCCTAAGGAAAATCTGTACCGAATGAATTTTTGCAAAAATCATAATAATTTTTTGACAAGAACGAAACGTGTTCTTTTGTTTTGACAATAACCAAAGAAATCCTAACTTTGCCTTAATTTATTTTTAAAATTTATTTTTTAAATAACATTTTCTTCTTTATTTATACAATTTTAATTCAAGGGGTAAATGAAAATTTCTACAAAAATTAAATTAATCCAAGTTATTCGTTTGCCTACCTTAGCCACACTGCAGCTTGTGTCCGAATTTCTAACACGTGTTTAAATACGTTGGTTTCTGAACTTAGGTTTGATGTAGGTATTATTATATTACAATTTATTTTTATTTATTTCTATTGACTTTTATTTTTCGAAATATTTAAAATTACAGCTATGTATACCATGCTCCACATTTAAAATGAAGTAAATAGAATAGATAACTATAGCCCGTTTACAAAGCTATAAATCTGTTGTGGCCAACACAATACCTCTCGCCACTTCCGTTTTTGGTTACCCAAGTATAGGGCTCGAGCAGTCATATGACATTGTTGGCCTTGATAAGCAGATATTGAGGCCCGTGTCAAATGTCAGAATTATTCATTAAAAATTTCAAGATTTTCTAAATTCACGTAGTTAATTTATCACCAGGAGTGTGGTATTTATTTGTCGAGGAAAATGAACCACATGGAATTGGAAAATCACTAAATTTAGAATAAAAAATTATAATATTTGACATGCACATAAGTACTAGCTATCATTCTGAAACGGGCCCCTATATCTGCCTGTCAAGGCCAATAAAGTCACATGTTTATAACTGACAGATAAATTTCAGTGTTAAAAATTCAGAGACATTACTGAAGATTTTTTTCTGGGAAGTACATACATTGTATTATTTCTTATTGTATTAATAGTTAAATATTTAAAATTATAGGTATATTACATATACCCTTCAGAAATACTGTTAATCCCGACAATGACTTGAAAACAAGTTGAAAAATTAGAGGACAAAATTTTTTCAAAGAAAGAATTTAAAATAAAAAATCTAAATATAAAGAGTAGATGTAAGTAGAATTCAAGGCCAACAAAGTCACATGACTGCTCGCACCCTATTGTATTTAACATTTCTTGTATTCCTATATATTTAGATTTTTAAATTTTAAATTCATTCTATGAAGAATTTTGTCCTACTCTTCTAATTTTTCGAAATGTTTTCAATTCATTGTCGGAATTATTCCGAAATAACAATTATTTGGGCGTCCATATTTAGATTCACAATTATTTTAATTAAACCTTGCACTATTGTTAAAGTTAGGTCTTTCTCTACCTAAAAACAATACATTATTAGATTATTTTCTGTTGAATTTTTTTAAGCCGAACCGATATTAACTGTTATTTTAAGTGGTTAACCGGAGCGATAACCCTAACCTTTATTTTGCTTGTACCCGAAAGCAAACCCGAACCTAAAACATACATTTCTAACAAGGTCTAGATTATAAGGCAAGTACAATTTTGAAGTACTATAATATTTTAACAAAAATATAGTCATAAAAATCTACTTGTACTGTTTGTTTTTGTAGTAAATTTAATAAAGTTTTCCATATAAGGATGTCAATAATGTTCTAGATCTAGCCGGTAACCTCAAAATAATTCTATTTTACAAGACATCAGTTCGTGTATGCTCTTATACATATTATTAATGATAAGTACTATCTTTTCCCGATTAAAATATTTTCCAGGTCAGTATAATCTTGGAAACTATTAGTATCTATTTGCAATATTCAATATTTTATAAAAAAAATACCTATATTAATGTAATGAGGCGCATACATCATAATACAAATATCGTGACAACGATTTGTGTCAAAGGTTCATGCTAACCTACTTTGCAACAAGATGTTTAAGTTAGATATATTCATACGATGCAGTTAAACTACATAAAAAGATAGGTAGTATTTATCAAAAAAGTACTCTACTATTACAAACAATTTCATGCAAATCTGTTAGATCATTCCTCGATAATGATAGTTGATGAAAAAGTAAATAGATCTCGTGTAAACATATTACAGCTTGTTACATCATATAACTGCGGTGTTCTTTCAAGATTTTTTTTATAATTACGATATATTTTAACACGAAACAAATATCACGTTGTTGGATTTACGAAAATGATAAAACTTTCTTATACATTTTTGGCAAAATGAGATATTTGAAATAAATCAAATTTTACAATTTTAATTTAATTAATTGAATCTTAAGTCCCCGTTGGGATTTGAAATGAATCATTTTTTAAATTTTATATGATACAAATATGATTGGTTTACAATTATTATGAAAAAAATGCAATTCCTTGGACGATAAGAGAAAGATGAACTTTCACTGTTAGTAAATGGGCGAAATGGATGATTTGTGCTTACTGTTCCAGAAAAAATATTTGAAATAGGTGATAGATTTTTACATTTACGATGATGTCTGTATGTGTGTGTGTGTGTGTGTGTGTGTGTGTGTGTGTATGTGTGTGTGTATGTGTGCGGGATGTTGGAAGGACGATTACTCAAAAACTATAAGACTTTATATTTATTCAACTACGTATTTCCCAATCGGGAAGAGCTGAAATGGTTTTGGTAACAATTGCACAACCGGAAGCAGCAGAAATAAAATCTAAATATTATATTTTGGTAATATTAAAGAAAATTAAATTCTCAATCTGACACATTTCAAATTTTTATTATATATCGTATAGGTTTGGAGATATAGCACATAATAGTATAGAATAATTTATTGTAATAAATCTCGTTGCCTGAAAAACAGTTGAGATATTTAAATATTTGTAATTGACAGATAAATGCAAAAGTCAGTGTCAAAAATCAGATTTTTCTGGGAAGTACGAGTACATTTAATATATATTATTGTATTATTAATTAAATATGTATTTAAATTATAGGTATGTTATTATTACATATATCCTTAAGAAATACCGCTAATACCGTCAATGAATTTGAAGAATTTTGAACATATTAGAAGAGTAGGACAAAATTACTCATAGAACGAAAGAAGATATTCAATTTCAATTATTTGTGTGCACAAGAAATGTTAAATTCGTTACTTAGGGCGCGAGCAGACATGTGACTGTTGGCCTTGGCAAGTGTTAGAATGACAGCTAGTATTCTGATATCATGTTGTTTAAGTCATCAATAGTATGGTCTTCAAGGTACATTACCCATTGCTGGGTGTGCCAATCTGCTTTGTACACAGATTTCTATACCGATGATGATATATTCGTACCGTGCGGGCGTTTACCAGGTGTCACCTGACGAGCACTTATTTCTGGCGTCGAGAGTGCATCGCAGGGGTTTATTTCGTGCCATTTAAAATTCGAAATATTTGGCGTTGGTCAGGATCGAACCCGGTATTTAAATTTAATTTAATTTTAAATATTTACATGAATAAAAATTAAATTAAACGGGAGGTATTGTGTTGGCCACATCAGATTTTTTAATAATGTAGTATTGGAGTTATCGGAGACGCAAAAATCGTTGCACAAATACATATACGTACATACACCAAGGGCAAAAGCGCGCGTACCCACACACAAAACGTAATTGTAAGTAAAATGTTAAAATATGATTATGTTATTAAAATCTTTTCATAATGTAAGTAACCATTTAACTCTTCGTGTAACAGTTCCCACAAGGCATAGCATATTTATTTATTTATTTATTAATCAATCGATCCAACAGGATTCAAGATCCCAATTACAGGACGATCATATGACATACAAATACAGAAACGAATGAGTTGAACAATAAGTACATATAAGAAATTTAACAAGTGACTTATCACAAAAAATATTATGTTAATATATTCTTAAATTTAGATAAGGATGTCAATAGTACATGATACACTGTTATATGCTACACAGAGTTGTCTTATTGGCGATTTCAATTCATATATAGTCCTAGCTGTTTTACAATGAAATGGTACTTTATTTCTTGAAGTGACGCGTGGAACGTGAAATGGTATTAGCTCAAGACTACATGGTCGTCAATACAATAAATTATTAATTTGTATAAGTAGAGAGATAATTGTAAATTTCTTCTGCTACTTAATGGCACCATGTTCACTTCAGGCAATAAAACAGAATAATCATGGGTAAAGTTAGGATATTGTCCATGTATATTAAAATAACAATATTTGATGAATTTATGCTGGACAGACTCAATCTTAGATATATATTTATGATATATTGGATTCCAGACTTGTAGACAATATTCTAGCTTAGAGCGGACAAATGCATAATACAAGCTTTTGAGTGTAGTTGTTTTACAGAAAGACCGACAATTTCTAATTACAAATCCAAGATTTTTACCTCTCGCTAAGAGAGGTATTGCATTCATGCTAAAAATCGCATATCCAGATTTTATTGAATAAGCACGTTTTAAGGTCCCTACAATCCGATTTTAACATTTTTACGATGATGTCTGTGTGTGTGTGTGTGGATGTGTGTGTGTGTGTATGTGTGTGTGTGGGATGTTGGAAGGACGGTTACTCAAAAACTATAAGACTTAAAATTTGTTTAACAACGTATTTCCCAATCGGACATTCATGGGAAGATCTGAAAAGGTTTTGGTAATAATTGGACAACCGGAAGTAGAAGATTCTTGAAAAAAAATCTTCTAAATATTATTTTTTGAAAATTTTTCGTGGTAATATTAAAGAAAATTAAATTCTCTATCTGATACATTTAAATATTTTATTATATATTCCATAGATTTAGAGATAAAAGAAGTATAATATATAAAATAATCTGTTGTAATAAATTTGACAGCCGAAAGGATGCCATGGAAAATAGTTGACCAGTTGAACTGTTTGTAACTGACAGATAAATGTCAGTGTCAGAAATTCATAGATATTACTAAAGAGCTTTTCTGGGAAGTACATATACATTATATTATTTCTTAATGTATTAGTAGTTAAATATTTAAGATTATAGGTCTATTACATATATCCTTCAAAAATTCAGTCAATCCTGACAATGAATTGGAAACATTTCGAAAAATTAGAAGAGGACAAAATTTCTTCATATAATGAATTTAAAATTAAACAATCTAAATATAAGGAATAGATATATGTAAGTACAATTTTTGGTGTAGAATGTAGGTATACAAGAAATGTTAAATACAATAGGGCGCCTTGACAAGCAGATATGGGGACTCATGTCAGAATGATAGCTAGTAATTATGTATATAGATGTATCATAATTTCTCATTCTAAATTTAGTGATTTTCCAATTCCATATGGTTTATTTTCCTCGACAAGTAAATTCCACACTCCTGGTGACAAATTAACTACGTGTATTTAGAAAATCTTGAAATTCTGAATGAAACATACTGACTAATTATCATTCTGAAACGGGCCCCCACATCTGCTTGTCAAGGCCAACAATGTAACATGACTGTTCGCGCCCTATACTTATGTAACCAAAAAAGGAAGTGGCGAGAGGTATTGTGCTGGCCACAACAGATTTTTGTAGGATGATCTTACGGTAATATGAAGCAAAAATAAAATGCGAGTAGTATTAACAATATTTGCCCTACTATGATAGATATCCAATTTCCAATAAATATCAACAATTTCACTCGTAAGCTTCACTTCACCTGTTAAAAATAACAATAAATATCTCTGGATTGGTCGTCCACACCCTACGTAGTTTTAGCTTTCTTCGGCCGATGTTCGGCTCGGTGCAAGTGAGATAATAAAAATAAGATCAGGTGGCACGCGAATGTAAGTTTCTAACGGCCCGGCTCGGTAAGAGCGACTTTCGCCCAGCATGCAGATGGTGAAAGGATTGCCGGCAGATGAAAATGTGATACACTTCTCCGTGCGACCAGTTGACGGCTTAGTCTTACGCGACACACAAGAACAGATTAGTTCATGAAGTAGACTGGATTGTGAGTGAGTGTTAGAAGTTTGAGGATGATGAGCTATCAGGTGAGTTACGTTTTCATTCATTTTCAACTTATGTATGCACAAATTTTATAAAAAAAGCTTGGTACTTCTTTGAAAGTGGCTATTTTCACTCGAAGAATGTATAAACAATAATGATTAGAAATATAAAAGATTAGATTAGAGTAGATTAGCTTAATATATTTTTAAAAAAATTGCTCCAATTTCTTGGTGAGCCAATTTACTTCAGGGTAGGTTAACCTAACTTCAGTTAGCTTGGTTTTGTTACGTACGTACGTAACAACAGTTTTCGGAATATTTTTTTTGGTGAAATTTAGAATTATAGAAATCATGTATTCAAATAATTTATTTAGCAACTTTGTTTAGAATAAATGATTAACAGAATGTATAATTTAAAAAATAATACTTAAAGGTCCATTGTTTTCAATAGCACGCAATTTTTATTAACATGTCGAATCATGTTCTGGACGGTGATATTGTCTACTTCGTGAATTTTTTGAAATATTCGATGTCGTAGCTGTTCTTCATTTTGGGCTTCCCAACCATTAGGCAGTGGTCACACTGGTCAAGTGGGATCGACTAACGCCGATTGATTGCGATCGATTAAAAATTAAACTAACACTAGCTTATGCGAATGGTCACACTGCATGCATCCACTATGGTTGAACGATGTCGAACGTCGACGAGCGGTTTGATATATCAAACATGTTTGATTTTCTAGTCGATCGACAGCGATTGATGTGTTTACGCATGCTCAGTTTTCTCATATTTTTCATACCAACTTAACTGTTTTGACATTTGTGTATAGGTTAAAAAGAATATTGTTAGAATATTACAGCCATATTACTAGGATTATGACGGAAATGTAGAGAGTTAATGAAATAGACCATAGTTGAAAAACTGTGTAAGAAATAATGTACAATTTTATGATCAAAGCACACCAGGATACAGTAATAATTGTAAGAAAATGGAAAAATTAGCAAATTTCTCTAATTATAAAAACAAAAACTCATAAGGTTTGTCATTTATTTAAATATTCCTGAAAACATATATTTGCGGCGTTTCAGTACAAGAAAAAAAATATTTTCTTTCAATTTAAGTTGGTATTATTTTTGTGGAAATATTTACGTCGATTCATGCTGTGTGACATATCTCCTAAAATTTCGGTCGGTCGCTATTGATCTACGACAGCCGATCTTGCTTGATCGATTGCATTCTACTCAATATGACCACTGCCTTATCGTAAACCTTTCTACTTAATATTGACCAAAATTCTTCAATGGGCCTTGCCTGGGGAACATTGGGGGGATTGTCACCCCTCACATGTCCAACATAAGGACATGAAATACCTGCCGCTGATATGGTGCACAAGACCAAAATCTTATCTTCAAATTTCTTTTTTGTTTTATATTTCACATTATTTGGACAATTTTCTATATCATCCGTATAAAATCCATCATTACCTTTAAATTCCGAATTAGAAAACGTGAAATATTTTTCATCGTCCATGATCAAAACTCTGTTAGCTGTAAAGTGATATCTTCTTGAAGCACGGCAACATATCGGAATTCTACGTAACTGATCTGTATATTTTGGACACGTCTTCCTCTTCCGATGTTTAAGTCCATTTCTGCTGATTTCTCGGCTGATTGTCATGTGTGAAACCCCAAGTCGGCGAGCCAATTTTCGAGTCGAAGTTCCCAACCGGTCTTTTGCACTTTCCACCAACCTATTTGACTGGGCATTAGTCAAAGCTTTAGGCCGTCCACTTTTTGGAAGGCTTACACATGGTATGCCTTCCTCACATTCACTTATAGTTTTATAAATGGTCGAAACAGCAATATTTTTTTTTCTAAATATATTTACTATTTCAGATTTTGACACCCGTTTAACTAAATTGTATATACTTTTTCGAATATCTAGTTTGTACGACATAACTATGTTAATATTCGACAAATATGATATGACATTAAAATTTACACAATATTGAACATTTGTTTTCAATGACAACTAGATGCTAAGTTTTTTTGAATTAATTTATAGACAACGAAATTTTTCTGAAAACTTTTGTTACATACGTTACCTTTAAAATAATTGCTGTGATATCGGTAATGACAATAAATCTGTAACGGCGAGGGCGTTGCCAGGCGTCACCTCTCGAATTCTCAAAGTTTTTGTGGAGAAGACACAATAGGAATTATTTTTGTGCGATTTGAAAAGGGATATAGTTTCTAAATTAGTTTCACACTTACTTGAACCGTCAGAAATACAACCGATTACATATTGCACTCAGCCACGCGAAATAACTTTAGATTCTACAATAATACTTAATCGTTACTGTAGGTAGGTACGAAATTATTCATTTACCTATATGATATCTCCAGAATCTGTTCGGAGTTACCTATTTCAAAATAATTTTATTCACAACCATTATAGTAATATGTCGATTCTGAACCTTTTAGAGGTTGGGAAATACGTTATTACTAACTGCAATGACAATCTCTTGTGTGGGAAATAACCGATTACGCTTCCACCCTATGGGTTGGAAATGTTTATGTAGGGTTTCCTAGCTACATTGTCATAGATTCTTGTAATAAAGTAGGCTCAACAAATTTTAATAAAGCTGTCAAAACATATTAATACAATCAATGATTTATTTTGAAAATTACTTATTTAACAAAAGAATGATTGTCAATAAAATAGTGTACATACCTCTATGGAACTTTTATTAGTCTCGCGTTGTATCTCACTTCGAGGCTTCGCCTCTCGGTAATATACATAAGCTCTCGACTACAATAAAACATTTACCACCTCGAATGTAATATACTATATATGCCAAACGTCTCATTCTAGTTTTGTAGGTAAAGTTCGTATAGAAATCGTGTTCAAAATCTACATTTTGTTCTTAAAAACACCTTTTAACATTTTGTCGATAATGTCTGACAAAATGTCTTTGTTAATTAATATAAAATTAGACATAAAAGTGGCAGTTTTCGTTGTTATTTTGTCCATTATTTAAATTATACGCTAAACAAACAAAAAAATGCTAATCAAAATTTTGACAGCAATATTCACTTTCCAATATGACATTTCTTTTCGATACGATATTGTCAATTTAGGGATCACTTAAAATTTAAGCATCAGCGGTGCAATCCGGCATTACAGATTTGTTCAATATGAAGTTAATAATGTTAGTATTAAAGAATTCTATATAGAGCTAATTTTCTTAATTATTACTACTTTAAATAATTCTTTACTTCAAGCACTTAACAGTTATTCGTTAAAGAATATGTTTAAAAGTAATTTTATGGCAATTTAAGTAATTATCGCGTCAAGATAGCACGATTCTAAAATAATTTTAATACAATTATACATATATAACTTGAAAATAATAATAATTTTATATATTATTATATATAAAATATAAATGTATGCCTCAGAAAAAATATTAATAAAATTAGCAAAGGAAATAATTTCAGGAAAAATTCATTCTATTTAAAGTAAAATTGGAAAAACCCTTGCAATTTGAAGCAATAATTAATAAATAAATTTATGGTGTATTTAAAAATTCAATTTAATAAACCTTATACTGCTTATAATAAGTTTTTGGAAAGTGATAATATTTACAAGAAACTTTCACTTTTTGATTTTTTTCTTTATATACCACCTGTATTTATTTGAACACGTGTAGTACCTTTTTTGTAATTGTATGACAATTATGTATGAATTTGTTACATATTATTTGTTATAAACATAAATAATACTCATTATTTTCAACGAATAATTAATGTATTATACGAAAACAAAATATAAATTTAAATACTATTTTCGTCAGATGTCAATATACCTGAGCGTTATGAATGAAACTGCTAACTATTCTTGTTTTTTTTTTAATGTTGAATCTTTTTCTTAAAAACAATATGTGTTCTGTTGCATTTTCCTCTCATTTGGAATCCGTCGCATTCTTGATTCGGAAAAGACATGTTTAAAAGCATCCATGGGGCCGTTAATGACTATGCGGTATAATTGTTCAGTTTTTCATGCTTCCTGGTTACTCATGGCAATACTCGGGCTGTCAAGCATTATTGGTCAAGTTATGTTTGATTCTTGCCATCTCATTTACCATTTTGATATTTGTAGTACAAGGGTGGATGGCACCATTAGACGCACAATTTTTTTTTTTGTGAGGTTATGTGAACTGTCATTAGTGTATCTGTAAAGTTTTACAATATTTCGATAATTTGTGCTTAATTAGAATTTTTTGAGTTAACGTATGAATTTATAATTACAATACATTAATTTCAATCAATTTTATGTATTTTGTACAAATTTCATACAGAAAATTTTCTATATTTCCAGCAAAATTATAATACACACACACTATGCCAATTTTATTTAACACTGACATCTTTCAATTATTAGATTTTTCTTAATATAGTAGCTGTTCTTAGCTATAGCATATCCATTGAATATGAATTATAATATGTAATCAATTCGTATAGAGAATAAAATATTCTTTAATATTTATAATAACATTAAATGTGTAAAAATATTTAACTGCGTTTTGGAAGAAAAATTGTTAAAATGAGGGTACTTCTGGTAAATTGTATTTTTCATAATCTCACAAAAATAATTGTACGTCTAGTGCTGCCCTCTCTGTGTTAGGCGTCACCTACCAGGCACTCAAATCTGGTGTGGAGTATGTACCACATGTATAATTGAAAATTAGAAATAATTTGGCGACTTCTTATAGGTATTTTATTCTTTAATTTAATATTATGTACATTTTTAATATAAGGACATTGCAGTATATTTTAATTTAAAATATATGGTAATCTATGAGGAAGGACTGGTATGCATGTCAATATGTATTAAACATTATGCAACTAGTGTCATCTGTTCATGCATTCCAGTCTTACTTTTACAAATATTATGAAAAACATTTATACATGCACTATGTCGTAATTCATAAAAGATATTATCATAACTTACACAGCATATTTCAAAATTATAGTCATTTATAATAGGCGTAAAATTAATTTCTCTCAACTTTAATGAATACACAATAAACATTAATTTATGAAAATTCACATATTATTCAATACTTTGCACATAAATGTGATTACATTTTAATGTGTGAATAAATTTACTGAAAAAATATTTCAATAAGGTCACTTTCATTTTTAATTAAAATCTAATATAATAGATTAAAATTTATATAAATTCTCAAAGAAACACCTGAAGTTTCTCTAGTTAACCATAAAAGAACATATTTTTTATTGTTATTGTGAAAGGACGCTTTTACCAACATAATAACACAAAATTAATTAGGCAATTATGTATTCAAATTCGCATATCTTCCAGGTTTGTGTCAGAAACATTTAGAATAAAATCTGGCAGATTAAATACTCAGACTTTAAAATTTTCACTTGTGACCCACAAGCACAAATCCTAACAAAAATATGAAGCAGCGATAAAAAACTGCAATACCTATGTAAATAAATTAAAACTTCAAAGATAAATTTGTGAAAACTAACCTAATATTTCGTTAATGACACTAAATTAAATGCTCCAACAAGAGTGAAAACATTTCTTGACAGTTTCTAAAGTTGGTTATATTCGTGTCTCAGATGTTTTCACGGCCTACTGAGTAGAGTGAGTAAACTAATATGTAAATTTTTATTTCCGTTGATGCTGATAAATTATTAATAAAAATAGTATATTTTATGGTTTTCCGTTGTTTTTGACCTGTGTTGTTTTAATTAATTAACAATTATTCTGCTACTTTCTTACATTATAATACATATTGAAATATTTGTAATAAAAGGAAACATAACTTCTCAGCACCGACAAATTTCTTGCAATTATAATAATTAGTTCCTTATTTCTTGACAAGAAGAATGGAACTGATTTCCGTATAGTATTGAAAAAAATTTAATTGATTTTACATTTGTTATAGTACGAGTAATTTTTGACTGGAAAAGGATAGATATAGATTTTAAGCTACAGATCTATATATTTTACAGTTCAAAAATCTGATCTGGTCAACACATTACCTAACTTCTGTAAATTTTGTACAGAGTGTTAAAATATCTAATGTAGCCAGCACAATACCTTCCGCCAATCCTGTGTATTATGTATAAATTGAATACATAAATTTTCATTCAAAAGATTTTAAATTTCCAATAAAATTATTTCATAAAGGTTATTTTTTATTTTCTTCCACTCATTTCTGTTTTGCGTCTCGTTCTCATTCAGTTCCTTTTCTGTCAAGTCTTCCGCAATACGTCCTTCCATCTTATCTTTAGTAAATAGTAAAATCGTATTATGTGGGTCCTAAAACGTGCTTATTTATTAAAAACTCATCACTGAATTTTTTGACCTAAGACAAAATTTACCTTACCTAAAGGTGACGTAAGGTAAAAAGGGTAAAAAATTCAATGTGCTAATTCTTAATTAAAAACAATTTCTTCAAAATTCAGAAAATTATTTCTTATTTTTCATTTAATTGTTTTGTTGTCCGTCACTGCCGACATGAAATTTTTATTTAAAATAATGAATTATTTAATCACGTAACAGACATTGAATAGGAAATAAATTAATTCGTAATTATTTTCTATTCAAATTATGCGGAAAATTTATGTTGAAGGATGCTAACATTCGAATTGTACAAATATATCAATTCATTTTATTATAACATAAATGTCAATATTTCATTGTACATTTGATAGTAATATTTATAAATGTTGTTACTCTATAGAATTTCTATAATTTAATGCTAACTAATCTTCTATTTCTTGTCAGAATTCTAGATAAAATATGGTATTTAATAAAAAGCCACTTTTCTTCGTCCTCAAAAAATATTTAGTTATTTAATATTAAATTTGAAATGAACAATATGTACTCGTTGCTTATTATTATTACTATTAAAAACGTCATATTTTTAACTTGAACACTAATACGGTGAACTAACTTTCAAACGTTAATTTTTATACAATTTTAATGTACCTAAATGTATAATGGCGTATGAGTGTGTCCCATAGTTCGGATGGTGTATCATCCACTCAACCTACTCAATGCCTTCTAGTGGCTTCGCAGTGCACTATACTGATGAGCTCCAATAGGAGCGAAACGCGTCTGTGGTTCTGGTTGATTTTTAAAAATTATGTTTAAATATAAGCTCAAATAAAAAATTCTGATGTGGCAAGCATCCATACTGTAACTTGCGCCCCTGACTTCGCTACTGGTAGAATATTCCCGAGCGATGACGTAATCCCGGAGGGGGGGGGGACCCATATGCGTTCAGACTGGTTAATTACATACGGTGGTGTGATTCTTTGTATGCGATGATGGTCGCGTCATAAAGTTCAAGAAGAACATTGGGCTGTATAAGTACCGTCCGAAGGACAGCGGAGATACAGTCATACGTAATATAACAAGTGATATGATTATCATCGATGATATTCTCGAGTGAAACCGAGCTGCAGATTTCATGAGTCCGAAGGACGAGTTGCAATGTGCTGCTTTGGTTTCACGAGCAATATCTTCGATTATTAATCATATCACGAGCTTATATTTAATGAGAGAATATAATAAATTTTTGCAATCTAACCTAACCTATATTTTGATATACATATTCATATTCTATTAAAACATGGTACTTACGTGTTTTATTTAATATTTCGGAGTTTGAATTATTGTTATTATTTATTTTTATACTCAAATTTAACTGTCAATGTCATAAATAAAGAAAACAAATCCCTTAGTAACGACTATAAATACGGTGATAATTTCCTTGTATTTTATCATCGCTGTGATAAACGCGTAGCTAGGGAGATTCTAAATGTTGATTGGCGGAAAACATGTCACGTGACTAAGGAATTATATTCTCTAATATATAGAAGCGGCGACCAATAAACAGTGGATGATCTAAATAAACATTCTACGAGTTGTTAACATAAATAAATGTAGTTTTATAAATAAGTATAGTAATATAAATATTGGTTAAATAAATAATCTTAGTGTTTAAGCATTTAATAATATTACTAGTCTTAAATTAGTGTTTATAATTTTTTAACTTAGTGTTAGTTACTTTTATTATGTTTTTAATATTTATCCTAATTATTTATCGTTTAATAAATGAATTATTTAAACTAATAATATTTCTTTGATTTTTACACTTCACCCATATAAATAAACGTTACAATAAATAAATTTTTTTGCAAAAGATTCTATATTTCCGTAAGATTATTTCATAAACAAACTGTGTAAATTGCACTTGCACTGACTTCTTCCTTTAGCTTTTCCCATTCGTTAGGGGTCGCTATTCTTGATTTTCCTCTTCCACTCATTTCTATTTTGCTTGTCGTCCTCATTCAGTTCCTTTTCTCTCAAGTCTTCCGCAATACAGTCCTTCCATCTTCTTTTTGGTCTTTTATAGTAAAAATGTTTTCCATATACTGCCACCAAATTCAATTATACTGTAGATAGTTTTTGCAATTCTTAGTCCTGCTCTCCTATGAGAAAATACTGGCCGTCATCATTGCAGTTTTAAAACGAATCTTTACTTTCATCAAAATTTCATATTTATAATGATGTCTAATTTGTTGTAGACTTAATCACAGGTTTTGTTTAGGTTCTAATTGTCTCCTTTAGATTAAGTATATACACTCTCTTGAAGACAAATTGTGATTAGAAGCGGAAATGTTTAACCACGCAGTTGATTATAGAAAATAAACACATTGAACTAGAAGCAATAAATTAACAATATAAACAATTAGCGACATGAAGAGTAGTATATGTGCTACATCTTTTGTTTCATTAGCTAACCAGCTATCCTCGATATTTTTTATCATATTCACACGTTCAACTTTTCCTTCAAGTGTTTAATAACACGCATTCACAATATTTGCTGTCACTATTGCGTATTGTTTAATAATTAGTGCATTGTTATTGTTGGACATTCACCCTAGATTGCATCCAAAAGCTGTTATTATTTTAGATAACAATTAACAATTAAATTTTGAAATATCCTGCATGATATAAGAGTTACAAGACATTTGATCTAGATAGGAGGTTTTTATGTAAATCAAGGAACAAGAACTGTTCTCTGTCACTTTTCAATATTAATAGCTAAATAGGGTCGTTCACAATTTTATTACTTTCCGTCACCTGTAGGTAAGGAAGGTATTGTCTTTGGTCAAAAAATTCATTGATGAGTTTTTAGTGAATAAGCATGTTTTAGGGACCCTGTAATACGATTTCACCATTTTTACGATGATGTCTGTATGTATGTATGTGGGTGTGTGTGTGTGTTTGGGCTGTCATTTGTGAAGATATAACACTCGCATATGGAAATGATACAGAGAAATTTAAATTTATTGTGCATCATTTAAAAAATGTTAACTCACCAAG
The DNA here is from genome assembly GCA_951394225.1 of Harpalus rufipes. Taxonomy (NCBI): domain Eukaryota; kingdom Metazoa; phylum Arthropoda; class Insecta; order Coleoptera; family Carabidae; genus Harpalus; species Harpalus rufipes. Next base: position 61,802,505 of record OX596275.1, read on the forward strand.
ATTTATTCAATATTTTTACTTCCTGTCTGTCTCAATTTTTAGTTTTGTGACATCTCCAATACTGCAAATTGAAAAATATTTTCACAATTCTTTTAACACCGAGTTTATTAGTTTTTGGTGTGTTGTCTAAGGGGTACAGATTTTTATAAATGAATGAATATGAATTTTAGTATAAATAAGTGATACCAGAATATAAATTTCTATATTATTTTTTTACCGTCTGTCACCTTTAGGTAAGGAATGTATTGGCTTTGGTCAAAAAAATTATAATACGATTTTACCATTTTTACGATGATGTTTGTATGTATGTATGTGTGTGTGTCTGTGTGTCTATGTGTCTGTGTGTGTGTGTGACGAAAGTTTTGGATCGCAGAACTACAATGCCACTATTCCAAAAATAATATTTTTTTCGTATTCCTCAAGTTTACATCCAGAATAACAACTGATTAGATTTTGGTTATAATCGGTGAATCGGAAGTAGCCTTATTTGAAGATTTAACAGTTAAATTTGATTTATTGACATTTAACGTTATTATAACTTAAAGAATACATTATTTTCTATGCGATTTGAATGCATTCTTCATATTCAATAGATATAGAGTTAAAGAATTTTAAAGAAATTAAATTTTATAAATCAACCAGCTATGTTAAACATGGAAACTACTAATATATTCATATAATTCAAATTGACAGATGTCAGTATAAATAAAAAGTTAATTAATGTGGCAGAAATGATAATGTTGAAGTAGATGTTGGGGAACACACGGAAAGATACGATAAGGAAATAACTGTAGTGTTACAAATTTCTAGAAAGATAGAAGAGAGATGATTATATTGGTTTGAAAATGTCATACGGAGAAATGAAGAATATATTGAATAGCTTAATAATAGAAGGTTGAAGTAACAGAGGAAGACCAAAGATAAGAGATGGAAGGACTGTATTGCGAAGACTTAAGAGAAAAGGAACTGAATGAGAACGACACGTAAAACAGAAATGAGTGGAAGAAAATAAAAAATAACGACCCCTAACGAATGGGAAAAGCTAAAGAAGATGTTAGTGTCAAGTGCAATTGGCATAGTCTGTTTTTGAAATAATTTTACTGGAAATTTAGAAATTTTTGCAAGAAAATTTATGTATGGAATTTATACATATTACACGGGATTGACGGAAGGTATTGTGCTGGCCACAACAATTTTTTTAAACTTTGATATAGTTTCCAAAATACAGTTTTAAGGTTTATATTTAATATAAATGACCGTTATTCTAATATCTTACTATGGTGAAAAACCCCACTGCTGTGAACAGTAGAGTACCTATTGCCTGTTTATAACGCAGGAGGTGTGAACTTAAACATATGATTGGCACAATAAAACAATTTTTAATGTAAATTTCTATTTTGAACTTTCATTCTCAATAATACGATGACTGTGCAACTAATTTTTATAATGCGTGCTTTGCCTACTCCAAATAAACCAACTTAGAAATTTGTATCGAAAATAATTCGTTAATAGCTGAAAGTGACAAGTACAAAATACACGGGTAACAAAAAACCAAGGTTTTTTAAATCGGCCCAATATTTTTTGCTTGTCTTTTTTGGAGTACTTTTAGATTTATTGAATTTAATATTATTATGTTTTTAAATAATTGTATTTTAATGTTAACACTCGTATAAACATTATAAATAAATAAAATAATAATTATTCATAATAAGCAATTTTATTAATAGTATTTTATGTATCTAGGACGAAAAGTGAATCTTTAAGGTATGAGCAAGCTTCCCGCCTCGGCCGTAATTACTTGTGAATATCTTAAAAACACTTTTCGTCTGAGGTACATACATTTTATATTATACGGGTTTCTAGTTATTAAATTATTAAAAGAAATTTGAAGCAATTTGTAGCAGTATGAATTTGTATAAGTAGGCTAAGTCGCAATTGTTCGAAAATCCTAGAAAAAATTTGACAGATTGAAATTGAATTTGTCTGGTTTCAATAATATTCTTATTCGCTATAATTGATGAAAAATACATTCCTCGAGATATTTTGGATGAAGCTACTGATACGAAGAAGAATTTAATGCTGCATAAATAAAGGATTCAGTAAGTCCTAGAAATTTAAAATGATATTTTGAAGTTCTAGGACTTTAATGTTTCACTTTTTGTTTTATAAATCGTTCAAAAAACGGTGCTTTAGAAACCAATATGACGTAAAATATATTAAATTATAAGATTATTTTTTGTTGTATTATTAATAAAATAAAAATAAATAAATATTTCATCACGGCATATTACCCATTGCTGGGTGTGCCAATCTGCTTCGTACACAGATATCGGTAATGATGGAATATTTGTACCGTGCGGGCGCTTACCAGGCGTCACCTCACGGGCACTCATTGCTGGCGTGGAGAGTGCGCCACAGGAGTCAATTTTGTGCCATTAAAATGCGATGTAATTTTTTTGGCGTCGGTCGGGATCGAACCCGGGTCCCCAGATTCGCGACCAGACACTCAGGCACACGGCCACGAGACCCCATTATTAATACCTTGCCTTAACCCGCAATCACTCGACCCGTTGGATAAAACATATCATTTTAATATTTTTTCCTATATCTTTTGAATTTTGAAATTAAACTTTGAGATATGCCTCGTGAAACATATTCACAACGTAGTTTTGACCTTGTGTCGGGGGAGGAGCATCTACATTAAAAGAAGGGATGATATCCTTTTCACATTTTTAGTAGGTACAGTATTTTTTTTTAAATGTGCGATCAAGGTCATCTGTATCATAAACGAATTAACATTCGACTAAGTTAGGACATTCCATTCTAAAACGATGCTCGTTGTTGACAATACTTTCGCTGTAACGTAAGTTTACTGCCACTGAAACTGTGTCAGTATCTTATTTTTCACATATTTGGTTTTACATTTCCTAATAAACTTACCAGTTGACTTAGTATTGAATTTTGAAAGATTTTACTGTAACATTAGATTATACCACCTACTTCTATTTTAAGATACTCTTATGTGCCCTCATAAAAACTAAGTAAACGACACTACTGAATTTGGCAGAATGGGCGGAGCCAAAAACTTAATTCATACAATTCGTAGATAACATTCATGGACATCTTTAAAAAAATTACTGTATGTAGGTGTTTATGTGTTTTATTTTCTGTCTGCTTTATTGTCTACACAACACACATACCAGTTTTTCTCAAATACTATGCTTGGGAGAGCATGAAATTTTACATTATACATTGTTGATTAGTCAAATAAATTGAGTAATAATTTACTGATTTTTGTTTTATTTTAGATTAACTTCTAATATGCTGACCACATTAGATTATTTTATAAAAGTTCTTATTTGTTATTAATTAGAAATATCCTCACCTATTGCTGACTTAGCTAATTACTTTAATTTCCTTTTCGAACATGGGCATGGAACATAATTTGTTGCATTAAAAATACTCATCTAATTATAATGCCTTTGCAAGGAATCTAAATTTTATAATGCATTCCTCATTCTTGGGTAAGGAATTTCATTTCATTATTTCTCTTTCATAAAGCAATATTATAAACTTTTGAGAAAAGTTTGAAACGAGTATTCAGACTATTTTATTAATAATTATTAACCGAACAATTGTATAAGGAACCTTAACACGGCATTGGTAAGATTACGATTCACGGTTATTTTTACTAGTGGTGGGATCTGGATAGTTTCGGTTTTATTATATCTCGTATAGGTTTGGAGATATAGGATAAAATAATATAATAATCTGTTGTAATAAATCTCGTTGCCCGAAAAACAGTTGAGGTATTTAAATGTTTGTATTTACACGAGTACGAGTACATTTAATATATATATATATATATATATATATATATACAGGGTAGAAACGAACTTAATGTCATAAATTTAAGGATGAGTAGTATGACATGTGTAGATTACGAAACTGAAAGAATTTTTTTAAAGTTCGAAAAACGAAAATTCGACTTTACTTAAGGAAACTTTTTTTTACTGCTGTTTTAATTCATATTTCATTAAAAATATGGTTATCAAAAATACATTCAAAATTAGTTGTATAAGATATTATTCTTAATAATTAAATTAAATAGCATTTTTAACGAAAATAATTGTGTAATAGATAAAATAATGCAAATGCGTTGCCAGTGGTCCAGTGGTACCAAAAATGTTAGTTTCATGAAAACTACCCTTAAATATGCGAATTTTAAAAAAAATCTTTCTGTTTCGTAATCTACACATGTCATACTATTCACCCTTAAGTTTATGACATTAAGTTCGGTTCCACCCTGTATATATATATATATATATATATATATATATATATATATATATATATATATATATTATTGTATTATTAATTAAATGTGTATTTAATTTATAGGTATGGTAATGTAACATCCTTAAAAAAAACCGATAATACCGTCAATGAATTTGAAGAATTTTGAACATATTAGAATAGTAGGACAAAATTTCTCATAGAATGAAAGAAGAGATACAATTTCAGATATTTGTGTTATAAATGTTAATTCGTTAATTATAGGGCGCGAACAGTCATCTGACTTACTTGGCTTTGGCAAGCAGATATGAGGATCCGTGTCAGAATGACGGCTAGTAGTTATTTACATAGATGTCACAATTGTAGATGTCATAAATTTTCATTCAAAATTTCAAAATATTCTGACGTTTATTTGTCATCCATATTATTAACACCTTTTCCCCAATTATAAGAAATAAGTTGAAATGCTTTTTCTCCGTATTTGGGAGCGGACGCATTGCTTTCGATTGAAGTTTTCTCTTCTATCCTTTACTGTACTGCTATGTAAATGAAAAGAAACTAGGGTGATGCATTTCCTAAAATTATTTGCAAACTAATGAATATGAAACAGTATCTTATGAATTGATATAAGTGCGCTAATATAAAATGCAGTCGACAAATTTGCAAACAGGTTGAGTGAATGTCTACTCCTTTCACTGTTAATCATATAAATCAAATTTATACAAATCACATTTCTGTTGCTAATAATCATTTGCTAAGTAAATGGAGCGTCAAGTCAGAATTTTCTTTTATTGTATTTTTCGGAATTTATCATTTTATCCGGAATTTTAATTTGAAATTGTAAAAAATAAATACAACTAAACAAATATTTGAAAATGAACTGTGTTAAATTTATAAATATTTAATAATCAAACAATTAACCAAAAAATTAAAACAAAAACAATGTAAAAAATATGATGTGAGAAACACAATACCTCCCGCCATTTACCAATGGGGTCTCGTTACCGCGAGCCTGATGTCTGGTCGCGAATCTGGGTAATCCGATTCGATTCCGATCAACGCCAAATAATTCGAATTTTAAATGGCATAAAATTAACCCTTGTGGTAAACGCCCGCATAATACAAATATGTCAACGTCATTACCGAAATGTGTGTACAAATCAGATTAGCACACCCAGCAATGGATAATATGCCGTGATAATATATTTATTTATTTCTTTATTTAAATACATACCTGCATATTTACTAATGCTAGAAATTATGTATATCAAGTTCCTTTCCATAAAACTATTGTTCTATTTACAATTTTCCTTTTAAAACATTACTATTATTAATTTGAAATGATTATTTTTTTAACAGTGACATTTATCTGTCAGTTACATATATTTGAGCTGAACTATGTAACCACGGAGATGTGTTTAAAGCATAAGCTTCGAGATATAATTTTTATATTATTTTATAAATTTATCCATACAATATATAGAAAAATTATTAAAGCAAACTTGTAGAAAATGGAATAATCTTTAATTTTTATAATAACAAATTGAGAAAAAATTACATTAAAAGGTATTTTTTGAAGAAAAACCATCTTGAGCTTCAAGTAAACTGTCATTTCCGGTTATCCGATTGCCACCAAAATCTAATGACTTCTTTTCGTATTAGAATAAGGTAGAAATACATGGTTTCAAAATATTCTGAATGATAGTATATGAGTTAGAGCGTGAAGAGGATCTACACACACACACACACACACACACACACACAAACACACAAAATGTTAAAATTGGATTGTAGGGACCTTAAAACGTGGTCATTTATCAAAATCTCGATATGCGATTTTTAGCACGATGCCTATAGCTCCCTTACTAAGAGTAGCGGGAGGTAAAAACAATCGTATGACCTTGAGCTACCGGTGTCAAAAATCTAAATCCAACTGGTCACGCTTGACATTAATCGTTTCACTCACGAAAAGAAAAAAAGAAATTCAAGAAACAACAAATAGTCAAAGGTAAGACAACCAACGTCGGATGAAAAAAAAATCGTTTTTTAGTTCCGTATCCTCTGCGCATCGAAAGTTAAAAAGATAAAAACAGAGCGCTGTTTGCGTCCACAATGAGTGCGATCTGCGTTAGGATCGAGCCGAGCGAGATATCTGTGTCAAACGATAATTAAAAACTCTCATTTTTGTTACAGTTTGCGCTGCTGACTCTCCTGGCGTGTGGTTATGCTACTCCTCCTCCTGGATATGTCAAGCCGCCGGAAGTTGATAAGGTACATTTCCAGTAAATTTACAATTTTTACAAAACTTCATAAGTAATAAGATAAATAATATATACAGGCTGATCACACGAGAATGAACCGGCAATTATCTTCGTTATTAGGCAAGATAGCGATTATCTTCAAATAAGAAAATTTACTATAGGCAATATGGGCAATAAGATGTCGTATCAAGAAACGTTTTGTTACTTCCGGTTCCGGTGTATGTGAGACCAACTTTGAAATTTCAAATATAACATGCTATATTTTTTATATGTTTGAAAAGTACACAAAATTTGCTTTACAATGATAGTAAATAAGTAGGACGTTGTATTATTAAAAAGTAAAATGGCGGACGTTTGAACTATCTTACAAAATAAGTCAAGTAAGTGTGGAATTTTGTCTTATTGGATTTGTTGCCTAGGTTACGTCATATAAATGAATTTATCTCAAAAAATATCATCATCTATGAACAAAAAACAATAAAATCTCACAGACTTGATTTTTTTTCATTCAAAATATTCATATTTCAAACGTCCGCCATTTTATTTTTTAATAATACAACGTACTACTAATTTATTACCATTGTAAAGCAAATTTTATGTACTTTTTAAAAATATAAAAAAATATAGTATGTTTCATTTGAAATTTCAAAGTTGGTATCATATACTCCGGAACCGGAAGTACCAGAACGCTTCTTAATACGACATTTTATTGCCCATATTGTCTATAGTAAATTTGTTTGTTTTAAAATAATCGCTACCTCGTTTAATAACAGAGATAACGTTAAATGTCAATAAATCATATTTAACTGTTAAAATCTTCAAATGAGGCTATTTCCGGTTGACCAATTATAACCAAAATCACTTGTTCTTCTGGATGTAAACTTGAGGAATACGAAAAAATTATAATTTTTGGAATCGTGGTTTTGAAGTTATGCGATCCGAAACTTTCATCACACACACACACACCCAGACAAACATACATACATACAGACATCATCTTAAAAATGGTAAAATCGTATTAGAGGGAGCCTGAAACATTTTTATTCGCTAAAAACTCACCAAAGACAATACCTTCCTTACCTAAAGGTGACGGAAGGTAAAAACAACTAGAAGCATTCATAGCCTTCGTACTTCATAAATTTTATTAAATCTTCTAATTCGTAATCTGTAGAATATTAAAAACATATAGTTGAATAATAAACGTTGAAGGCACCATGGGAGTTAAATGGATAATATTTACACCCTTGATTACTATAATAAACCGTATTGCAAGAAGGAAAAAATAAAAAAATATAATGTATATTCATTTTATTTGCATAATTAATAAGCTTGTGAAAATAAAATTTATGCTAGTAATAATGTATAAAGCCTGTTTTACACAATCATACATTTACAATTAAATTTACATGCAAAATATTTTCATTTTTACTTCCTTGTACGTAAGTAAAGGAAGTATTGTAATCGCGAAAAATTTCGGTTTTCAGATTTCAGCGGAAATATCCATTTTGATCATCCCTGAATCCATTTTGACTAATTTCGTCGTGATGTCTGTACGTACGTACGTACGTACGTATCTCGCATAACTCAAAAACGATAAGCCGTAGAAAGTTGAAATTTTGTATTTAGGACTCCTATAACATCTAGTTGTGCACCTCCCTTTTTGGTTATTACACAATTTCCAGAAGTGGTACTTTACATGAAGCCTATAATAGATTTTAATGAAAAACTGTTTTAAAATATAATCCAAAACTTTTCAAATTTGGTATACAAGAATTTTATGTCAATCGAAATAATATAATAGATTTTGGTTAAAATAGGCTAACCGGAAGTGGTACATTATGAAGTTGTTAACAGTTTTTCTTGAATAAAATGTTTTTATTTTGATTTTAGAAATAAAAGCTTCAAATAAAAGTTTTAGAGAATTAATTTCTGCGTCTAGCACATCAAGTATTATTAAATTAGCCCTTTGTATACGCGAGATATGTAAATTTAAAAATTATATACTTTTTTGTTTTTGTAATACAGCTTGCTATGGATTAGGACAAAAACATAAAAAAATGTTCATGTTAAATTACGTTAAATACGTGCAATTTTATGATTCGTACAATAACAAATATAATATTTTTATTGTGAAATTAGTCATATTCATTGTTGTAATCAAATATTTCTTTGTTGTAATTAAAACTCTCTTTAAAAACTCCGTTTTTGGTCGCTATATATCTTACTGTTTTGAAGTTAAAATTAATATTTTGTAATTTATTTATTAAAAAAATATGTATAGTTTAATAATCGTACAAGGAAGTCATGTGGTGTCCACATCAGATTTTTACATAATAATTTTTGATCAAAATCTTTTCGTTTTACACGGCCAAATATTTGTGACATGTTTGATTGTTGCCAACTTAAGTACATTTTTATATGTTGGTAACAGTTTACTACTACGGTTTACTAAACTAACTTCTCAAATGTTTACAGCTGATGTTTTCATCTGTGTGTCGCGCTCGTTTTTGTAAACTAAGTTGTGGAGTAAGTGTTGTGCAAAAATATAATTTCTATATTTTTCAGTGTCTTCGTACAACAATTAATTTTGTACTAAATTTAGTATACTTCTATTTTGTCGCTTTTGAATCCACGGCTTGACCCAAATTCGTTTACGCTTCAAAATCTTATTTCGTACATTAACAACTGCGACCATTACAAATATTTTTTAATTTTACTATTCATTGTTCCTCATTTGAACTTGACGTTTGGTTTTGTGAAAAGTTTCATAGAACAGGGTAGCCAATTACCTACAACTACACATGAAATGTAAACTTTTGTTTAATGAAAACCCTAAATATCACCAAAATGTGAAGCAAATGACCTTCAAAATTAGAACATGCCCTATTTGAGATTTTTTTACAACATCGTATGGTACCATAAGAAGTTGTAAATTTATTACCGTGTAATCAACGAAATTTTGTGATCAAATACGAAGTTGTACAAATGCCTGTAAATTTATGATAATGTAAAACAGGCTTAAAGTTCATCTCGGTTCATAACCATTGAATTTCTAACAAACTGGTAACATTATGTTATTAATACGAAACTCATTAAAAATACGTCTGCAGTTACACTTTCATTTGACAAACTTCTTTGACATTTTCTTATGACAGCAAATCGCTTTTTGATATAAGGTAATATGTGCTAAACACGGCTTTGGTCAAGAAGAGAAAATGCGAAAGTATTCAGATTCAAAATATAACTTGTACTTCATGTTTCGCCAGAAGCTACTTAAATGTGTTACGAGTGCTTCAACGTTTCTTTCTAAAATAAAATTAATGAGACGTTAAAACTATTGTTCTCAATAAAATATGACTGTGTATTCATTGCTTTTCATATTTGCGTAAAGTGCGTATGAATAATAGTTATTATCTTTATTCATACAGGCTTTACTATTAAATCTAAATGTACGACTTACATCTCTATAAATAAACAAGTTCCATAAAATCCCGTTGAAATCACTTCTAAATTAAACTTATTTTCATAAATAAATACGCTCATTCTATTTTAATAAGGCATGTTTCTTAATTTGAAAAGCCTTTTAAAGTAATTATTATCCACCATTTTTCTACAGGTTAACTTTAATATTCACGATGTTAAATACTAAAAACTCTGATGTGGCCAGCACAATACCTTCCGTCAATCCTGTGTATTATGTACAAATTCTATACATAAATTTTCTTGCAAAAGATTCTAAATTTTTGGTATTTTATGATTCCCTTTCTCGGCAACTGAATTCCATACTCCTGATAACAAACAAACCACATGACATAAGAAAATCATGAAATTTTGAATGAAAAATTATGACAATTAATTGCTGTCATATTGACACTGGTCCCCATATCTGCTTTCCAAAGTCAGTAAAGTCACGTCACTGCATGTGCCCTATATATAAATTTTCTTACAAAAGATCCTATATTTCCAGTAAAATTATATCATAAACAAACTATGCAAATTGCACTTGATACTGACATTTTTTTTAGTTTTTCCCATTTATTAGGCGTCGCTATTTTTATTTTCTTCTTCCACTCATTTTTGTTTTCGTGTCGTCCTCATTCAGTTCCTTTTCTCTCAAGTCTTCTGAAGTAGAGTCCTTCCATCTTATATTTGGTCTTCCTATGTTTCTTCTACCTTCTTATTAGTAAACTATTCATTTTTCTTCCAATATATTCATCCTCATGACATGTTCAAACCAATGTAATCGTTTCTCTTATATCTTTCTAGAAACATTAGAGTTATTTCCCTTATTCTTTCATTGATACTCACATCTGTCAATTTGAATTACCTTAATATATTAGCAGTTTCCATGGTTAAGTTAGCATAGCTGGCTGATTTATGAAATTTATTATGTTTATAATTCTTTAAGTATATATCCGTTGAATATGAAATATAAAATGCACACACGTCCACACACACATACAGAGATCATCGTAAAAATAGTAAAATCGTATTGTAAAGACCCTAAAACGTGCTTATTCGATGAAAACTCACCATCGATTTTTTTGACCAAAGACAATACCTTTCTTACCTAGAGGTGACGAAAGGTAAAAATAGAGATGTATATATATATATATATATATATATATATATATATATATATATATATATATATAATATATGCTCGTATTTTTTGATGCAGTACAATCATTACTATTGTAAAGTATCGCCAATTGAGGGAGGGGAATAAGAAACCCCCCTTCATCTCCCAGCTAAGTTTGTATAAATTATTATTTCACCCCCTCCCCCTGAACATTTTTTAGATCCGTCCCTAGACCAACATCAACGTCTTCTATAACAAAAATAAAATTTTGACGGAAAATTCAAATGTAGTTTGATATAAACTTTTAGAATTTGACTTTCATTATTGATATTATCTATTAAGTATTATTTATTATAAAATTATGACGTGCGATTTACTGCACCTGCAGTTGTAGTTTTCTATAAAGCTCCGCAAATGATTATCGATTTTGATGCATTGTTTATACTGGTATTTTAAGTGTTTATAAAAATGATTAAAGTTCATAATTGAATATTATCTGTAGCTCTTAATTTTTATTGTAGACAATGACCACTTAAAAGATATCACAAAAAAAATGGAGCGATCAACGGTGAAGTAGTTTTCTTAAGTGCTAGATAATTAATTCAATTAAAATTTATAAATCAGCAAATATATGTAAATATAGAAATAGATATTGTATTGAGCCTAGAGAAAGTTTTGCTGTTTCAAAATCTTGAACTATTTTTTAATGCGAGAAAAACCGTATCAAACATTTATCATGATCAAGTTTCTCATATTTGCCGTTAAATTATGCGGATTATATGCATAGTTATATGCATAAAGATAAAGTATGTTATTCAGAAAGCATTATATGTAAAAATTAGAAAGTGCAGCGAACGACAAATTGCGAAAAATGTGTAACAAGTCGTTTCGATATTGACACCGACATTGAGTTTCTGTTGCTGTACCAAGTTCAAGATCACTACGATTTCTACACTTACGGTTTATAAATAATTATGAGAAGAAAAGTGAATGTCTACTCAATTCAGGCCTACTGTTATTAATAATAATAGCGTTGACCGGTGATCACATTATATTTCCTTTTAGGGAGATCAGATATGTTTTAATTTAAATGATTTTTTTAATTGTTCCGTTAATTAAGAATATGTTTCTACTGATTTTTGAATTACTTACTGATAATGATACGGGTTAGCTGGTTCTTACCTCTGAAACAAAAATGATACATTAGTTGATATTGATTATTTGCACAATTTAAAGTACAGAATAGTTATTTTATCAAAAACTACAACGAATAATCATCAGCTTATTGAATTTTAAAATTACACTATATCAACAAATAAACACATTTAATACACTTTAAAACTAAAACTGAAGAAATCACGAAATAAATCAGTACTGGCACTTATTACTTAGTAACTAAAATCAAAAACTTAAAAATATTAATTAATTATTAAATTTTACTTCCAAAATAAATTTAAAAAAAATCTGATGTGGACACCACACGACTTCCTTGTACGATTATTAAACTATACATATTTTTTTAATAAAGAAATTACAAAATATTAATTTTAACTTCAAAACAGTAAGATATATAGCGACCATAATCTAACCCGGTTCTTTTTAAAGAGAGTTTTGATTACAACAAAGAAATATTTGATTACAACAATGAATATGACTAATTTCACAATAAAAATATAATATTTGTTATTGTACGAATCATAAAATTGCACGTATTTAACGTAATATGACATGAACATTTTTTATGTTTTTGTCCTAATCCATAGCAAGCTTTATTACAAAAACAAAAAGTATATAATGTTAAATTTACATATCTCACTTATACAAAGGGCTAATTTAATAATACTTGATGTGCTAGACGCAGAAATTAATTATCTAAAACTTTTATTTGAAGCATTTATTTCTAAAATCAAAATAAAATCATTTTATTCAAGAAAAACTGTTAACAACTTCAAGTAATGTACCACTCCCGGTTAGCCTATTTTAACCAAAATCTATTATGTTATTTCGATTGACATAAAAGTCTTGTATACCAAATTTGAAAAGTTTTGGATTATATTTTAAAACAATTTTTCATTAAAATCTATTATAGGCTTCATGTAAAGTACCACTTCTGGAAATTGTGTAATAACCAGAAAGGGAGATGCACAACTAGATGTTATAGGAGTCCTAAATACAAAATTTCAACTTTCTACGGCTTACCGTTTTTGAGTTATGCGAGATACGTACGTACGTACGTAAGTAAAGGAAGTATTGTCATCGCGAAAAATTTCGGTTTTCAGATTTCAGCGGAAATATCTATTTTGATCATCCCTGAATCCATTTTGACTAATTTCGTCGAGACGTCCGTACGTATCTCGCATAACTCAAAAACGGTAAGCCGTAGAAAGTTGAAATTTTGTATTTAGGACTGCTATAACATCTAGTTATGCACCTCCCTTTCTGTTTATTACACAATTTCCAGAAGTGGCACTTTACATGAAGCCTATAATAGATTTTAATGAAAAACTGTTTTAAAATATAATCCAAAACTTTTCAAATTTAGTATACAAGACTTTTATGTCAATCGAAATAACATAATAGATTTTGGTTAAAATAGGCTAACCGGGAGTGGTACATTACTTGAAGTTGTTAACAGTTTTTCTTCTATAAAATAATTTTATTTTGATTTTAGAAATAAATGCTTCAAATAAAAGTTTTAGAGAATTAATTTCTGCGTCTAGCACATCAAGTATTATTAAATTAGCCCTTTGTATAAGCGAGATATGTAAATTTAAAAATTATATACTTTTTTGTTTTTGTAATAAAGCTTGCTATGGATTAGGACAAAAACATATTTTACGATTCGTACAATAACAAATATTATATTTTTATTGTGAAATTAGTCATATTCATTGTTGTAATCAAATATTTCTTTGTTGTAATCAAAACTCTCTTTAAAAAGAACCGGGTTAGATTAATGTTAATTTAAGAATGACAGTAGTAAATGAATTATTTTTTGTTCTATATAAAATATTTCTCGGGCTTGGCTTAAGCCTGTCAATATTTTGTAATTTAGTTAAAAAAAATATGTATAGTTTAATAATCTTACAAGGAAGTCGTGTGGTGTCCACATCAGATTTTTTTTAAAGAATAAAGTTATACGAGCCCATTCTAAATATGAATGTGTAAGTATATAATACAAAATAACACCTGTAGTACATTATTATTGTATTTATCTATTTTGATTGCGCTTTGAATTAGCAGGAAAAATGTAAACTTAATTAATAATACAATTTATTTCTCTATTGTCTATGAATATTTATATTTATGCATTCTTCTTTCTCATGTGGTTTTACTTTTCAAATATCTCTTCACTGTTCTTTACACATTCTTAAATGACATTGCAAACAACGTAATTGCTAATTTATAACAAGATAAATACACTAATATGAAAAGGATATTACTGATTTACTTTCTTTTCCTTTCATCATAACATTTCAAAATAATTGGATGGAATAGGTGTTAATGTAGTTCTACATTAAGCTTTCTTTACAGATGCGAATCAAATTAATTTTTACCTCTCGCTAAGAGAGGTATTGGATTCATGCTAAAAATCACATATCCATATTTTATTGAATAAGCACGTTTTAAGGTCCCTACAATCCGATTTTAACATTTTTACGATGATGTCTGTGTGTGTGTGTGTGTGTGTGTGTGTGTGTGTGTGTGTGTGTGTGTGTGTGTGTGTGGATGTATGTGTGTATGTATGTAGGATGTTGGAAGGACGATTACTCAAAAACTATAAGACTTAAAAATTGTTTAATTACGTATTTTCCAATCGGACATTCATGGGAAGATCTGAAAAGGTTTTGGTAACAATTGGACAACCGGAAGTAGAAGATTCTTGAAAAAAAATCTTCTAAATAATATTTTTTGAAAATTTTTCTTGGTAATATTAAAGAAAATTAAATTCTCTATCTGATACATTTAAATATTTTATTATATATTCTATGGATTTAGAGATAAAAGAAATATAATAAATAAAATAACGTTATAATAAATTTTACAGCCGAAAGGATGCCATGGAAAATAGTTGACCAGTTGAACTGTTTGTAACTGACAGATAAATGTCAGTGTCAGAAATTCATAGATATTACTAAAGAGTTTTTCTGGGAAGTACATATACATTATATTATTTCTTAGTGTATTAGTAGTTAAATATTTAAGATTATAGGTCTATTACATATATCCTTCAAAAATACAGTCAATCCTGACAATGACTTGGAAACATTTCGAAAAATTAGAAGAGGACAAAATTTCTTCATATAATGAATTTAAAATTAAACAATCTAAATATAAGGAATAGATATATGTAAGTACAATTTTTGGTGTAGAATGTAGGTATACAAGAAATGTTAAATACAATAGGGCGCCTTGACAAGCAGATATGGGGACTCATGTCAGAATGATAGCTAGTAATTATGTATATAGATGTATCATAATTTCTCATTCTAAATTTAGTGATTTTCCAATTCCATATGGTTTATTTTCCTCGACAAGTAAATTCCACACTCCTGGTGACAAATTAACTACGTGTATTTAGAAAATCTTGAAATTCTGAATGAAACATACTGACTAATTATCATTCTGAAACGGCCAACAATGTAACATGACTGTTCGCGCCCTATACTTATGTAACCAAAAAAGGAAGTGGCGAGAGGTATTGTGCTGGCCACAATAGATTTTTTATGTAGGAAAATGTAATAATATTTATTCACAATCATTATAGTAATTTGTTGATTCCTAACCTTTTAGAGTTTGGGAAATACGTCATTCCAAACTGCAATGACAATCTTTTGGGCTGGAAATAACAGATTTCACTTCCACCCCACGGGTTGGAAATATTTATGGAGGGGTTGCCTGGCAACATTGTTAAAGATCTCTATAATAAAGTAGGCTAAACAAATTTTAATAAAGCTGTCAAAAACATTAACAAAATTAAAGGTTATAACTCAATGATTTATTTTGAAAATTATTGATTTAAAAAGAGGATGATTGTGAATAAAATAATATACATACCTCGGTGGGAGTTTCATTACAGCACATATCCCAACTCGGATGTAATATACTATTGACGGATGAATAAAAGGAAAAAAATCTTGTGACATTATATGCTGTTAATTTAGAGATACGAGCCGAAAATTTTCTTGCAAAATTTCTAAATTTCCAGTAAAATTATTTCAGTAACAAACTATGTAAATTGCACTTGACACTGTCAATTAGAATTACCTGAATAGTTCTAATGGTTATAGCGCAATACCTTCCGTCATTTCTATGTATTTTATGTCAAGGGTTTTCTATCAGAAGGGCATATAAACATTTTTTTATTTCATAAATTTACTCCTTATGGCAATATACATGTTATACCACAAAGACATATCGACAATGTAGTACATTAAGACATAGTAAGTAACATACCTCAAGTTAATAAATTAATAATAATTGATTTTTATCTCTCCTGTAAAACTGTATTTTGTCATTACGTATTTCTAACAAGAAACCCTCGATAAAAATTCCACATAGAAAGTTTCTTGTATTTTATTCGGTTACTTTTCTCTGAAGTCTTCCGCAATACAGTCCTTCCATCATATCTTAGGTCTTCCTCTAATACTCCCTCATTCTTTCATTCCTTACCGTATCTTTCCGTGTCTTCCCCAACATCTATCTCAACATCCTCATCTCTGCCACATTCATTTTCTTTTCAGTGACACTGACATATGTCAGTTAGAATTTTATTAATATAGTAGCTGTTTCCATGGTTATAGCATAGCTGACTGATTTATAAAATTAATTTCTTTATAATTAGTTAACTCTATATCCATTGAATATGAAATATAAAATGTAATCAATTCGTATAGATAATAGAACATTCTTTAATATTTATAATAACACTAAATGTGTAAATAGTATTTAACAGCGTTTTTTTCAAGAAAAACTGTTAAAATCTTCAAATGAGGATACTTCGGGTTGACCAATTATAACCGAACTGTAATCAAGTCTACATATGGATGTAAGGAAGAGGACTACGTAAGGATTGTATTTTTTGGAATTCTAATATTGGAGATATCGTGGCCGAAATCGCGGTCACACACACGCACACACACACATACAGACATCATCGTTAAAATAGTAAAATTATATTGTAGAAATACAAAAACGTGCTTATTCATTGAATAATTTTTTGGCCAAAGACAATACCTTCCTTACTTAGCGGTGACGGAAGGTAATAACCTAACCTAACATAACCACTGTATGATGTATAGATATTTTGCTGCTCAATTATTTCTCAAAACTTAATAAAACAAGAAATATTAATATTATACAATGTTCGTTAAAATATCTATATATTTAAAAACAATGCTGTCAGATAAAAAATCCTGAAAAACGGTGACACCCTTCAAAAAAATATACCTTGAAACTCAAAAGTCAGTTACTAAAAATTCACCAGATATTTAAGTTAGGGACGTTCATCTTTCTTTGTTTATAAGTTTTTACTAAAATCCAATAATAGTTAAGTATTAAGGGTAGTAAGAACACCTAACCGGTTGAGGATTAGGATTAGATACATCCGATACCGGTAAGAAACACTTAATGCCCGCAATGCTTATTATATTTTTTGCATGATCGTCCCAATAATAACAAATTAAAGTTTAGAATTATTTAATAATTATTTTAACATTTAAAAAAATTAGTTCTCATTTTTAAGTAAGCTATGATCGTTGTTTTGTTATCGTTAAAGCTTTAAAAATTGTACATTTATTTTTTACCTCTCGCTAAGAGAGGTATTGCATTCATGCTAAAAATCGCATATCCAGATTTTATTGAATAAGCACGTTTTAAGGTCCCTACAATCCGATTTTAACATTTTTACGATGATGTCTGTGTGTGTGTGTGTGTGTGGATGTATGTGTGTGTGTGTGTGTGTATGTATGTAGGATGTTGGAAGGACGATTACTCAAAAACTATAAGACTTTAAATTTGTTTAACTACGTATTTTCCAATCGGACATTCATGGGAAGATCTGAAAAGGTTTTGGTAACAATTGGACAACCGGAAGTAGAAGATTCTTGAAAAAAAATCTTTTAAATAATATTTTTTGAAATTTTTTCTTGGTAATATTAAAGAAAAATAAATTCTCTATCTGATACATTTAAATATTTTATTATATATTCTATAGATTTAGAGATAAAAGAAATATAATATATAAAATAATGTTATAATAAATTTTACAGCCGAAAGGATGCCATGGAAAATAGTTGATTTAAATTGTTTGTAACTGACAGATAAATGTCAGTGTCAGAAATTCGTAGATATTACTCTAAAGAGTTTTTCTGGGAAGTACATACATTATATTATTTCTTAATGTATTAATAGAATTGGAAACATTTCGAAAAATTAGAAGAGGACAAAATTTCTTCATCAAAAATGAATTTAAAATTAAACAATCTAAATATATATGGAATAGATATATGCGTAAGTAGAATTTTTGGTGTAGAGTGTAGGTATACAAGAAATGTTAAATACAATAGGGAGCGAGCAGTCATATGATTTTGTTGGCCTTGACAAGCAGATATGGGGGCCCATGTCAGAATGATAGCTAGTAATTATGTATATAGATGTCAAATATCATAATTTCTCATTCTAAATTTAGTGATTTTCCAATTCCATGTGGAGCAGAATTAAATGTTAAATATCTAAGGCATACAAGTAAACTTTAAACTCCTGGTGATAAATTAACTACGTAAATTTAGAAAATCTTGAAATTTTTAATGAAAAATTCTAACATTTGACATCTATGTACATAATTACTAATTATCATTCTGAAACGGGCCCACACATTTGCTTGTCAAGCCCAAAAATGTATCATTACCGTTCGCGCCCTATACTTATGTAACCAAAAAAAGGAAGTGGCGAGAGGTATTGTGCTGGCCACAACAGATTTTTATTTATATAATTTTCATCGCCTCCAGATCACTTACCGGTCAGTTACATCACTTACTGATCAGTACCACATCACTTACTGATCAGTAATTTGTAAACAAAACTTACTGCCTTGGAAACCCTGTCGGTAAAGGTTAAAAAAACCTGATCGTACAAAAATAACAATTTTTGAACCTATATAATGAATTTGTAAAGATATAATTTGCTTTTTACATAATTCCCCTGTTTCAGTACCCTCCCAAATACGAATACGGTTACACCATCCACGACAACAAAGGTTCCGGGCAAGGTAAACTTGAATCTCGTGAAGGAGTCTTTTCATTGGGAAGGTAACCTCACTTTTCTTCCTCCAAATAGATATTTCATGTTCCTATTCTTTCAGGTACTTCGTGCAGCTAGGAGGCCCGAAAAGTGCTACCCAGAACGTGCAGTACATCACTGACGAATGGGGCTACCACCCTCTAGTAGAGTATAGCTCGATGGGGGATAACAGTCAAACTAGCACGCAATTCGCGCTCGGAGAGAAAGCAGTAGAAGCGCTCAGAAAAAATATTCGAGTAAGTGAAAACTAGATCGAGATTAATTATGTTGCTAAGGAAACATGGTTGTTGAATTGTGCGTAATGTTTTCAGTAGTTATTGGTTCAATAGGTAGATCAAGGAGGAACAGTTAAATGTTAAGATCAACATTACAGTAAGAGCATAACTGCTTGCTTAGGTTGTTGTAAGAAAATATATTATAAAATAATTTTAAATAACGAATTGCTTCGACATCAGTATCATTTATTAAAAATTATTTACAGTAAATATTTTAAAGATGTCCGATCAAGGTCATCTGTATCATGAACGAATTAACAAATTGGCATTCATTTATATTTCTCATTTGCAAAAGATATAAGCGTGTACGATAAGAATGGATATAACACGCTTGTCTTTCAAAAATTCATATTGTTTCGACTAAGTTAGAACATTCCACTTTAAAACGATGCTCGTTGTTAATAATACTTTCGCTGTAACGTAAGTTTATTTATTAATTCAGATACATTACCTTGAATCATAGCCCGACGAAAAACGTTATTTTCTGTCAGTGTCAATGACACTCACATTGTGCCAGTATCTTATTTTTCACATATTTGGTTTTACGTTTGCTAATAAACTTACCAGTTGATTTATTTGTGAATTTTGAATGCTTTTATTGTAACATATATTTTTATAATAATAAAATAACAGTAGTATCTTATGTACCCTCATAAAAACTAAGCAAACAACACTACTGAATTTGTCAGAATGAGCGGAACAAAAATCTGAATTCATACAAGTCGTAGATGACCTTGATTGGACATCTTTCAAAATTTTTACTGTATTACAAAAATAAAATATCTTATTAATTACTGAGATAAAAAACTACATAGAACTAATTTAAGAACAAAAACTGTTTGAGTTATTTAGTACAAAATTTACTGTTTAATGGTATTAACACTATTTATAAAGTTATTAACAAATAGTGACCCTTGTGGTGCACTATCCACGCCAGCAATGAGTGTTAGCGAGGTAACTTCTGGTAAACGCTCGCACGGTACAAATATATCATCATCATTGCCGAAATCTGTGTACAAAGCAGTTTGGCACACCCAGCAATTATTGGTAATATGTCGTCATAATATATTAATTTTTATTTATTTATAACGAAAAATTTGCATAGCATTGTTTATATATTGGAAATAACTTTGTCATTTATTTTATCTTTGCAGGCTCAACTCTCAGGGAAAGGTCAAGCGAATCAAATCGTCCAAAATGTAATACCAGCACCAAGTCCAACACAACCTACCGCTGTACCACTGGACAAGCCTGCTGCAAGTCCATCTCCAAGTCCAGTAACTATCATACAAACTTCACCGGTACCTAATGTGCAACCTAAACTGCCTAAGATTCATCATCCTATACAAGAAAACATTCCTATTATTCAAAACGCGATTCCATTACAATATGTGTTCCAACCTTTCAATTTGCCTCAAGCTCAGTATTTGATTCAACCACAAGTTGAACCCTTGCCTCAAACTCAATTTTTGATCCAAGAACCTAATCTTCAACAAACTCAATTTATAATTCCGTTGTATGATGGATTAGACAATACACCCCAAATACACCAAGTTAGTTTTAATTTGCCTCAAAACATTCAAAATGTTGCAAATGATGTACAAATTAGAAAAGAACAAAATAAACATATCAACTTGGAATCTCAAAATCAAAATAAACAAGAAATTATTAATTTGGAATTAAAGAAAAACGTTGCAATATCACAAATAGAGGATAAAAAGATTAGTTTTAGTTCTCAAACAAATGAAGAACCAAAACAAAATACTGTTATAAACATTCCTAAACAAGATTTTGAAACAATTCAAATAAACAATGGAATTAGTCAACAATCACAGACAGTACAACAAAACATAAACAACAACGGCCAATACTTATTAGAAGTAAAACAACAACCTAAACAAAATATTAACAACAACGATCAGTACTTATTAGAAGTAAAACAACCTCAACAAATTAATGGAATTAATCAACAATCACAAACAGTGCAACAAAACATAAACAACAACGGTCAATACTTATTAGAACTAAAACAACAACCTAAACAAAATAATGGAATTATTCAACAATCACAAAATGTACAGCAAAACATTAACAACAACGATCAGTACTTATTAGAACTAAAACAACCACAACAAAATAATGGAATTAACCAACAAACACAAACAATACAACAAAATATTAACAACAACGACCAATACATATTAGAAGTAAAACAAAATCATCCAAATAATAGAAATAATCAACAATCACAAATCATTCAACAAAATATTAACAACAACGACCAATATTTGTTAAAAGTGAAACAACAACCTCAACAAAACATTGTTGTTCTCCCACAAACACCTCAAGACAACAATATCGTCATTCATAACGCTGGACAAGTAGAAACTTCTACGTTAAAATACAACAATGAACAATTAAAACAAGAACAAGATGAATTAGAATATATTGCTCAAGCTATTCAAAATGATTTGAATCTTCAAAATACTGAGCCATTATTTGGCAATGCTGCCAGTGAAGTAAAATACACGAATAGAAACACCGCTTCTTCAAGTAGATACAACGAGCAAAATTCTTTCGATGAAACTATTCTAAATATTGAAAATCCTGGAGGTTATGGTTCAAGAATTAAAGCAAAAAAAGTCAATTTAAGTCCACCGAAAAACAATCAAGATTTCAATACAAAATTAATAGATCGCACTAGGAATCTAGTAACAGGTGCTGATGTATTGAATATAAATGATGCTATTACAAATTATGTTGTTGCTGCAAATTCTGAATCCCAAAGTACAGAACAAAATAGAAATATCATCAAAGAATATGCTTCTGGTAATGTTCAATACGGTTATAACGAAAATGTACCCAACACTATTTTAGAAGTTGTTTCTAATTTCAACACCAAAAACATTTTGAGCAATATCCAAGATCAAAAATTCGTTACAGAATCTTACGAAAATACTGTTCAATCAGAAACATCTGCTGTTCAAGTTCAACAACAAAATAATTTAATTACAAGTTCTTCATCATATAATTCCAAAGCTAATGAAATTCAAAATCCTCGTAGCAAACTCTTAGCAATTCTAAATTCAGAGAAAGTCCAAGTTCTAGATACTCTAGAACAACCTTTACAACGTATTAGCTTTGCTGAACAACCAATTATAGTCGCAGATTTCGAAACCATCGACAATAGTGTCCAATCAACAACAGCAAGTTACAAAGAAGAGAAAATATTAGCAGAAGCATTGTATTCTACTACACAGAATACCGTTGAGACTAAGATAACTGAAAATAGTATTGTCAGTACAGAGAATCCAGTTTTGATAACTCCAAGACCAGTTAGTAATAGTTTCTTAGCTCCTATAACAGCTGCCGTTAGTTTACAGAACTCTGCTTCAGATATAGAAGATCAGAAACAGGATAATTATGCCCCAGAAACATCAGTGGAAATACAAAAAAGTATTCCGTATTATTTAGGTAAAATTGAATTCCTAGACAGTCAAGAAAATTTAAGTTCACTATCACAACAATCTGAAGAAGTTGAATTAAGCACAAAATTGGTTATTCAAAACAATAGTGTATCTAACGAACAAGTTATTTCTGAAGAATCATCTAATAATTTTCCAAGAGCAGAAGCTCTTATTTTAACCAAAGGACAAAATAATTTAAATGTTGATGTAATTGAGGAAGAAAAATACCAAAAAGAAAACAACTCTGCTTTAGAATTAAAACAAACATTAAATGTAGAAGCTACAGCTGAAGCTCAAGAATCTAAAATAGTAAACAAACCAGCTGAAATTACAAAAATTGTTGAAAAACCCTACCCAGTTGAAATACCAATCGGTATACCATACGCAATAGAAAAACCAGTGCCAATAGCAGTTGAAAAAAGAATTGAAAAACCAATCCACATCACCAAAATTGTAGAGAAACCTGTACCAGTTCACATCCCTCAACCATATCCGGTTGAAGTGATAAAAACCGTTGAGAAGCAAATAAAAGTACCATTTGAAGTTACCAAATATGTTAATAATCCTTACCCAGTTCATATACCATATCCAGAACCAATTGCTATACCAGTTGAGGTTGAAAAGTTGGTACGAACTGTTATAAAGGAACCATATCCTGTAGAAGTACCAGTCCGTGTTGAAGTTCCTGTGAAAGTACCAGTACCACATCCTGTCACTGTGACTAAATACGTTGATAAACCATATCCGGTAGAAAAAATAGTAGAGAAGCCTATAACTGTTGAAAAAATTATTGAAAAACCAATTACGAAGTATATTGATAAACCGTACCCAGTAGCAGTTCATGTGCCAATACCACATCCTGTAGCAATACCAGTTGAAATTAAAGTACCTCAACCATATCCAGTTGAATATAAGTACATTGAGAAACCATATGGTTTGGCTCAAGCCCATTCTGCGCCCATACCACAAGCAGTTAAACCACATCAACAACAAATACAACAGCAGATTCAGCAACAATTACCACAACAACAGGTTCAGCAACTTCCACAACAAACCAAATACGAATCTCCTGTTACTAAACTCGTACAAATTCCTATGGAGCTTCCAAAATATTACGACAGACACATCCCTCTTTTCTTCCAACAACAACAAAAGCAAAATCCCTATCTTTATGCTCCGAAGTACCAAATAGAATGGAGAAATGTCGTGAATTGTGATTTAAATCACAAGCATTTACAAAATCAGAATCCTGGACATAGGTTTGCCAAAATTCCTGATTATATTGGATTAGTACCTCCAGTTCCCCCTCCTACTTTAGATTATGGAAAAATAAATTCAAATTATAAGCGAAAAGCAAGAAATAGTTTCGAGCAGAATTTGAGAATAGAATATGGATTTAAACCTCCAATTATTCCTTCCATCCAAACTGATGAATATGGAATGCCCTTGAATAAAGATGAGGAATGATATTTCCTATTTGTTGATAACCATAATCTTTATCTATATTCAGCTCTAATTCAGTACTGAGATATATTTTATCAGTTTTATTTATAGTCATAAAATTGGATAATATTAATTTTACTTACACGTGCAGATTTTTTTTGTTTGTATAAAGATGAATTTTTAAAAAGATATTTCTGATATATATTACTATTGTTATACAATAACAATGTAGCATTATCTTAAAATGTATACTATTATGTATAAACAATTATTTTATATCATACAATATTGCAAAGGGAACAAATATTGATAGAAGCTTTCAGAACTTATAATATAATAAAATAAAACAATATTTTATTTATACGACGTTTCGACAGAAAAGTGCTGTTTTCATCAGCTAAATAACAAAGTACATGTAGTCAAGACAACATGTTTACAAAATTAGGGTAACTAAAAACATACAAAGATGAAACAGAAAATTATGAACGAATAACAGGTAACCACGACTTATTAAGCTCAAAACCTGTATTTAAATTAACGTTATTAGAAGGTTTCTTGATTTCGATGGCTTTTCTAATTAGTCTTCTCATCCAGTTTTTATTTGTAATCGTCACTAAAGACCACAAACATCGTCATTAAAAGTTCAAAAATCGGCACTAAAGTAATCCATTATACGACGATTTCATACAAATGCAGTGTTGCCAACTTTATGGTAAATATTGTGCATGTAAGATAATTTGGGTAGTTGTACGATGCACAATAGGTAATTTATACATAAAACGCCAAAAAAATATGTGCAAAGGAACGAACTAAATAGTTCTAACGAAGTTTGCGATAAAACATATAATTTTGAGTGTTCTTTACGACCTCAGTATCCGAAAATTAGCTACATTTAGGGTCAGAATGACAGATATAATGTACATAACCTATAAATATAAAAAAACATTCCTTTCATTTTCACAAAATTTCTATTTCAAATAAAATTTGATATGTAACACAGTACTGAAGTTCCTTTTTATCAATCATATAGTTTATTTTCCTCGGCCTTACGGCCTCGGCAACTAAATTACATATTCGTCATAAAAAGTAGAGATTCAGTATCTTGATACATAATAACTATTAATCAAGACGTCTGTAAGATTCATGTGTTATTTAGATATACTTTGGTTCACGAAAGATGACTATTCATGGTCACTTGTTCGAAGAAAGAATACACAGCACTTTATACAGTAGTAACTTAGCAACATTTCATGTTAGAAAGATTATTTGACAGTTTATGTTGTGTGACAGATATACTTTCCAACACATTACAAATAATAATGACGTATGTCGTAGAGTTACAGATATCTAATTATGTACTGCACTGCCCTCTGTCCTAATAGTTACCCAGTGACGTTGACATTTAAATTAAATTATTTTTCCATGGTTTTTGTCAAGTCTATGTTTTTGGGTTTTGCAAATACATAGGTGAAGAGAAAGGCATTATTTAAAAAGAAACATAATTTTCAAATAAATTATACCTATTTTTTCCAGTTCAAATATATCCATAAATATTTCATGTTGCACGTCTATGTAAACGAAACGCAGTGAAGTTATCTGCTAGTAATATTATACCATACGGTTAATAAATGACCTTGAATTGTCATCTTTCGTGAACCAAACTATAGTAGGAATACATCGCAACGACGAGTAAATAAATAGTTTTTAATGTTTGGTTAGAAACACTACTTTTCTATGAAGAATAGTGTTATCAAATGGAAGAAAAATACTAAGTAAAAAAGTAGTATTTTTCTCACTGTTTTTTTATCGAGAAAAGATTTTAATTTTTCTTAAGTAACGAGAAAATATTAATTAATAAAAATATCTCAGTATAGAAATAGAGCATTGTAGTATTCCATTCGTCTTTAAATTACTGTACAAAGTTAGTATCTATAGTCGTCTTATTTAATTCTTTTTTACTGTGCTCGAACACTTATTTTATTTACATTGGTGTATGTAAATATATTACTAATTTACTTTAATTTACATATGTTACTGATTGTTTGTGATAAGTATTTTAATTATAGTAAATTATATGTTTTTATATTAAAACGTTATTGATTATTCTCTTGTGTTTTATTTATTTAAATATTTATCATTTTAATTTTATATACAATGAAAAGGGTATTTTTTTTTGTTGTTAATCTCACCCTTATTTTGTATAATATTTTAGTTTTAGTTAGGGTACACAAAAGATTAATTCGCACGTTACTTATTTTATCTTGAAGTAATGTAATCATGGAATCAATTTTTTTTTGTTGTTAATCTCACCCTTATTTTGTATAATATTTTAGTTTTAGTTAGGGTACACAAAAGATTAATTCGCACGTTACTTATTTTATCTTGAAGTTATGTAATCATGGAATCAATGCGCGTTGTGACATTTCGAACATTAAAATCAGAAATAAATAAAACAAGACAATGAAATATACACGATAAGTATAAAGTCTGCGTTCGGTTTTATGCTTTGAGCGGTCTGAGCGCTCCATGCCGTTCGGTAATTACATTTGAGCGATCTTTTTGCTCAGCTCAACGTTCGCTTTCGGTTATTAGCTCACGGAGAGCACAAAGCCTAATCTGTTCGCTCGTTCTCTAACCATGGAACATGTTGAGCAGTTGTCTGATGCATGCGTATTTACGCGCAAATTTAAAATGTTTGTCACAGTGTCTATTTTAGAAATGAATGTTATTGTTTTCGTATATCAATCAATTTTTTTTGAAATTACTCATTTTAGGAAACATTTTTCTACCTAATTTTCAGCTTTAAGTTGTCCATAATCATTTATACCTTTTTAATCAGTATCATCAAAAAACCGTTCATAACTCGCACACAGTACACATGTTAACAGTTCTTTATTACTTTCCGTTTTTATTCTGGCGCAAATTAATAAGTATCAAAATGACAGCTAAACGCTCCATCTGTTCAGTAATTCAAGCAACAGATCGGAAATCGCAGATGAATCTGTCACGTGATCAGATTTCTCAGAGTGCTTAACAGATTTAAATATCGAACGCACCCACAGTGTGTTCAACAGAAAAACCTATGACTGATCATTATTCAAATCAAAAGTCAAATTGTCAAAAGCGATCTTGAAATGTAATTTTAAGGAGAAAAGATAATAAAGAAGAATACAGCATATTGTCATTCGCCATTTTTTAATTTATTTCCATTTCTAAAATAATATTCAAGAAGAAAAGCTTTGATTTCTTTTGGTAACATTGTTGACAATATCTCGTGTCAAATTCCTACTCGATTTAGAATTTTTTTTTGAACACACTGCACATTTTATCAGTTTCATTATTTCGTTACGATAGGCAAATAATGCGAATATTAGAGTAAATTAATTATATTTATAATAGGTTTCAGTTTCACTTTTAAATAATATTTTGTAGTAAATACTCATATATATATATATATATATATATATATATATATATATATATATATATATATATATATATATATATACTCATATTAATAAATGAATTTACTTAATCCCTCTGTTATTAATAATAACCTGGCTAATGAAAATACTATCATTACTTCAATTGTTTCTTATTTAAAAAACAATATCAATGGTATACTAGATTTAATTTTTAGTTAAATATATAAATTTAGAGAAAAATGGTGAAAATCTCCGAAATTATTGGTTTTAGGCATAGGATACCCTTAATAACATATGAAGATAATACAAAAATACACACAACTGAATAATAAAATATAAGGTGTTCCATTTGAAAATGACGAGTTACGGTCATTTGAAATTGAGCACATTTGATTCGCTTTATTGAACAGCCTGTATAATTACATTTTTAAAAAAATATGTCAGAACATAGAGTATAATTACAGTTATACAGAAAAGAAAATTCTTAATTCTTACTATTAAAATAACTTCAGTAAGCCTTTATAAAGCAATGCGTGTATTCGGTCTTTTTTAGAGAAAAAACGGAATAACTTGGCAACGCCGTGGAAAACTAAAACAAAATTCATATGTTCGTATAGATGAATAAAATACAATTCAAAATATATAAAAATATATAGGCTGTTCCATTTAAAAAAAGACAAACAATTCTCGCCGAGCCGTAATGCAACACCCTGTATGTGTGAAAATAATTTTACGTTATGCTCCTTGAGTAGACGAATAAATTCTGTTAATAAACTTATGCTGTATTTCTAACGACAAGGGAGATATCGAAGACGGCGATTTCGGTGACTCACCCTGTATATATATATATATATAACTTTTAAACTCACATTTTATCTTAAAAAAGGCCCGTTTTCTGTGACGTCAGTGCACATTGATAAGAAATATTATATATTAAGATATAGAAACGAGATATAAATATTATAAGTTTAGACATCATAACAACAAAATCAAAATGATAGTCGAAATATTTTTAGCATTTTTTGTGGTGTTCTTATGTGCATGTTATTGGTACCAAACAAGGAGCAACATTGCCAAATTGTTAAATAAGTTTCCTCAAGCTGCAACTTTAGTCCCAATTATTGGACATGTTTATTTGTTCAGTCCAAAACAAGGTAAATTACAACTTTGTATAGTATATAAAATATTTGAAATTACATTGCGGACAGTATAAAAAAATCTGATGTGGCCAGCACATAACCTCTCGCCGTATATTTTACCTGGCTGTATGCATAAAGCAAAGAATATTTTTATAAATACAAATAATATATTCATATAAATCTATGACGTATAAACTTCTTTATTATTCAATAATAGCATGTCTCAACATGAAGATATTTTACCATAAATTATGTTACAATAAATTACAAAGTAGAGTTTACCATATATAAATATTAGGCTGGTAACTGCAATTTTAAATTCGAACAACGTTGTTTACTTTCTCTTCATATTCTTCTAGTAAAAACATTAATTTTGGGCGGTCTAAAATGTATATATGGATTGTACATCTATTCTTATATATCTTCTTTTACATTTTATTTTTTCATACATGTTATATCTAAATAACACTAATTCCCTTTAATAAAGTGATAGATTGCACTCCGATTATTCTTATATCGATGTGTAATTTTGTCAATATTTACAACTTACTTGAGAAGAATTTGATAGCTTTTTCGCAATTCAAAGTTACTCTAGTCTATAGTACTGGTGTACATTGTCCCATAATGTTTGAAACAAATTTAAGTCCTTCAACCTAGACTTGTCATCTCCATAATAGTCACAGATCAAGAATTAAGGGATTCTCCAAATATATTTTTCTTTCTATACTCATTATTTCTGACACTGACATTTATCTGTCAGTTACAAATAATTTAAATTTGCAACTATTTTTCATGGCATCCTTTCGGTTGTAAAATTAATTACAACATTATTTTATATATTATATTCCTTTTATCTCTAAATCTATAAAATATGTATAAAAATATTTAAATGTATCAGAAAGAGAATTTATTTTTCTTTAATATTACCACGAAAAATTTTCAAAAAATAATATTTAGAAGATTTTTTTTCAAGAATCTTCTACTTCCGGTTGTCCAATTATTACCAAAACCTTTTCAGATCTTCCCATGAATGTCCGATTGGGAAATACGTTGTTAAACAAATTTTAAGTCTTATAGTTTTTGAGTAACCGTCCTTCCAACATCCCACACACACACACATCCACACACACACACACACACACACACACACACACACACACACACACACACACACACACACAGACATCATCGTAAAAATGTTAAAATCGGATTGTAGGGACCTTAAAACGTGCTTATTCAATAAAATCTGGATATGCGATTTTTAGCATGAATCCAATACCTCTCTTAGCGAGAGGTAAAAATCAAGTAACAGTGAAAAGTGAAATTTATTAAAATGTCTTTCAAATTATCATAATGTCTGATTCATATCTCTGGCTGCGTTCAAAAACAAGTTATGGTCACCTAAGCACATTGACATACCTTGTTACGGTCTAAAATTCACTTTATACTTTTGCTCCAGAATCTTAATAATAATAATAATAATAATAATCATATATTTGCTTATGATAAATATCAATACAAGTGATTGGTAACAAATATAGTTTCAGAAGATAAAGACAATTTTAAATTAGTTATTTTAGTTATTGGGAACACACATGATAATAAAAGTGAAACTATTACAACATACATTTCATACGTTGTAAATAAACGATCTTATCTTCAAAGAAGTGTTGACAAAATTATAAATGTCTTGGATTTTCCCTTCATCGAGCTCAGATATAGTCAAATTTTTTGACTCTGCCGGGTACAGTAATAAAACTATAAATGAACTATAAATATCGCAATTATGATAAAGCGGCATATCTTTTACTTTCTGTAGTATAATACTGTTTGGCATCGGCCCATATTTTTGAGCCGCTCTATTCATTAATGTTAAAGGACTGTAAGGCTATTTTCCTATACATACCTGGTAGACGTTTGATTCAATGCATGAATAGAGCGGCTCAAAAATATGGGCCGATGCCAAACAGTATTATACTGCAAAAAAGTAAAGGATATGCCGCTTTATCATAATTGTGATATTTATAGTTCATTTATAGTTTTATTACTATACCCTACAGAGTCAAAAAATTTGACTATAGCAAGGCTTGTGTACGGTTCTGTGGTGGAACGTTGGCGATGTATTTCTTGAGGTATAACGAATAACAGGTGTTGAAGATCGTCTTGTTCATATGTATTGCATAGAGTGCATATTTCTGCTTGACAGAATCTGTACAGAAAACCATTGTGGTAAATATGTAAATTACTGGAACTTGATGTACGGATTTGGCCTATTAAGCGAGCAAATTTATATGGGATGTTCAAGGAAAGAAAAGAGTTTGAGTAGTAATACTGTTTGAAGTAGGGATTGTACGAGGAATTAGCTATTCTATGGGTGTCTGTGGTCATAAGGAGATAATTATAATATAATAGGATATTAGGAATTTATTGTTTGAGCAGTATGGAATTTTGTTGACTCCAAATTTCGTAAAAGTTTGTTTTATTTAAGATAGTTTCGATGTTTTTAGCCCAATTAAATCTTTTCTGCCTTTCTACAAAGATATTTGTCTTTTCTCCAAGTTTAATTAAGGCATTGTAGCATATTTTTACAAATCTGTAGTCTGGCATTATCAAAATTTTATACCACCAGGTTAATATCTTTTTGACGATTTTTAGTTCTAATTTATTTTGACCAGTTTCTTTCCTGATGACATAGTTGGGAGTAGTTTTCTGCCAGCCCAAGATTGTTTTAAAATATTTTGATTGTACTTTTTCCAATGCTTCGAATTGGTTTACAGCCCATATTTCACTTGCGTATAAAGCTCTGGAAAGTATTCTGGTTTCAAAAAGTGTTGTGATCGTCTCCCAGCAGAATCTTAATATATACGTACCTTCCTATTGTCTAAATCTAGTTTCCCTCGTTGCATTGTTACTATTATTCTGTCCATCCTTCGTGTATCTTTATATTTTTATAGTGTTTCGTCCAATAATTTCTCTCTGCTGTTTCATTTCTCTGCCTTTTGGTTGTAATTATATTTCAAATGTTCCTATAGTGTTTATTTATGTAAAATATGTTTCACTTCGAATTAGTAACTTACGTAAATCGCTTTTCTGACTATTTTCGCCCTATTGCTAAGTATTTTTCAATAGTTTATTTGAGAATTTCAATATTACGTATTATTGTGGATGTAAATTTGAGCCTTCAGCTCAGTGTAAGCATTATTGTTACAAACTTATTTTATGTAAAGATGTATTTTTCAATATTATATTTCATTGCATTGTTGCTCATTGTCGTGACTTGTAACTCTGGAACGTGCGTGCGCTTCAACTGGCATGTACCTGCCCGCGCTATGAAGTTGATCATTTTCACGCTGCGAAGATGATATGCTTGCGCCCGAAACTGGGTTATAAGACTCCGGATATAACAATCTATTTTTTTTCATTTATTACTTACATTCCTGCTTTATTATTTTACAAATTTTACAGCGTTTTCTGCACATATCATTTTACATTCATTAAATTCTGTTTTATTAAATTTCCCTTTTTTTATTTATCAACCCCAAGTCGTTTTCAGACAACAAATTACGGTAGGTAACTTATCTTTATTTATCGTTTTGGTAGCGTCCTTTGCGTAATTTTGCGGATAAAAATTGCG
The DNA here is from genome assembly GCA_951394225.1 of Harpalus rufipes. NCBI lineage: Eukaryota > Metazoa > Arthropoda > Insecta > Coleoptera > Carabidae > Harpalus > Harpalus rufipes. The sequence goes on from OX596275.1 coordinate 61,835,328, forward strand.
TGGCGCCCTTCATCCCTTTTTAACCCTTATGTGATTTCAACCCTGCCCGTCTCCACTGTTTAAAAGCTGGCGGCCGCACACCAAACTATCTAGGGTGCGTTATGTAATTCATCGCGTTGCGCGAAGCACGTTACAACCTATACAAAAGAATGTATTTATGAGACATTTAACTGTTGCAATAAAAATAGATTTTTTTTATTAATAACGAAAATTTTACTATTTCCGAACATGTTTATGTAAGAATTAATGTAGAATTTAAAGCTTTTCAATCATAATTTCCGTAAATAAATTTCGCGAGAAGCATTGTGACGTACAAAATATTTTTTTAAAATTATTTTTATTTATATGCTTATACGAGCCCAAGCTGATAATATTTCGGCCGGCTTATATTTTCCACAAACAAATTATAAAACCTACGTAAATGGTAAGAATTTTCTTCAAATTATATCGGCTAAACGTTAGTCAAATTACGCTATAGTTGAAAACAAAACACACGCTTTTTCCCAAGCCTTCTACTACAACTGACGTGAATATCACTGATGTTGCATCATCCAATTCGCAGTGTTGCAAAACAATGTATTAATTATGAAATGACCCTCGTATTTTACATAATTGACGTTACAATAATTATTTGTATATCAAGTGCTGAAAGTCTATCTTTGTCGAACCAAAACGAAAGTTGCAGGCTGGCGAATAAGTAAATAAAGAATTATTTTTTAAAAATAATTTGACATTTATTTTCAATTTTTGTATTTGTCATGCGTATCTATGACAACAAACATTCTAACAACATTTGTAAGTAAAATTCGTTGCTAGGATACTGAAGCGTGCTGCAAAATTTTGCAGCACTAGTGCTGCAAAGAGTTACTTTCAACATGAAAAACAAACCAAAAATTGTATTTTCAGAGCAGGAGTAGAAAAAAATATTCATTGTTCTAGTAACTTTTACTATGGCATGTATTTTTAAGATCGCAGCGCTGGAGTGGCAAGTTTTGAACTACAGGTCGAACGAGATATGACGTTAACCTACTATCAAATGGGCAAACACATAATTTATAGAATTGTGTATTTCTCATAGTACTGTATTATATTTAATTTTCTTTTTATATTATTTTATAGTACGTTTTATATTATTCATTAAGGGTAAATTAATGTAATTACAAGTACACTTTTATAAAACTTTAACTTTAATTGTATAAGCACTTCTGTTTTAGATAATATCTTCAAAAAAATAATTAAAATAGCAAAATTTCATAATTATATTTCGTATTCACTTGTGACCATTATTATAGGATGATTTCATGGAAGTGAAGATAACTTAAATGATATTTTTGTGAACATTTATAAAACTAATCTCGTTTTAAAACAAAGTTTTCTTTGAAATATAATGAATAAATCTTCAAAGTGTACAAGACGGATATATTAACTTATAATGTTCTGATTCACGCACTGTATTATTATATATTTTCATCTTGTCAAGCACATTTCTAATGTAAACACTAACTTCTCGTTTACGCGTGAATTCGTGACAACATAATTTATTGTCTTTCTAACGAGACAATGTGCACGCAAGCAAGCAGCAATAATTGTTACTCATATTACAATATATATATGTCAATTTAGATACACAAATACGTATAATATTTAACAAATTACTAATCTTACATACTTCTCCAATAGTATAAATTTAATTTAAATTCTCATAATAATATATTTTATGCACTTATTACTGTTAATGTGTTTTCTGATTAAAATTAAAAATGGAATTTCTTTAGTCTAATTATAAATGCAAATTTTGTTGATAAATATGGATATGTAAATATTTACTTAAAATCACTTGTAATTAAATAAATGTTTACTCTTCTGACACATGTTAAGTTTTTGCAAATTTAGACGATTAATGTATTATCATCTAAATAGATAAATATATACATACAATTATATAATATGATAATTTATGTTTATAAAATATAAATAGTTAATATTTTTTAGATGTGTTGTATCAACAACTTAGAAACCTGAATAATAAATTTTCTGAAACTTACGTTCTTTGGAATGGAATGTACAGTTTTTTAAATATTGTTACAGCCGATGATGCAGAGGTAATTGTTTTTAAGTAATATAAAACTATAAATATCAGGTGTTAACAATTACTCGAAAGTTCAGTCAAACAGCATTTATTCTTACTTTACTGACGTTTCGGGGTACCCTTGCACCTTCTTCAAGGTCCACAACAATTTTACAACAAAAATGTAACATACAAAATTATTAAACATCGTACAAAAAATTTAAAGAGCATACACACATCCATTTACTCTAAAAAACGACAACCGAATAATACGGGAAATAGCCGGAAATATCCTGTGTAAGGATTCTGGTAACATCAATGATACAGACTCCTATTGGTCGTCTGTACACCAATAATAATGTAGCAAGTTGTAGGAATTTAAATAAAATGTAAGGAATTTAATGGAACTCAGTTTGGGCTGAATTTGCCTTTTCCTTTTTACCTCTCGCTAAGAGAGGTATTGGATTCATGCTAAAAATCGCATATCCAGATTTTATTGAATAAGCTCGTTTTAAGGTCTCTACAATCCGATTTTAACATTTTTACGATGATGTCTGTGTGTGTGTGTTTGTGGATGTGTGTGTATGTGTATGTGGGATGTTGGAAGGACGATTACTCAAAAACTATAAGACTTTAAATTTGTTTAACTACATATTTCCCAATCGAACATTCATGGGAAGATCTGAAAAGGTTTTTGGTAACAATTGGACAACCGAAAGTAGAAAATTCTTGTAAAACAATCTTCTAAATATTATTTTTTGAAAATTTTTCTTGGTAATATTAAAGAAAATTAAATTCTCTATCTGATACATTTAAATATTTTATAATATATTTTTTAGATTTAGGGATAAAAGAAATATAATATATAAAATAATCTGTTATAATAAATTTTACAGCCGAAAGATTGGCCATGGAAAATAGTTGAAAATTTAAATTGTTTGTAACTGACAGATAAATGTCAGTGTCAGAAATCCGGAGACATTACTGAAGACTTTTTCTGGGAAGTACATACATTATATTATTTCTTAATGTATTAATAGTTAAATATTTAAAATTATAGGTATATTACATATATCCTTCAAAAATACTGTCAATCCTGACAATGAATTGGAAACATTTCGAAAAATTAGAAGAGGACAAAATTTCTTCATAAAATGAATTTAAAATTAAACAATCTAAACATAAGGAATAGATATATGTAAGTAGAATTTTTGGTATAGAGTGTAGGTATACAAGAAATGTTAAATGCAATAGGGCGCGAGCAGTCATGTGACTTTTTTGGCCTTGACATGCAGATATGGGGGCCCATGTCAGAATTATAGCTAGTAATTATATATATATATATATATATATATATATATATATATATATATATATATATATATATATATATATAGATGTCAAATATCATAATTTCTCATTCTAAATTTAGTGATTTTCCAATTCCATGTGGTTTATTTTCCTCGAAAGTAAATTCCACACTCCTGGTGACAAATTAATTACGTGAATTTAGAAAAAAAAAATAATGAAAAATTCTGACATTTATGTATATAATTACTAATTATCGTTCTGAAACAGGCCCCCACTTCTGCTTGTCAAGGCTAACAATGTAACATGACTGTTCGCGCCCTATACTTATGTAACCAAGAAAGGAAGTGGCGAGAGGTATTGTGCTGGCCACAACAGATTTTTGAACATGAATATCAGTTCTTGCATTGGTGTTATTGCATTCATGCATCATATGTAACATTTCAAGAAACATACGTTTAGAGTAATTCCACTCCATTATCCAGATCAAAAGTGTGTTTTAATGTATTGGAATGATCAGCCTGAGTATATATGTTTGTCGTGTTGTTCTGCGTTGATCGGCCATGTTCGCTCATCCGGATCTTCGAGTAATGTTTGATTTGTTTGGTTTATAAGGTTCATTGTTCCACTGACAACTGTAAAGCCACATTCGTTTGAACGACCAAACGTTACTCGAAAAGCCGGATGAACGAACATCGCAGATCAACAGAGAACAACACGGTAAACATATATGCTCTGGCTGAACAATCCAATACACTAAAACACACTTTTGATCTGGATAATTTCAAGAATTTGGAGGAAGAGCAGAATTACTCCAAACGTATGCTTCTTGAAATGTACATATCAGGGATGATTGCAATTAACATCAATCCAAGAAACGATATTCAAGGATTTAACATCGTATATTTTGGTGTATTGGAAAAGTTCAAAACGGAAAAGGCAAATTTCAGGCCAAACTGAGTTTCATTAATTTCCTTATATTTTATTTAAATTCCTACAACTTGCTACATAATTATTGGTATACAGACGACCAATAGGAGTCCGTATCAATGATGTCACCAGAATCCTTACACAGGATATTTCCGGCTATTTTCCGTATTATTCGGTTGGCGTTTTTTAGAGCAAATGGATGTGTGTATGCTCTTTGAATTTTTTGTACGATGTTGAATAAATTAACTGCATATTTTGTACGAATGTATTTTGTGTACAGTGTGTCCACTGTAAGCGGGCCACCATTGCTAACTTTCTTATTTGATGAGATAGAAAGACGATTAAATAAACAAAGTTGGGCGATATTATACGACAAATTTAACGGTGGAAAATACAAAACAATTGAACATCAAATACGCGACTTATTCAACAAAATACCTTTTTTTTAAATGGAATGCCATATTGAAAATGGTACCATTTAAAACATTTTTATTATCTGAATATAAAAGTTTATTATCACTATGCCTCTAAAATTAAAAACAAAAGAGTTATTTCAAGTTGAAATTTAAATATTTTATTTCATATTTTAATACACATATATCATTGTTGCTATGGAAACAACAGAAACTAACATTAAACAAAGAACAATTGACATTTTATTGATAGATGCTGTCAACAAAATGGAAAAATATACTAATGATGAATTAGTTGATATGCTTTTTGTTTATGCAAAGTGCAATAAAAATTCTGTAGCCAGTGCGCAAAAGTATTTAGAACTATATCCCAATAGACCTCAACCCAATATAACATATTTTTTAAGTTTACTAGTTAATAATTAATTTCGTTATATTTTTTTATTTGTTCCATAGCAACAATATTGTATTTGTATCAAAATATGAAATAAAATATTTAAATTTCAACTTGAAATAACTCTTTTGTTTTTAATTTTAGAGGCATAGTGACAATGAACTTTTATATTCAGATAATAAAAATCTTTTAAATGGTACCATTTTCAATATGGCCCGCTTACAGTGGACACACTGTACATGAATTGTAACAATTTGTAAGATCTTACTGTAAGTATGATAACGTCCATGTTATTTTGTATGTATTTTTATGTTGTATAATTGTTGTAGACCCTGAAGAAGGTGCAAGGGTGCACTAAAACGTTGGTATAGTAAGAATAAATGCTGTTTGACTGAACTTTCGAGTAATTGTTAACATCTAATCCACAACACAGTCGAGAAATTACCCACAATTATAAATATCATTTTATTTAGATAGTTTTATCCCATCTGAAAGAGATTAATAAAGGAATTATCTATGTGACCTTTGATCGATGGCTCCGATCTGGCCTTTTAACAAGTAAAGGTAAATATAACATATGTTTATGTCTATAAGCTAAAACAAATCACTGTGTCTGACTGCTCTCTCCTTTATTTGTTTCCAATAGAACGATTTTAGAATCAAAAGTGATATGACATCATATCATAATTTAATTTTTAAATAAATAAAAGGATTACTCATTTACAACAGAGTATATTTTTTATCGTTTGTTTCACTGGAATCACATATTTAAATATTGATTGCAAATAATTTATTACAGGAAAAAAATGGCACCATAGGCGAAAAATGTTAACTCCTGCATTTCACTATAACATTCTACAAATATTTGTCGACATATTTGGTGAACATTGTGAAAATTTAATTGAAACATTAAAAGAAGAAAGTAAGAAAGGGGAAGTAACAATCAATCCGATAATTACAAAAACGACTTTAGCGAATATATGTGGTGAGTAATAGCTATTTGTGTATTAAGAGCGCAAAATACGACATTGTCGATCGAGAGGTTGTTGTCCATTTGCGCTCGAAACTTAAACAAGATTTTTTCTATAGTCGCTACCATAACAAAAAATAATAAAATGCACATTTTGTACCTACACTACTACTCAATTAATAAGGATTAATATAAAGAAAAAACGTCTTTTATATTTAATTTTAATTTATCGTTATTTCCCATTCTTATTGACCTATTGCTTCAATCTAATCTAAACATTTTTTTTATACTTTCGTTTTTTGAATGCCCTATTTTATTTTCACAATAATGTGGCATTTTTTTTTGGTTCTGTAATATACCGACAGAGTAGTTATATGTCAGATTGATTTGAATATGTGGTAAATGTGTCACTACAGTGCCATTAGTTCCTGACTAAACGTTTCCATTAAGAATGTAGACAAGTGACATTTCTCAATATTGTATAGTTAGAAATTTGGACAACGAGCGTTTTTTTTTACTTTGTCGCGCTAGAGCGATCCGATTCTTCATTTTGAATGTGAAGGCTAACATCTGGAATTGAGTTAAAATTCAAACTTCAAACCTTCAAACTGTTAAAGTGGACCTGTTTATTTTTACAGCGGTGTGTAAACGCTAGTAAACAAACAGTAATACATTTTATAATACCCCTCTAAAATAGCCAGGTAGATTCTGCAAAAGTAAAGAAAAAGAGAATTTATACTTTCACAAAGTCCTATTTAGTAAATTGTGAATAAAAAATTCAAATTTGTATTATTTTTATTACTCATGTTCGAATCTAAGATCCGATACTCAAATCCGTTTCTAAGATTCGATATTCGGATCTGGACTCAAGATCCGATACTCAGATTCGGATCCAAATTCCAATATTCAGATTCGGATCCAAAATCCGATGCTCAAATCCTAATCCAAAATCCGATACTCAGATCCGGATCCAAAAACCGATACTGAGAGTTGGATCCGAGATACGGATAGTTCAACATTGATTATCCGGATATTTTTGGATCCGAAACCGAAACTGTCCGGATCCGAATCCTACCACTATTTTTCATTCATTGGTTAGCGTCATATTAGCAATGTTCATTCGGGCAATGATTGTGATTTTGTGAATCCGGACTAGATTAATCCTGATACTTTTGAATCATGATTTGAATAATACGTATCGTAATAATGAGATAAAATCAACATAACCAGGCAGCTTTCCTTGGTTTGAATGTTTGAAAATAGCAGTAGTTGTCATTTGAAATAAAAATCGTGAAAATACCTGTTTTTTTTGTGGTCGTCTAAAAATAATACGTTCGAAAGTAACATCGTATTGCTCGCACGATATTTCTCACTTTCGATACTCGTTTTGAAATCTACTATTGAACTTTTTACAGTCCATACGATTTAACTTGGCGACCCAAAAGAATGTAATTCAGTTCACTATTCCTAGTTGCGTTTTGTCAAATATTTACTTTTACTTCGATGCCGCACAGCTTCAGAAGTGAAATAGTGATTTTACAATGTTTTATTGCCTTACACAAAGCAAATTTCATCCTAATACACCCAAACTCGGGGTGTCAGGTACTTTTGAACCCAAGAAGTTATATTCATACATAAGCGTTGGTGCATTTTTTTCTCAATAGCAATAGAAATTTTATTTTCTTAACTTTATTAATTTAAAAAATAATTAATTATAATATGATTTATATAATAAATAATTCATTCCAATATTTGTAATATATTTTTTTGTATAAATAATTTCTTGTTTTTTGTAATATTCGTAATTTTATTGAACTTCATTTTTCTTCGGTACGCCTATGGATTTTATAACTTTCCCATTACCGCAGTGATAATGTGAATTGCCCCAACTCGCCAAGTTACATCGTATGGACTGTACATCAGATTATTTTTGTTTTATTATTAGAAACATCAATGGGAACAAAAATAAATGAAAACAGTCCTACGTTAGAAAAATATCAAGAAAATCTTCATGAGTAAGAATATATTGAACTAATTTGAGAACAATACTTCAATAAATTAAATTCCAGAATATCCAAGTTGATTCTTATAAGACTATGTGTACCAATATTGCATCCTGATATTATTTATGATTTAACACCAGTTTCATGGAAAGAAAATAAAGTGGTAAATAATCTGCGTGAATTTACTTCTGAAATAATAAGACAAAGAGAAGAGACTTTCCAAGTTGAAGATGTTATCGATTTAGAATCAAATAATAACAAACCAAAGAAGCGATTAGCTATGTTAGATCTTCTTCTATATGCGAAGCATATGGGGGATATAGATGATGCTGGAATCCAAGAAGAAGTTGATACCTTCGTTTTCGAGGTAATTTGTGAGATAAATATACATGTCGTTTCCTTTAAAACATGGTCTGTGACATGGTATATTGTGTTACAGTCGACTCTCTCTAATTCAAACTCTCTCTAATTTGAATTTTTCTCTAAATCGAATTATTTTTACTTCCTTGTACGTAAGTAAAGGAAGTATTGTAATCGCGAAAAAATTTGGTTTGCAGATTTCAGCGGAAATATCCATTTTGATCATCCCTGAATCCATTTTGACTAATTTCGTCGTGACGTCTGTACGTACGTATCTCGCATAACTCAAAAACGGTAAGCCGTAGAAAGTTGAAATTTTGTATTTAGGACTCCTATAACATCTAGTTGTGCACCTCCCTTTCTGGTTATTACACAATTTCCAGAAGTGGTACTTTACATGAAGCCTATAATAGATTTTAATGAAAAACTGTTTTAAAATATAATCCAAAAGTTTTCAAATTTGGTATACAAGACTTTTATGTCAATCGAAATAACATAATAGATTTTGTTTAAAATAGGCTAACCGGAAGTGGTACATTACTTGAAGTTGTTAACAGTTTTTCTTGAATAAAATGATTTTATTTTTATTTTAGAAATAAATGCTTCAAATAAAAGTTTTAGAGAATTAATTTCTGCGTCTAGCACATTAAGTATTATTAAATTAGCCCTTTATATAAGCGAGATATGTAAATTTAAAAATTATTTTTTTGTAGTAAAGCTTGCTATGGATTAGGACAAAAAAAAAAATGTTCATGTCAAATTACGTTAAATACATGCAATTTTATGATTCGTACATTAACAAATATTATATTTTTATTGTGAAATTAGTTATATTCATTGTTGTAATCAAATATTTCTTTGTTGTAATCAAAACTCTCTTTAAAAACTCCTTTTATGGTCGCTATATATCTTACTGTTTTGAAGTTAAAATTAATATTTTGTAATTTATTTATTAAAAAAATCTGTATAGTTTAATAATCGTACAAGGAAGTCGTGTGGTGTTCACATCAGATTTTTTTGACACGTACAACTGTATAAACTTGTATATGTAAAAATTATTCTTTAAATCGAAATTTTTAATTCGAACTTCCCTAATCGAATTAAATTTTGGGCATTTGTCATCATTTTCAATGAAATTCGACTCTCTATAAATCGAAATTAGATACAATCTTCAAAAACTTCCAAAAACTAGAAGCGTACTTTGAAAAACAAGCTTACAACAAAATATTAAAACAAACAAAAATTTCAAATTTCTTCAAGCCTCTGTAATTGTATGTATTACATTTTTATTTTTCCGTTATATGTACATATTAACTGAATAAACTTTTTTTTTCTATTTCATATATATATTCTATGTAATTTATACAAATGTTCATTTCATTTTCTTTTAGTCTCTCTAATTCGAATTCTCTCTAATTCGAACAAATTCAAATACCCCTTACGAATTCGATTTAGAGAGAGTCGACTGTATTAGGAGTGAAAGTGACAATTGCACGCGAGGCACACAAAGACACTTTTACTCCGAATGACACATTATATTTTTTCTTCAAACGTAGATATTTAAAGAAAAATATCTACTACTGACGTTACATTTTACGTAAATTACGTTTGCGATTTCAATTGCCCTGTAGCTATGGATACTTATTTGTTCACTTTTTGTTATAAACATTGTTATAAACAAGTGAAAATTTTCACGTTTTGACGTTTAAATAAAAACTGTGTAATTTTATATCCTCCTTGTATGCAATTATGTCTAAATTTGAAGTATTATAATGTACACCCCCTAAAGTTGTTTTTTGTCTAGTTATTAGTTTGCCAAAAAAGCACTGGTTGTTTTAAAGGAAACATCTGCATAGTATATACATTGATTATATATACTACGTTAGTATATATAATCAATGGTATATAATTGGAAAAACAATACGAATGATTTATTTTTGTTTCAGGGTCATGATACTATTACAACTGCAATTTTGTTTTCGTTATTAACCCTGGCCCATCATAAAGATGTACAGGTAAATATCAATTGTATTTCATTTTTTTTATAAATTTAGTAAAACTCTTGCTCGAGAGTCCATAATTTTGACTATAGATGTCAGCTCCATCAAATAGATCAATCGGCTTCACTATCTGGCTCATATAAATTAACTAAATGACGTCATCACATTGAAATGTAATTTTTAGAGAAATTTTAATTTTTATTTCTGATATCATCAGGCGACAGAAAAGGCGGCAATTTAAATAATGTATTTTCAGAGACAATTTTCTTATGAATAGCGAGTAATATGAACGAAAATAAAAAATACAAGTTAAATATTTTTTCTTATTCTTTCGATTAAACCAAAGAAAAAAAATCAGATGACCAACACAATACTTGCCGCCATTTAATTGTCCCCTGTGTTGCACTCTCTACGCCAGCAATGAGGCGACGCTTGATGAACGCCCGCACGATATAGCAGAGTAGCACACCCAGCAATGGGTAATATGCCGTGATAATATAGTTATTTATTTTTTTATTTAAATTCATACCTGCATATTTACTAATGCTAGAAATTATGTATATTAAATTCCTTTCCATATAATTATTATTCTCTTTACAATTTTCGTTTTAAAACGTTATTATTATTAATTTGAAATTATGTATATTAAGCTCCTTTCCATATAACTATTGTTCTATTTACAATTTTCTTTTTAAAACGTTACTGTTATTTATTTGAAATCATTATTTTTTCGACAGTGACATTTATCTGTCAGTTACAAACATTTGAGCTGAAATGTGTAACCATGGAGTTGTGTTTATAGCATAAGTTCCGAGATATAATTTTTATAGTACTTTATAAATTTATCCATAAAATATATAGAAAAAGTATTAATGCAAACCCGTAGAAAATGGAATAATATTTAAATTTTATAATAACAAATTGCGAAAGGTATTTTTTGGAAAAAAAACTATTTTGAGCTTTAAGTAAACTGCCATTTCTGGTTATGCGATTGACACCAAAATTTAATGGCTTATTTCCATATTAGAACAAGGTAGAAATATATGGTTTCAAAAGTTTCTGAATGATGGTATTTGAGTTAGAGTGTCCAGAAGATCCACACACACACACACACACCCACACACACACCCACAGACATCATCGTGAAAATGTTAAAATTGGATTGTAGGGACCTTAAAACGTAGTCATTTACCAAAATCTCGATATGCGATTTTTAGCACCATCCCTATACCTCCCTTAACAAGGGTAGCGGGAGGTAAAAATCGTACAACATCTCATTGTTTTATTTTATTGTTTTCATTAACTATTATGACCTCATTAATAATAAAATGCAATTAATTTAACAAAACTTTGAACTAAGAGTTAAAATTATTAGTAATTATGATGCAACCCGAAATGTATTGTAGTAAGAATAGTTGCGAGCAAACGAGAATGCAAACATTGAATTATGAAAATTTACATCTTTTTGTTTTAGGCAAACATTATTACCGAATTAGAAGAAATATTTGGAGATTCCAAACGAAATGCAAATTACGAAGACCTGCAGAATATGAAATATTTAGAAATGTGCATAAAGGAGTGTTTAAGATTATATCCCAGTGCACCATTCATCGCAAGAAAATTAGAGTCAAATCTTCAATTAAGTAATACATATAACGAGTGGCCCATATAAGATTTGCAGTTTGATTTTGCTATAAATAAAAAACTAATATTTTTTTCATTCGGGTTTTTTTATTCGGAAGTACAATCCTTGCGGTTAATTATGGAACACTATTCCATTCAAATGACTTCCTCGGCTGGCCTTGCAGTAGCCCATACGATCAACCCAATTTTTCAGTACATTTTCGACAGTATGGAGCTGTATTTTACCGATGACTGCACTAATTTCTTTTTTCAGTGCCTCAATCGACGCTTACAAGGATTGTACTTTCGAATAAAATAACCCGAATGAAAAAAAAAATATTAGTTTTTTAATTATAGCAAAATCAAACTGCAAAACTTATATGGTCCACCCTTTAAACAGTTAAATGATAATTTTAAACATTTTTTTTATTGAATTTTAGCAAAGCATGTAGCCCCAGCTGGTTGTGAAATGGTAGTTCATATATTCAACATTCATCGTGATCCAAAATATTTTCCAAATCCTGAAAAGTTTGATCCTGATCGCTTTCTACCTGAAAATATTAGAGGAAGGAGTCCCTATTCTTACGTTCCTTTCAGTGCAGGACCACGAAACTGCATAGGTACGAAATCATCTAGACCAGATGAAATTCCATGTTTTTTAACTAAAAATCTGATGTGGACACCACACGACTTCCTTGTACGATTATTAAACTATACATATTTTTTTAATAACTAAATTACAAAATATTAATTTTAACTTCAAAACACTAAGATATATAGCGACTATAATCTAACCCGGTTCTTTTTAAAGAGAGTTTTGATTACAACAAAGAAATATTTGATTACAACAATGAATATGACTAATTTCACAATAAAAATATAATATTTGTTATTGTACGAATCATAAAATTGCATGTATTTAACGTAATTTGACATGAACATTTTTTTTATGTTTTTGTCCTAATCCATAGCAAGGTTTATTACAAAAACAAAAAAATATATAATTTTTAAATTTACATATCTCGCTTATACAAAGGGTTAATTTAATAATACTTGATGTGATAGACACAGAAATTAATTCTCTATAACTTTTATTTGAAGCATTTATTTCTAAAATCAAAATAAAATCATTTTATTCAAGAAAAACTGTTAACAACTTCAAGTAATGTACCACTTCCGGTTAGCCTATTTTAACCAAAATCTATTATGTTATTTCGATTGACATAAAAGTCTTGTATACCAAATTTGAAAAGTTTTGGATTATATTTTAAAACAGTTTTTCATTAAAATCTATTATAGGCTTCATGTAAGTCCTAAATACAAAATTTCAACTTTCTACGGCTTACCGTTTTTGAGTTATGCGAGATACGTACGTACAGACGTCACGACGAAATTAGTCAAAATGGATTCAGGGATGATCAAAATGGATATTTCCGCTGAAATCTGAAAATCGAAATTTTTCGCGAACAATACTTCCTTTACTTACGTACAAGGAAGTAAAAATAGTTTATAGTATATTATATTATAGTTAACTTACATAGTAAACTTATAATCGTGTTTTCATATACTATTATTATTATGTACATGTCTGTGTTTGTACCTAAAAGTAAAAGATACTTGATAAATAAATTTTTTCCAGGTCAGAAATATGCAATGTTGGAAATGAAAAGTATTATGTCGTCCATTCTACGAAACTTTACTTTAGAGCCCGTAGATTCTTTAGAAAATTTAACGTTTATTGTAGATTTAGTGTTAAGAGTCAAAGAACCTATAAGAGTTAAATTTGTTCCTAGAGAAAATAAGTGAAACTGAATATTTGTAAATCTAAGTGTCTATACGGTGTACGTACTGCATAAATATTAAGTGTTGTATAGTAATTGTTTAATAAAAGCTATTAATTGATACTATGAATTGTTAATGCATTTTTATAAAAAAAATCTGATGTGGCCAACACAATACCTCCCGCTTAATTAAATTTTTACCTCTCGCTAAGAGAGGTATTGGAATCATGCTAAAAATCGCATATCCAGATTTTAGTGAATAAGCACGTTTTAAGGTCCCTACAATCCGATAATAACATTTTCCGTCGACCGTTTATTAATAGGCTATCTTAATGTATAGAAACTCATTCAATAATGACCCCTATTAATGCATGATTTTTTATTAATAAACGATTTTTTGGGAGCGTTCACCACATGGAACACAGCATGTATTTTGCTAACGCTAAGTTGTAGCAAAAAGGTAGACAGAATTAAAAGTCATGCTTTTGACACCTACTAGCTAGGTATATTCACGTAGCATACCTTTAAAATGAATTTGAAAGAATAAAATTCCTCAAATAACATAAAAAACCGCTTGAGTTGTCTAGCATTAAGTACACTGAACGCACCCACTGAAAACAATTGATGACAAAACTTATTGATTTTCCGACGTAAAATTTGACGTTCGGTCAACCATTACTAACCTAAAAAAATTTGTCATGGAATAAAATTAGATTTTCCATTTAAGTAAGATACGGTCAACGAAAAAATATTGTAACTAACACGTGTGTTAATTGGCGATTAATGATCTCAACAATTAAAATGTCTCGATCATTAATCGCCCTCATTAACACACTTGATAGTTAAATAACTTTTAACAGGCCTATTCTACTAAAAAAATATGTATTGTTACGGCTCGTTACCAGGCGACATGAAGTTATAATAACAACTTTTGTCAAAATTCTATTTTGCTAATTTTTTAATCGTTATTTTTTATCGTCTTGATCATTAATCGCCCTCATTAACACACTTGATAGTTAAATAACTATTTTACGATGATGTCTGTGTGTGTGTGTGTTTGTGGATGTGTGTGTGTGTGTGTGTGTGTGTGTGTGTGTGTGTGTGTGTGTGTGTGTGGGGTTGTTGGAGGCACGATTTCTTAAATTCTATAAGACTAAATACCTATGTAACTACGGATTCCTCAATCTAACAGTAATGGGAAGAGTTGAATAGGTTCTGGTAGCAATTGGATAACCGGAAGTAGTAGTATTTTAACAAAAATCTCCTAAATATTATTTTTTGAAAATTTATGTTATTACAAATATTAAAAAACAAAATTCTCTATCCGACACATTTAATTTTTTTATTATATCTTCTATAGATTTAACGATATAGATATATAATCTATAAAATAATCTGTTGTAGTAAATGTCATAGCCTGCTCACAGCCCAAACATCTCCATGGTAACTACTTGAGAAATTAAAATTTCTGTAATTTACAGATAAATGTCACTAATGTCAGTGTCAAAAATTCAGAGATAGTACTGAAGGCTTTTTCTGGGAACGATATTTAATCTTATTGTATTATTAATTATATATTTAAAATTATAGGTATACTACATGAACCCTTCAGAAATAAAGCCATTCCTGTTAATGAATTGGAAAAACCTCGAACATTTAGAAGAAATGGAGAAAACTTGCTCATAGAATGAATTTAAAATGATAGAAAATACGTAAAAAAAAAATTAGGTGTAATTAGAATTTTTTGTGTGTTCAAGAAATGTTAAATACAATATATACCACAATGGAAAGGGCGCGAGAGGTATTGTGATGGCCACAACAGATTTTTATTCATGTAAATACTTAAAATTAAATTTAAATACCTGGTTCAATCCCGACCGATGCCAAATATTTCGAATATTAAATGGCACAAAAATGACCTCTGTGGTGAACTCTCCACGTGGTAAATGCCCGCACGGTACAAATATATCATCGTCACCAAAATCTATGTACAAAGCAGATTGGTACACCCAGAAATGGGTAATATGTCGTGATGATATATTTATTTTATTTATTTATATACTTACCTATAGTCATTGTTGGCGTGGAGAGTGCACCACAGAAGTCAATTTTGTGCCATTAAAATTCTAAAATATTTGGAGTCAGTCGGGATCGAACTCGGTACCCCCGATTTTGCGTGAGGTGACGCCTGGTAAACGTCCGCACGGTACAAATATGTCATCATTATTACCGACATCTGTGTACAAAGCAGATTGGCACACCCAGCAATGGGTAATATGCCGTGATGATATATTATGTGTTTTTATTATCTTACCTATATTTTTACAAATTTACTTATGCTGGAAACTTGGAGGTTCCTTTCCATATAATTGTTGTTCCATTTACTACTTTCTTGTTAAAACGTTAATATTATTATTTTAAATGATTAGTTTGTTGACAGTGACATATATCTGTTAATTACAAACATTTGAGATCTGAACTGTGTAACCATGAGTATGAGTTGTGTTTAAAGCATAAGCTCCGGGATTAAAATTATTAATAATTTTATAAATTTATCCATAAAATATATACAAAAAGTATTAATGCAAACCTGTAGAAAAATTTAAAAAAACTTTAATTTTTATTATAACAAATCTCGAAAAAATAACATTTAAATGTATTTTTCGACGAAAAACTATTTTGTGCTTCCAGTAAAGTGTCATTTCTAGTTATCTGATTTACTCCAAAATCTAATGGCATCTTTCCATATAAGAGTAATGTAGAATGTCCGAGATTGGCAACATTGAATGTCATCCTGACAATTATGTATATGTATATATATAACCTATAAAAACAAATATTTCTTTCATTAACACAATTTTTCGATTTCAAATAAAATTGAATATGCACCTCGGCACTGAAGTTCCTTTTTATCACTCATATGGTTTATTTTCCTCGGCCCAACAGGACTCGACAAATAAATTCCACATTCGTAATAAAAAATATTACTTCAATGCCTTGTTACATAAATAACTTTTAAACAACAATCTATATATTTATGATATATCAGATAATTTTTTCCTGATATAAATAATAAAAATATAATAGAGTCGTATCATAGTTTAGATTGTTACCATGTAAGATCGGTATAATCATATACATATGTAACATTTACTTTAATCGATGATTTTTAAATGATAATGACAGAATTGGAAAGTAAACAAGTAGGTACTTATATACTTAAGTATTATATTTTTACAATTTTCATCTTTATAACGAACTGGTTAGATTTTGGTTATAATTGGTCAAACGGAATTCAACCTTTTTACCTCTCGCTAAGAGAGGTATTGGAATCATGATAAAATCGCTTATCCAGATTTTAGTGAATAAGCACGTTTTAAGGTCCATAGAATCCGATAATAACATTTTTACATTGATGATAAATTATGAAAATTAATAACACCAATATTTAAAAAAATGTGGCCAGCACATTAATTTCCGTCAGTTCTATATACTTTATATAAATTCTATATAGAAAGTTTCTTACAAAAGATTCTATATTTCCAGTAAAATTATAACACAAACGTACTAGGTATGTAAATTACACTTGACACTGACATCTGTCAATTATACTTATACCATAGTTATAACACAACTGGCTGATTTATGAAATTTAATTTCTTTAATTTTTTTTAACGCTATACCATTGAATATGAAGTATAAAATGCAATCTAACGTATAGAGAATATAATATTCTGTAATATTTATAATAACATAAAATGTCAAAAAAATATATTTAATTATAACCAAAGTCTAATCACCTCTTCTTTTGGATGTAAACTTGAGGAATACGAAATTTTTAAAAAAATTGCAATTATGGTATTGGAGTTATGTAATCAGAAAGATCGTCACACACAAACACACACACACACACACACACACACACACACACACACATACACACACATACATACATACATACATACATACATACATACATACATACAGACATCATCGTAAAAAAATGTATTCTAGAGACTCTAAAACGTGCTTATTCACTAAAATCTCACCACCGAATTTTTTGACCAAAGACAATACCTTTTTTACCCAGTAACGGAAGGTAAAAAATATATTTTCTGAAAGAATCAGTTTCTGTTGAAGGTGAATTAATAAGATGATAATATAAAGTTCTTATTTGTTTTCAATAATAAACAAATTGATATGAAACCGTTGTGAGTCAACACTCTCTCAGATAATAGTATAAAGAAAATAAGTTATCATTAACTTGGAAAAATTATCTAAAAATACACTGAACAATTGTGATAAAAGATATATAAAGCATTGTAGCAGATAAATTCCAGTATTATGCTACAAAATGATCATTTTATCAGTTATTTTCTTCGTATTAACTTTGATAACATGTTACTTTTATTGGTTTCAAAATTATAGTTATACAGCGAAACTAATAAATGCATTTCCGGAACCATGGAAAAAGACACCAATTATTGGCCATGTGTCGAAATTCAGTATAAAACCAGGTAGGAAATAAAATTTTAAAAATTGCGATGCTTATTTGAAGTAGTTTGTTTAGAATAGTTTAAACTACATAGAATCACTTTTACGATTTCCTGTAAAGTGTCGTTTATGAAATTCAACTCTCGTGTAAAAAAATCAGCTTCACTCATTAGTCTCACAATACACTTTTTTACCTCTCGCTAAGAGAGGTATTGGATTCATGCTAAAAATCGCATATCCAGATTTTATTGAATAAGCACGTTTTAAGGTCCCTACAATCCGATTTTAACATTTTTACGATGATGTCTGTGTGTGTGTGTGTGTGTGTGTGTGGATGTGTGTGTGTGGGATGTTGGAAGGACGGTTACTCAAAAACTATAAGACTTAAAATTTGTTTAACAACGTATTTCCCAATCGGACATTCATGGGAAGAAAGGTTTTGGTAATAATTGGACAACCGGAAGTAGAAGATTCTTGAAAAAAAATCTTCTAAATATTATTTTTTGAAAATTTTTCGTGGTAATATTAAAGAAAATTAAATTCTCTATCTGATACATTTAAATATTTTATTATATATTCCATAGATTTAGAGATAAAAGAAGTATAATATATAAAATAATCTGTTGTAATAAATTTGACAGCCGAAAGAATGCCATGAAAAATAGTTGATAATTTAAATTATTTGTAACTGACAGATAAATGTCAGTGTCAGAAATAATGAGTAATGAATTAAAAATGTACTTGGAGAATCCCTTAATTCTTGATCTGTGACTATTATGGAGATGACAAGTCTAGGTTGAAGGACTTAAATTTGTTTCAAACATTATGGGACAATGTACACCAGTACTATAGACTAGAGTAACTTTGAATTGCGAAAAAGCTATCAAATTCTTCTCAAGTAAGTTGTAAATATTGACAAAATTACACATCTATATAAGAATAATCGGAGTGCAATCTATCCGTCACTTTATTAAAGGGAATTAGTGTTATTTAGATATAACATGTATGAAAAAATAAAATGTAAAAGAAGATATGTAAGAATAGATGCACAATCCATATATACATTTTAGACCGCCCAAAATTAATGTTTTTACTAGAAGAATATGAAGAGAAAGTAAACAACGTTGTTCGAATTGAAAATTGCTGTTACCAGCCTAATATTTATATATAGTACTCTACTTTGTAATTTATTGTAACATAATTTATGGTAAAATATCTTCATGTTGAGACATGCTATTATTGAATAACAAAGAAGTTTATACGTCATAGATTTATATGAATATATTATTTGTATTTATAAAAATATTCTTTGCTTTATGCATACAGTCAGGTAAAATATACGGCGAGAGGTTATGTGCTGGCCACATCAGATTTTTTCGTTAAACGTGCGGGAAATAAGTAAGTATTCTCACACTCAAAATGTGTACGGGAAGTAGCCAATTCCCGTGCTAGTGCGGGAAATAATTAAAACATAAAAAACATGAAGAAAATTACAAAAATGATTCTAATTTTTCTTTTTACGTACAACTACATTAAAATTGTTTGTTGACATCTTAGTTACCATGAAAAAAAATGATAGATTACACCCCCCAGACGGTAAATTTGCACACGGACGGTAAAATAAAACAAAAGCCCGGCGACTGGTAACAAAAATACAATTGGAAATATATTCAACATTATTTTTTTTTAACTTATGTCTGTTCGGCTAAAATTTGAAGCAGTCATATGACTTTGTTGGCCTTGGCAAGCAGATATGAGGATCCGTGTCAGAATGACGGCTAGTAGCTATTTACATAGATGTCACATTTGTCATATGTCATAATTTTTCATTAAAAATTTCAAAATATATTGATGTTTATTTGTCATCAATAGTGTGGAATATACTTGTCGAGGAAAATAATCCATATGGATTTGGAAAATCATGATGTTTTGAATGAAAAATTATTCTTGACACCAATGTATATTATTAATAGCTGTCATTTTAACACAGGCCCCCAGAGCTGCTTGCCAAGGCCAACAAAGTCACATGACTGCTCGTGTCTTATGCAACATAAGATGAAAATGGCGAGAGGTATTGTGCTGGCCACAACAGATTTTTTTATTTTGTACCTGATGTTAAAAGTAGTCTTTGTGCGTTCATATTTTGTTGATAAGTGTGAAAAATGAATCAGGATAAATTAAAGGTTTAAAGTCAAAGTCTTGTTCACACTTCTATTTATTCAAAGTGACCGGTTTCGGTTACTTAGTAACCATTATCAAGCGGTGTGAACTGTAAAACTACAGAAGTAGTTCACTACTACCTTTACCGAAGAAACCGTACATTGAAACTTAGATTTTTTCATATTTTTCTATATCTATTGCATATGAAGTATAAAAATGCAATCAAGTTCTATAGATAACAATATATTCTTTAAAATTTATAATCATTAAATGTCACTAAATGATATTTAACTGCATTTTTTCAAAAAAAACTGTTAAAAGATGCAATTGAGAGTACTTCCGGTGAACCAATTATAACCAAAATCTAATCATGTGTTATGTAGTAGTGGTTCAAGGGAAATTCGTAGATAAAGGTGTGTGGCAAATAGGATCAGTGTTAATAAAAAAAAATCTGTTGTGGCTAGCATAATACCTTCCGTCAATCCTGTGTATAATGTATAAATTCCATACATAATTTTTCTTGCAAAAGATTCTAAATTTCCAGTAAAATTACTTCATAAAAAAAATTATTCAAATTGCACTTGACACTGACATCTTATTCTTCTTTAACTTTTCGCGTGTCGTTATCATTCAGTTCCTTTTCTCTCAAGTCTTCCGCAATACAGTCCTTCCATCTTATCTTTGGTCTTCCTCTGTTTCTTTAACATCCTATTACTAAACTATTCATTCTTGTTCCAACATAATTCGTCATTTCTCCTCATGACATGTTCAAACCAATGTAATCATATTTCTTGTATCTTTCTAGAAACTTGTAATACTAGAGTTATTTTCTTACCGTATTTATTGATACTGACATCTGTCAATTTGAATTATATGAATATATTAATACTTTCCATGTTTAGCTTAGCTGGCTGAATTATAAAATTTAATTTCTTTAAAATTCTTTAACTCTGTATCTATTGAATATGAAGTATAAAATGTAATCAAATCGTGTAGAGAATAATATATTCTTTAAGTTATAATAACGTTAAATGTCAATAAATCAAATTTAACTGTTAAATCTTCAAATGAGGGTACTTTCGGTTCACCAATTATAACCAAAATCTAATCACTTGTTCTTCTGGATGTAAACTTGAGGAATACGAAAAAATTATAATTTTTGGAATCGTGATGTTGAAGTTATGGGATCCGGAACTTTTGTCACACACACACAGACACACAGACACACATCATCGTAAAAATGGTAAAATCGTATTATAGGGACCCTAAAACATGCTTATACACTAAAAACTCATTGAATTTTTTGACCAAAGACAATACCTTCCTTACCTAAAGGTGACGGAAGGTAAAAAAAGTTGAAAAAACAATAATTTTAACAAAGTTAAACATTAAAACTTTTTTTTTTTTAATCTACGATAGAATCGCCAGGGACAGGTTGTGACTGAATAAAACTAGTAATACTACTTAATATTGTAAAAATTTAAATTGTTATATAGGACTGATAAAAGTGTCATCTATCACAATCTAATCACGTGTGTATATGGATCTAAACTCAAGGAAATCGAAAAAAATATTAATTGGAGTTATGTGATCAGAAACGATCGTCACATGCACACACACATACATACAGACATCATCATAAAATTAGTAAAATAAAAGTAGTTTTTTTTTACCAAAGACAATACCGTCCACCTAAAGATGTCGGAAGGTAAATCGTTACAGTAGTCATATATTCTCAGGCGCTCTGTGCTATGGGCTACGTATGCCATTTTTTAAAAATTTTCATTGCAATAGCTATTTTTGTTGAATATTATTAAAAATTAAGAATTACAAATCAAACTACTTCAAATATAGCATAAATTAGTATTAATATCAAATAAGTATTGTTTTTTTTATTGTAGATATTTTGTTTCAACAATTGCGCGACGTAGCAAGAAGATTCAAAGAAACTTTTACTTTATGGGGAGGTCATTATCCATCAGTACATATTGTCACTGCCGATGATGCTGAAGTAAGAAAATAAAAATATATTGAATTAAAGCCACCATCTTTCTGGAAGGATAATTTTAGGCAATTGATACGTAAAATTATGAATTATTTCTTCCATAAAAATGTATTTCAAATATATCGTTGAATTTGTAATTTTACGTAGATTCCAAATATATAAAAATATATAGGTTGTCCCATTTGAATTTGAAAGTAAATATCATTTCCGGTTAAACCGAAAGCGCTACCATCATGCCAAATATTATGATTTGTGAGCCCCTAAGCCTAGTTTACAAATATTTAAAGAAAATTAAAAAATAATAATGAATAAAAAAGTTATTTTGAGTGGCCCGTTTTCAGTGTCACATATATATATATATATATATATATATATATATATATATATATATATATATATATATATATTTATATTTATATTTTTTTTAATTTTCTTCTGTCAATACCTCTTAATGTTTCTTCAATACAATCTTTTAAATGCTGTACGTCGGGATGCACAGTGCGGTAAACAATTTCTCATTTGACAGAAGTAGCAATAAACAAAATATTCACTTTTTTCATTGATTGCACTCTATTTAATATCATCATATTTAAGGGGAAGTAATTCAAAAATTTATTAATTTTTTTTTCAAAAATTTTGTTATGGGTATGAAAATTTTATATCGTTGGATTCAGAATAAAGAGCTCTATTGAATGCACAAATAAAAAATATATGTTTCTATTTAAAACAAAAAAGTTAGCATCCATATTTTGAGAACCACTGGTTGAATTTCTTTTTTCAGTATATCTTTGAAATACCTATGTAAAATAGAGATTCTTTGCTAATTTAACCAACTTCGTATCTCTTCTAGTTTTCGAGATCGCAATGGTAGCCACTTAAAAATGAACACCCTGTATGTGACACTGAAAACGGGCCATTCAAAATAACTTTATATGTATATATATATATATATATATATATATATATATATATATATATATATATTATATATATATATATATATATGCTTATGCCAAAATGTGCCCCCTTCTGTACCTTGCAAAATATCTTAATCACTTTTTTACTGTATATATATATATATATATATATATATATATATATATATATATATATATATATATATATATATAAGTGTATACCAAAACGTCGGCTTTATAAAGAATAAATGAGTGACAGATTTATAAAATGTATAAACTTGTTATATTTTAGATAATTTTGTCTAGTGCAAAATATATAGATAAAAGTCAAATTTATTGGACTTTTGGTATGTGGTTACAAACAGGATTATTAACAAGTACAGGTAACAGTTAAGGATAAATAATAAACAAAGAAATAGAAATTAAAAATTATTTTATAGGAAAACAATGGCACCAAAGAAGAAAAATGTTGACTCCGGCTTTCCATTACAATATTTTACAGGTGTTTGTCGATATATTTGGAGAACAATGTGAAAATTTTAAGAAAGTTTTAATAGAAGAATGCGACAAACCAAAGACAAATATAATGCCAATAATCACAATGGCCACATTATCAACAATATGTGGTAATGTATATTTATATTTACAGAAAAAAAATATTTTAAGGAAAATACATACTTTCTTGCATTCTTTTCTGTTGTTTGTTTTATTTCTCTTTAGTTAAAACTTCATGGAATTAACCAGAAAATATTTTTCTCAGTTTTTGGCGAATTTTTTTTAAAAAATCTGATTTGGCCAGAAAAATACCTTGCGTCAGTTTTATGTATCTTGTACAAATTCCATACAGAAAGTTTCTTGCAAAATATTCTATATTACATTTCCTTAGTTCTGTGTATTTTGTATATATTCCAAACAGACAGTTTCTTGCAAAATATTCTATATTTCCAGTAAAATAATAATGCAGACGTACTATGTGAATTACACTTGACACTGACATCTGTTAACTGTCGATTTCTCAAATTCTATCAGATTAAAAACCTGTGTAACTACGGATTCCTCAATCTACCAGTAATGGGAAGAGTTGAATAGATTCTGGTAACAATTGGACAGCCGGAAGTAGTAGTATTATAACAAAAATCTTCTAAATATTATTTTTTGAAAATATATTTTATTACAAATATTAAAAAACAAAATTCTCTATCCGACACGAGTTGAAATGTGCTGCTTCGGTTTCACAAGCAATATCTTCGATTATTAATCATATCACAAGCTTATATTTAATGAGAGAATATAATGAATTTTTGCAATCTAACCTAACCTAACTTTTGATATACGTATTCATATTGTATTACAACATGGTACTTACGAGTTTTATTTAATATTTCGGAGTTTGAATTATTGTTATTCTTTATTTTTATACTCAAAATTAACTGTCAATGTCATAAGTAAAGAAAATAAATCACTTAGTAACGACTATAAATACGGTGATAATTTCCTTGTTTTTTATCATCCCTGTGATAGATATGTAGCTAGGGAGATTCTGTATGTTGATTGGCGGAAAACATGTCCGTGACTAAGGAATTATATTCTCTATAAAATAATCTGTTGTAGTAAATCTCATAGCCTGCTTACAGCCCAAACATCGCCATGGTAACAACTTGAGAAATTAAAATGTCTGTAATTGACAGATAAATGTCACTAATGTCAGTGTAAAAAATTCAGAGATAGTACTTCAGCTTTTTCTGGGAACGATATTTAATATTTCTTATTATATTATTTAGAAGAAATGAAAAAAAAAAACTTGCTCATAGAATGAATTTAAAATTATAGAAAATACGTAAATATAAAGATTAGGTGTAATTAGATTTTTTGTGTGTATTGTGATGGCCACAACAGTTTTTTTTTACTCTATATCCATTGAATATAAAGTATAATATTTATAATAACATTAAATGTCAAAAAATGATATTTACCAGCGATTGTTTAAGAAAAACTATTAAAATCTTTAAATGAGGGTACTTCCGGTTGACCAATTATATCCAAAATCTAATGAGCTGTTCATATAAACGTGAAGAAAAGGAATACGAATTAATTATAATTTTTAGAATTGTAGTGTTGGAAACAATCGTTAAATACATACACACACATACATACTTCGTCGATAGTTTCATGAGACTTGAGACTATTTCTCCAAAATAACATTTTGCCATAACTAAATATTGTTTTCCATGAAACATAAATAAATGAAATATTATCTTATGCACGATTTAAAAAAAATATGTATCACAAAAAAATATATTATTATAGAAACTTCCATGGGAGTGAAAATAAATAAAAATGACCCCAATCTCCAAGAATACTATAAAACTATACACAAGTAAGAATAATTATATAATGAGGAAAAAATGACTAACTCTAATATTGTTTTCCTAGGGTCGGAGATATTGTTATTAAACGAATTGTAATTCCTTGGTATTATAATGATTCCTTATACAAGTTGTTACCTATGTATCGCCGTGAAAAGACATATGTGAAACAATTGCATAAATTTACATCTGATATAATCAAAGCCAGAGCAAAAGAGTTCAACGTTGATGATGTTCTTGACTTAGAAACTTCTAGTAAGAAACCTACAAAACGTCTAGCGATGTTGGATCTTCTGCTATATGAGAAGCACTTGGGTAATATTGACGATGCTGGAATTCAAGAAGAGGTTGATACTTTTGTTTTTGAGGTAAAACTACATTAAAATAATTTTATTTAAAACATTAATGTTGCAATTAGTTTTAATCGACTGTTAATGATAATTTGGAGAAGTAGTAATGGAGATTCAGTCCTTGGTTTAAATATTATTTATTTAAAAACAATACCGACGTTTCGGTCTCAATTAGACCATCCTCGGGGTTATGTTTAAAATGTTTTTAGATATTTTGAAAAAAAGTAAATTGTACATAATTAAAAAATTAAAAATCTGATGTGGCCACCACACGACTTCCTTGTACGATTATTAAACTATACATATTTTTTAAAGTACAGAATAGTTATTTTATCAAAAACTACAACGAATAATCATCAGCTTATTGAATTTCAAAAGTACACTATATCAACAAATAAACACATTTAATACACTTTAAAACTAAAACTGAAGAAATCACGAAATAAATCAGTACTGGCACTTATTACTTAGTAACTAAAATCAAAAACATAAAAATATTAATTAATTATTAAATTTTACTTCCAAAATAAATTTTTAAAAAATCTGATGTGGACACCACACGACTTCCTTGTACGATTATTAAACTATACATATTTTTTTAATAAATAAATTACAAAATATTAATTTTAACTTCAAAACACTAAGATATATAACGACCATAATCTAACCCGGTTCTTTTTAAAGAGGGTTTTGATTACAACAAAGAAATATTTGATTACAACAATGAATATGATTAATTTCACAATAAAAATATAATATTTGTTATTGTACGAGTCATAAAATTGCACGTATTTAACGTAATTTGACAGTTGAACAGTTTTCTTTGTCCTAATCCATAGCAAGCTTTATTACAAAAACAAAAAAGTATATAATTTTTAAATTTAAATATGTCGCTTATACAAAGGGCTAATTTAATAATACTTAATGTGCTAGACGCAGAAATTAATTCTCTAAAACTTTTATTTGAAGCATTTATTTCTAAAATCAAAATAAAATCGTTTTTATCAAGAAAAACTGTTAACAACTTCAAGTAATGTACCACTTCTGGTTAGCCTATTTGAACCAAAATCTATTATGTTATTTCGATTGACATAAAAGTTTTGTATACCAAATTTGAAAAGTTTTGGATTATATTTTAAAACAGTTTTTCATTAAAATCTATTATAGGCTTCATGTAAAGTGCCACTTCTGGAAATTGTGTAATAACCAGAAAGGGAGGTGCACAACTAGATGTTATAGAAGACCTAAATACAAAATTTCAACTTTCTACGGCTTACCGTTTTTGAGTTATGCGAGATACGTACGTACGTACGTACATACGTCACGACGAAATTAGTTAAAATGGATTCAGGGATGATCAAAATGGATATTCCCGCTGAAATCTGTAAACCGGATTTTTTCGCGATTACAATACGTACAAGGAAGTAAAAATGAAGGAGGTTATAGATGTCATCAAACTATAAAAATATAAATAACACGTACATTCTTATCAGAGATCATTATAATGTATGCCAACTTAACTGTCAAAAAAGGTTTGTTTTGTGATTTTTGTTCAATAACATATTTCCTTGAAAATATGGAACAGTTTTCTCATGAAGAAAAGCTTCAGAGTGGCTTCAGATTATAAAATGGTGGACAAATTTTGTTTGAGTTGCATGGCTATCGCTATATATCAGCAATCTTCAAAAAACTTTAAAATTAATTTCTCGGTTATTAAAAGTCAAAAAAAAAATCTAAAATAATTTGGGAACTTTTGCGCAAGGAAAAACTGATTTCCCATGCTAAACGTCTATGGCTTTTTAATTAACACACTGTATATATTTATATATATATATATATATATATATATATATATATATATATATATATATATATATATATATATAAATTATTTTACTATGATAATGCGGGGTACGAACTTTATAATATAAGCTAGTAAAAGCAAATATGTGTCTGTTACATTAACTTTTTTTCTATTTAGGGCCATGATACAACGGCTGCAGGAATATTTTTTGCCTTACTATGTATTGCAAATCATAGAGATGTACAGGTATTTTATATGCACTACTAAGTACTACAATTTTAATACGTGTATGTATTATAATGAATTTAGGACAAAATAGCAACAGAATTAGAAGAAATTTTCGGTGATTCGGACCGTCATGCAACATACGAAGATTTGCAAAACATGAAATATTTAGAATGTTGCTTGAAGGAAAGTTTACGGCTTTATCCAAGTGTCCCTATAATGGCTCGTTATATAAAGGAAGAAATTAAGTTAAGTGAGTATTATACAATTATTTTATTTTATGTCTAAAGCCCGGTTGTTCCAAGTTCAAATAAAATAGCAGTATACTATCTATTAGATAAATTTATTCTACCGTCTTAACTAGAGAATAAGATTTTTGGGTTGCTCCATTATTTTTTATTCTCCGGATAGCTAACTGGCAGATTGCTATCAGAAAGATTAAAATTGTGTTAGGGTACAGTTAATTTAACGTCTTTATAATTCTTTAACTCTGTATCTGTTGAATATGAAGTATAAAATGCAATCAAATCGTATAGAGAATAATATATTCTTTAAGTTATAATAACGTTAAATGTCAATAAATGATATTTAACTGCGTTTTTTCAAGAAAAACTGTTAAAATCTTCAAATGAGGGTACTTTCCGTTGACCAATTCTTCTTCTGGATGTAAACATGAGGAATATACATGCATCATTTTGAAAATGGTAAAATCGTATTATAGGGAACCTAAAACGTGCTTATTCACTAAAAACTCATCATTGAATTTTTTGACAAAAAACAATAGCTTCCTTACCTAAAGGTGACGGAAGGTAAAATAATTATATTGCCATTTGGCCTGGAATTATTATCTAAACTGTCTGTTAAGTAACTGTCAGTTATAAAAAAAATGTCGGATCAAAAATTTGAAACGTCTAATTTTTAGAATTTATGCTATAATATGATGTTTTTAGTTGATAATTAACAGAGAGTTTAATCAGAAATTATAATACAGGGCCCCAGAAAAATATTTTTTATGTGTATTTCGTACATTTATATTTTTTTATTAAAATTTTCAGCAAAACACGTCTGTCCTGCTTATACGGATGTTTGGGTACACACATACAACGTACATCGAGATCCAAAATATTATCCTGATCCAGAGAAGTATAATCCTGACCGGTTTTCAATAGAAAATAGTAAAGGTAGAAATCCTTACGCTTATATTCCATTTAGCGCAGGGCCCAGAAATTGCATTGGTACGAATTTAGTTGTAAAAGATAAGAGAATAATTCATAAATTTTCATTTTTATTTTAGGTCAAAAATTTGCAATGTTAGAATTGAAAAGTATGGTATCTACAGTTATACGTAACTTTGTACTTGAACCAATAGACTCTACAAAAGATTTAACCTGGATTATTGATCTAATTCTAAGAGTCAGAGGGCCAGTTTATATCAAATTTAAACTTAGGAATAAAAAATAATAATACAAACACATACATTATAATGTTTTAAAGAAGTTAAATCAAGGTCATCTGTATCATGAATTAAAAAATTGACATACATTTATCTCTTTCATTTGCACTGTCAAGAAATATGTGTGATGAGGATGCATACAACAATCAAAAATTCATATTGTTTCGATTAAGTTACGAAATGCTTTTTGAAAATATGCTCGTTGTTGCCAATACTATCGCTGTAACGTAGTTTCATTAATAAATTCAGATATATTACCTTGATTCATAGTCATACGAATAACGTTATTTTCTGTCAGTATCACTGTCACTGACATATCTTATTTTTCATTTATTTGGTTGCACAAATGCTAATAAACTTGACTTATTTTTGAATTTTGAATGCTTTTACTGTAACATATATATTTAACAACAAAATAACAGAAGTAACTTATGCACCCTCATAAAAACTAAGTAAACGACAATACTGAATTTAATAGAATGGGCGGAGCTAAAATTTTAACTTATACAATTCGAAAATGGCCTTCATCCGACTTCTTTAAAAATTAAATTGTACGTGTTTATTATCTATTTTTAATAAATGTAATAAAATATTACAAATGGTGAATAGAAAATGAATATTTTATTTTATAAAATTTGTTATTAATAATTAATTCTTATTATACATATATTTGTTGTACCTTCTAAAAAGGATAAATAAATGTAATTTTTTTAAATACCATTTTGGACATCATTTAGCGAAGTAGAACAGTAGCAGCAGCAGCAGGAACAACAACAACAACAACAAAAACAACACAGATTTATTTAACTTGTTGAGGATTAAAACGGACGCACGATCAAAAAACAAAAGTAAAAAGGTATCTATAACGGCCGGAGGCCGTTAAGGTTATACAATCGCCTGCAATTAAGGATAAAATATTTCTAAATATTGTGAAGAGCTTTATGGTATTACGAAAAATTTTGAACGCCACTCGGTCGAAATACAAATTAACGGAAGCGACTGAAGTTTGCATGAAATTGTCGTATAATGGATTAATTTAGTGCCGATTTATAAGGTTTTAATGACGATTTTTCTGCACTTTAGAGGTGATTTCAAATACATAAATTTATAATACTATTTTAGCAGGCCTATTCTACTAAAAAAAATATGTATTGTTACGACTCGTTATCAGGCGACATGAAGTTATAGTAACAACTTTTGTCAAAATTCTATTCTGCTAATTTTTTAATCGTTACGAATCGTTATTTTTTATCGTTTATGAACGACAAGTTTACATGCCTCGTTAATGTATTAAAGTTGTGCTTATTCACTAAAATCTGGATATGCGATTTTTAGGATGAATCTAATACCTCTCTTAGCGAGGGGTAATAATTTAACAAATGTATGTGAAATTCACTTTTCGGTGGTACGCCATTGAGTTAGAAGCGCAGGCAAAAACACTTGATGTCCCTAAATGGCAATGACACCCCCAACCCTTGGATGGGTAGTTTAGTTGTGTTGTGACTACAGTCCCATACGGATGTGTGTGATAGTGTCCATAAGAAAAGTCAAGCAGTTTGATGTAATTAAAGTGAGTGGTACACCTCACAGTCGTTCTAATTATATTGTATAGGTTTGGCGCTCAGGTGTGGATCACCTGATTCTTGAAGTTTGATTGATATGTTGTACAATATTTGTGTATTTGATACGCATTATTAGTTTGTTGCCGCAATATATGTATATAGTATTCTCCTATTATCCGAAGGGTTGTCTGGGACGTACGTGCGAGCGTGAGCTAAGCTCTCGTAGGTCTGGGACGTACCTTACATCTACCCCCCCCCTCTCTTGACTATCGTATTAAATGATAATGCACGCCTGTGACAATTGTTGTGATTAGAATGACAATGTGTATTTTATATCACTTAGGCGAAAGCGTCCTAAAGGGCCAGTCCGACGATGAGTGTGGAAGATGGACGCCGATAACAGGTCAAAAGGAATGTGAAATGTAATATTGGATTAATGCATGTATTGCCGCCCATATATTCTTGACAATAAATAGTTCCATGGTAATTAGCCCAACTTCACATGCAATAAGCATTAATAGTCCTCACTATAAAGGAAAAAGATTATAGCATATTATATTCAAATTAAATAAAAAATAATAAAAAATGCATTTTTTAAAATTATCTTGTGATAGTTGATATCTAAGTCTGTTTTGACTTACATTTTTTTATGTAACCTTCACACGCGCAAAGCATACATCATAGTAACTAGTATATGTTGTAGCCAAATTTTAAAATGCGGTCAGACTGTCAAACTTTCGTTGCAGAGCCGGTCCAAGCTTTAGGCGCACTAGGCAGCCACCTAGGGCGCCAAAATTTAGGGGAGCCAGCCAGCATCAGTTAAAAGGAAATATTTATGAATTATTTTAATCACGAGAGATATTTAATTCATAACCGGAATCTTTTTACCTCTCGCTAAGTCAGAGGTATTGGATTCATGCTAAAAATCGCATATCCAGATTTTATTGAATAAGCACGATTTAAGGTCCATAGATTCCGATTTTAACATTTTTACAATGATGTCTCCCTGTGTGTGTATGTATGTATGTATATATGGAATGGAAGCGGGTTTATTATGAATAATTGCTCAATTGAGACATTAAATATAAATTTTGGTAAAGAATATAATTACTGTTTCTAAACAAAAAAATCTGATGTGGCCAGCACAATACCTTCCGTCAATCCTGTGTATTATGTATAAATTCCTTACATAAATTTTCTTGCAAAATTTCCAGTAAAATTATTTCATAAACAAAGTATGCAAATTTTACTTGACACTGACATTTTCTTCTTCTTCTTTAGCTATTCTCATTCATTAGGTTATTTTTATTTTCTTCTTCCATTCATTTTTGTTTTGCGTGTCGTTCTCATTCAGTTCCTTTTCTATGAAGTCTTCCGCAATTCAGTCCTTCCATCTTTTCCATTTTGGTCTTCCTTTGTTTCTTCAACCTTCTATTACTAAGCTATTCAGTCTTCCAATATACTCATCTCTCCTCATGACATGTTCATACCAATGTAATTGTTTCGCTTGTATCTTTCTAGAAACTTGTAACACTAGAGTTATTTTTTTACCGTATCTTTTCGTGTCTTCCCAACATTTACTTCAACATCCTCATATCTGCCACATTCATTTACTTTTTATTGATACTGACATCTGTCAATTTGAATTATATGAATATATTAGCAATTTTCATTGTTAGCATAGCTGGCTGATTTATGAAAATTAATATCTTTATAATTCTTTAACTATATATCTATTGAATATAAAGTATAAAATGCAAATCAATCGTATAGAGAATAATATATTCTTTAAGTTATAATAACATTGAAGGTAAATAAATGATATTTAACTGTTAAATCTTCAAATGAGGCTACTTCCGGTTCACCAATTATAACCAAAATCTAATCACTTGTTCTTCTGGATGTGAAGGAATACGAAAAAAATATAATTTTTGGAATCGCGGTATTGAAGTATACGATCCGAAACTTTCGTCACACACACACACACACACACACACACACACACACATACATAGTTACATACATACTCGTACATACATTATCGTAAAAATGGTAAAATCGTATTGTAGGGACCCTAAAACATGCTTATTCTCTAAAAACTCATCATTGAAATTTTTGACCAAAGACAATAATTTCCTTACCTAAAGGTGACGGAATGTAAAAATAAAGTGATAAATTTTATTAAAGGGTCATACATTTCGCTATCAAAAATGTAAAACTTCTTTGTGCTCTTTGGTCAAAAGGTATAATTACGCGTGTTGATAGTTATCATGTAAATATAATTTTATAACAGTTTTCAAAAATAGTTGTTTTTAATGTAGTATCTAAGTGCTAATTATTGTTAAGTATCAACAATATCAACTACTCTTGTTATCTTTTTATTTTATATTTATTTCTGTTGTTATCAGATTTATCGTCTGTACAAACCATCTTTAATCCAGGAAGTGTACTTTATACTTTATAATTATATATAAGAATAAGAAGATCAGGAAAAATATTAACATTTATTTATTGTGATATACTATGCCTAGAACTTGATAAAAAAATAAATGGAATCACCAGCTCAAGGTGGTCCGGTAATCATTTTTCAAATTATTTATTTTTTTAAATTAATTTGAATAATTTTCTAATTTATAAAATATGGAAGATGCTTTGAGCGCGGAGATTCAAATAATGTACCAAAAAATTATGTCTATATTGTATTACACCTAACCAATTCAGTATTGTAGAGAATAGGGCATAGTTTCTAACTCTCTGATTGGCTGAAATTGGAGCCAAGTTTACGCAATGTAATTTCAGACTAGTGTCAGTGTACATGATATGTGACATCTCGTGTCATTTTTATTTGCAATGACAAATTTCATCTTCATCCGATTTGGAAAGCAAGTAGATGCTTAGGTACTGACTAGAATATACAAAGTTTCAATGGCATTATGTTACCTTTTTAATAAAATTTCAGATCACAGCAGTTGAATACTGCCATTTTTTACATTCCGTCACCTCTAGGTAAGGAAGATATTGTCTTTGGTCAAAAAATTCGGTGGTGAGTTTTCAATGAATAAGCACGTTTTAGGGTCCCTACAATAGGATATTACTATTTGTACGATGATGTCTGTATGTGTGTGTGTGTGTGTGTGCGTGTGTATGTGTAGGTGTGCATGTTTTCGGCCGCGATATCTCCAATACTAGAATTCCAAAAATTACAATTTTTACGTATTCCACTTCCTTACATCCATATGCAGACTTGTTTAGATTTTGGTTCTAATTGGTCAACCGGAAGTACCCTCAATTGAAGATTTTAACAGTTTTTCGTGACTGTTTAGAAACTGATCATGCTTTACATATTTAAGCTTGTTTTGAAATTTTTTTGTTGTCTTTTTTTATTAAAATAATGTACTTTTGTTTAAATAAAGTTATTTTAATTACTTGTGTACTCTTCTGAACTTATGGATATCCAAACAAATGTAGACATATCTAGCACATGTTTATACAAAACCAGACATGTCCAGCACATGTTCAAACAAAACCAGACATCTTTGAACTGTTCATGCAAAATCAGACATATCCAAAAGTTTTTTTTGTGATTATACCGAACACAACAGTTTAATTACGAAACTAGTCTGTCTATTATTATCATCCCATTGAGCTGTATGTTCCTTATTTTATTTATTATTTTAACTTGTAGGGCGTATGTGCTATCAGTTTTTTGCGATTTCTGAAAAACTAACTTTTGTGGATATGTCCCATTTTGAATGATATATATATATATATATATATATATATATATATATATATATATATATATATATATATATATATATTCACTAATTTTGAATAATATAAGATTATATTATTTTTCTCAACGACGCAAATAAGATTGAATAAATTCAAATATCTATAATATATTTATTTTTTCAAGCAGATTTTTAACTGTTTTTTCTACTCAAAATAGTGGGTCAAATATCAAGGATAGATAAAAAAATATTTTGACAGCAAGGTTACATATTATTATACTTTATCAAAACACTAGGTAGTATGATGTATTTACTATCGTTGTTTACTGGTGTTTCCTTGTTTATAAATTTGACCATAAGAACGCAGTACTGTATCTATGATATTATGAGTCAGTAACTATGAGAGTGCTTTCCTTTTTATATGCACAAAAAGGGTGAACTGAACTGATTCGCAACTCCCGCTGGACAAAAAAATCTGTTGTGGCAAACACAATACCTCTCGCCACTTCCTTTTTTTGGTTACATAAGTATAGGGCGCGAACAGTAATGTTACATTTTTGGGCTTGACAAGCAGATGCGTGGGCCTGTTTCAGAATGATAATTAGTAATTATGTACATAGATGTCAAATGTTAGAATTTTTCATTAAAAATTTAAAAAAATTCTAAATTTACGTAGTTAATTTATCACCAGGAGTTTAAAGTTTACTTGTATGCCTTAGATATTTAACATTTAATTCTGCTCCACATGTAATTGGAAAATCACTAAATTTAGAATGAGAAATTATGATATTTGTCAAGGCCAACAAAATCATATGACTGCTCGCTCCCTATTGTATTTAACATTTCTTGTATACCTACACTCTACACTCTACACCAAAAATTCTACTTACGCATATATCTAATTCCATATATATTTAGATTGTTTAATTTTAAATTCATTTTTGATGAAGAAATATTGTCCTCTTCTAATTTTTCGAAATGTTTCCAATTCTATTAATACATTAAGAAATAATATAATGTATGTACTTCCCAGAAAAAGTCTTCAGTAATGTCTTCGGATTTCTGACACTGACATTTATCTGTCAGTTACAAACAATTTAAATTTTCAACTATTTTCCATGGCCATTCTTTCGGCTGTAAAATTTATTATAACAGATTATTTTACATATTATATTTCCTTTATCTCTAAATCTATAGAATATATTGTAAAATATTTTTCCGTCGACCGTTTATTAATAGGCTATCTTAATGTATAGAAAATCATTCATTAATGACCCCTATTAATGCATGATTTTTATTAATAAACGATTTATTGGGTGCGTTCACCACATGGAACACAGCATATATTGCTAATGCTAAGTTGTAACAAAAAGGTAGACAGAATTAAAAATCATGCTTTTGACACTTACTAGTTAGGTATATATTCACGTAGCATACCTTTAAAATGAATTTGAAAGAATAAAATTCCTCAAATAACATAAAAAAACGCTTGTGTCATGTAGGATTAAGTAAACTGAACGCACCCACTGAAAACAATTGATGACAAAACTTATTGATTTTCTGACGTAAAATTTGACGTTCGGTCTACCATTACTAACCTAAAAAAATTTTTCATGGAGTAAAATTAGATTTTCCATTTAAGTAAGATACGGTCAACGAAAAAATATTGTAACTAACACGTGTGTTAATTGGCGATTAATGATCTCAACAATTAACGCGTTCGCTACGCTCACGCGTTAAAATGTCTCGATCATTAATCGCCCTCATTAACACACTTGATAGTTAAATAACTATAAATGTATCAGAAAGAGAATTTATTTTTCTTTAATATTATCAAGAAAAAAATTCAAAAAATATTATTTAAAAGATTTTTTTTCAAGAATCTTCTACTTCCGGTTGTCCAATTGTTACCAAAACCTTTTCAGATCTTCCCATGAATGTCCGATTGGGAAATACGTAGTTAAAAAAATTTAAAGTCTTATAGTTTTTGAGTAATCGTCCTTCCAACATCCCACACACACACACACACACACACACACACACACACACACACACACACACACACACACACACACACACATACACACACACATCCACACACACACACACAGACATCATCGTAAAAATGTTAAAATCGGATTGTAGAGACCTTAAAACGTGCTTATTCAATAAAATCTGGATATGCGATTGTTAGCATGAATGCAATACCTCTCTTAGCGAGAGGTAAAAAGGAACAAGGAGATACTTGTTGTCGGTCTGCGAATAATTTTGACAAGTTGTTTTTATTTTATGCCGTGAAACAACGTCCTTGTGAATTATCTTCTTCTATTCTTTATACCCATGATGGGTGTTGGATTTTGAAATTTGTTTTAGGTTCCTACGAAATCTTTCCATTTTCTCCTATCCATTGTTATCTTTTTCATTTTTTCAAGGCTTCTACCTCTCTTGATCTCCTACTCCTTTATTCTTGCTTCCCACGTTTTCCTTGGTCTTCCTCGTTTCTTTTTTACCTCGCATATCCAGATTTTAATGATTAAGCACGTTTTAAGGTCCCTACAATCCGAATTTAATATTTTTACGATAATGTTTGTGTGTGTGTATGTGTATGTGGATGTATGTGTGTGTATGTGTGTGAGTCGGTTGGAAGGACGATTTCTCAAAAACTATAATATTTTATATCTGTTTAGCTACGTATTTCTCAATCGGAAATTATTGGAGAGAGCTGAAAAGGTTTTGGTAATAATTCGACAACCGGAAGTAGCAGATTCTTTAAAAAAATCTTCTAAATATTATTTTTTGAAAATTAAATGTTCTTGCTAGTATACATATAAATATTTTATTATATCTATTATTGATTTAAAGATAAAGAAATATAAGTTATATATCTTTCATGGAGTTCTTTTCTATTTTCTTCATGTTTCCTTTGTGGTTAATTATCATAATTTTCCTTTATTTGTCTGTCCATATCTTAACCAATTCCATCATTTTTCAATAGGAGTCTGATATTAGGACTACTATCGTCATCGGCTATTAATATTTATTTAATTAATTAAAAAAAAATCTGATGTGGCCGTCTATCCTGTGTATTATGAGCAAATTCCATACATATATTTTCTTGCAACAGATCCTAAATTTCCAGTAAAATTATTTCAAACTATGATACTGATTTCTTCTTCTTTAGCTTTTCTCATTCGTTAGGGGTCGCTGTTTTTTATTTTCTTCTTCCACTAATTTTTTTCCGTCTCGTTCTTATTCGGTTTATTTTCTCTCAAATCATCCGCAATACAGTCCTTCCATCTTATATTTGGGGTTCCTCAGTTTCTTCTACCTTCTATTACTGAGTTATTCAAGTTATTAGAAATTTTATATAAGTGGTAAGAAAAACGAAAGAACTTGGGTGTTTGAGAAGAATGTTAGCGTTAGGTGTGCATGGCTGAATTATTATTTATGCAAGTAAACAATTATTGAAATTCGCTACTAAAAATACTATTTAAATATAAATACAAATTATGTACATTGTATTTTAAACAATATCAAAATACTTAAATATTTAAGTACTATCCAGCTATGATATAAAGATAAAGTTGTTACTATGTAACTTGCCGTCAAATAAGTATGGACTGGAGATTTCTACACTGTTGTTAATTCAAGGTCAATGTTGAAAATGCTAAGTTATGAAGAAGCGGCCGGGTGCGGAGTAGGAATTGTTTACTTGAACTATTTGTCACCTAGAAACATATATATTAAAAAAAAAAACAAATATTTGGTACTCAATATTGTTTTTTTTTAGATATTACCTAATTTGAACAGATAACAAAGAGATATAATAGGAGATTTAAACACATTCTATCTTTATCTAAATGGAAATATTTGTACATTCTTACACTGAAATTCTTACCGAAGAAATAAATTATACCCAATGATAATTTTTCAAATACGATATTAGATTTTTACCGATTTTTTACCTCTCGCTAAGAGAGGTATTGCATTCATGCTAAAAATCGCATATCCAGATTTTATTGTATAAGCACGTTTTAAGGTCCCTACAATCCGATTTTAACATTTTTACGATGATGTCTGTGTGTGTGTGTGTGTGTGTGGATGTATGTGTGTGTGTGTGTGTGTGTGTGTGTGTGTGTATGTATGTAGGATGTTGGAAGGACGGTTACTCAAAAACTATAGGACTTTAAATTTGTTTAAATACGTATTTCCCAATCGGACATTCATGGGAAGATCTGAAAAGGTTTTGGTAACAATTGGACAACCGGAAGTAGAAGATTCTTGAAAAAAAATCTTCTAAATATTGTTTTTTGAAAATTTTTCTTGATAATATTAAAGAAAAATAAATTCTCTTTCTGATAAATTTAAATATTTTTATATATATTCTATAGATTTAGAGATAAAAGGAATATAATATATAAAATAAACTGTTGTAATTAATTTTACAACCGAAAGGATGCCATGAAAAATAGTTGAAAATTTTAATTATTTGTGACAGATAAATGTCAGTGTCAGAAATAATGAGTAACGAAAGAAAAATTTACTTGGAGAATCCCTTAATTCTTGATCTGTCTCTATTATAGAGATGACAAGTCTAGGTTGAAGGACTTAAATTTGTTTCAAACATTATGGGACAATGTACACCAGCACTGTAGACTAGAGTAACTTTGAATTGCGAAAAAGCTATCAAATTCTTCTCAAGTAAGTTGTAAATATTGACAAAATTACACATCAATATAAGAATAATCGGAGTGCAATCTATCCGTCACTTTATTAAAGGGAATTAGTGTTATTTAGATATAACAAGTATGAAAAAATAAAATGTAAAAGAAGATATGTAAGAATAGATGCACAATCCAGATATATACATTTTAGACCGCTCAAAATTAATGTTTTAACTAGAAGAATATGAAGAGAGAGTAAACAAGGTTGTTCGAATTGAAAATTGCTGTTACCAGCCTAATATTTATATATGGTAAACTCTACTTTGTAATTTATTGTAACATAATTTATGGTAAAATATCTTCATGTTGAGACATGCTATTATTGAATAATAAAGAAGTTTATACGTCATAGATTTATATGAATATATTATTTGTATTTATAAAAATATTCTTTGCTTTATGCATACAGCCAGGTAAAATATACGGCGAGAGGTTATGTGCTGGCCACATCAGATTTTTTCACTTGAGATTCACCTCATTGAATTCTGAATAATAAGTAATTGTATATTTATGTCCGTTTTACTTATGGTTTCCTACATTCTATCTTCGATACGTATTTCTAATAGCTTCATCTTTGTCTTACTAACGTATTTAGAGAAATATAGTGTAAATGAATAAGCAGAGGACTCACGTCATCGACATGGACAATACCTTATAAAATGAAATATAACTTGTGGAAATTATTGAGTGTTATTTATTTTTAAAAGAAGAAGAAAAAAAAGTACTAGTATTAAGTAATGTATATATTAATGATATTTACAATTATTTCCAAGTCAATCGTTATTCCTTTTAGGGAATATAAAATTATTTGAAATAATTATAGTTTATTTTCGTACCGTACGTTGGCACTACTAAGAATGAACATGTTCTGTCAAATAATTATATATTCTATAAAAGGAATAAGGATTGACTTAGAAATAATTGTAAATTAATTAATATATACGTTTCTTTAATACTAGTATATTTTTTCTTCTTTTTTAAAAAATAAATAACAATTAATAATTACTACAAGTTATATTTCTTTTTATAAGGTTTTTTTCAGGTTGATGACGTGAGCCCTCTGCCTATTCATTTCCACCATATGAATATAACATCGGATCCTAGGAACCCCCAGAAATCGCTAAATATGTCAGAATGACAGCTATTAATTATGTCCATAACTGACAAATGTCATAATACTTCATTCAAAATTTCATGATTTTTTGCTATTGTATAATTTATTTTCCTGGGCAACTGAATTCCACACTCCTGATAACAAAAAAACCACATAAAATGAGAAAATTATGAAATTTTGAATGAAAAATTATGACATTTGTAAGTTATGGACATAATTAATAGCTGTCATTCTGTCATGGGCCCCCATATCTGCTTGCTTAAGGCCAGCAAAGTTACGTGACTGGTTAATTCTCGTGATTTATAGCTGTAATTGTATACGAGGTTTGTTAGAAAAGTATCCGACCTTATTTTTTTTGCAAAAACCTAATGGATTTGAATTAAGCGCGCTTGCATAAGCTCACCTTGAACCTTTGTGCGCATGCGTGATTTTTTTCCCGCCTGTCGATAGCATCTGTTGCTGGCAAGCAGCATTTGAGTGAGGACATGCTGGACTCCACAAACAGTGACCCCGACTTCATGAACACCATAATCACTGGCGATGAGTCCTGGGGGAACGGGTACGACCCGGACACCAAAAATCTCAGTCGTCACAGTGGAAGCATTCCACGTCATCAAGACTAAGTGCGCAGCAACGTCAAAGTGATGCCGACTGCTTTCTTTGACTCCCGCGGTGTGGTACACCACGAGTACGCACCACAGGGACAAATAATCACCAAATAGTACTACAGGGATGTCCTCCGTCGCCTACGTGATGCTGTGCGGCTCAAGAGACCGGAGTTGTGGTCAACAGGAAATTGGCGCCTCCACCACGACAATGCCCCAGCACATTCCCCGCCTTGATTCAGACTTTTTTTGGCGAAAAACAAGATTACTGTGGTTCAACAGGCTCCTTACTCTCCTGATACCTCCCCCCCCCCTGCGACTTCTGGCTGTTCCCTAAACTCAAGAGGCCATTGAAAGGAATGCGATTTAAGACAAGAGAGGACATTATGGCTGCAACGACAGCCGAACTAGACTCAAAAAATCTGTTGTGGCCAGCACAATACCTCTCGCCACTTCCTTTTTTGGTTACATAAGTATAGGGCGCGAACAGTCATGTTACATTGTTGGCCTTGACAAGCAGATGTGGGGGCCCGTTTCAGAATGATAATTAGTCAGTATGTTTCATTCAGAATTTCAAGATTTTCTAAATACACGTAGTTAATTTGTCACCAGGAGTGTGGAATTTACTTGTCGAGGAAAATAAACCATATGGAATTGGAAAATCACTAAATTTAGAATGAGAAATTATGATACATCTATATACATAATTACTAGCTATCATTCTGACATGAGTCCCCATATCTGCTTGTCAAGGCGCCCTATTGTATTTAACATTTCTTGTATACCTACATTCTACACCAAAAATTGTACTTACATATATCTATTCCTTATATTTAGATTGTTTAATTTTAAATTCATTATATGAAGAAATTTTGTCCTCTTCTAATTTTTCGAAATGTTTCCAATTCATTGTCAGGATTGACTGTATTTTTGAAGGATATATGTAATAGACCTATAATCTTAAATATTTAACTACTAATACATTAAGAAATAATATAATGTATATGTACTTCCCAGAAAAACTCTTTAGTAATATCTATGAATTTCTGACACTGACATTTATCTGTCAGTTACAAACAGTTCAACTGGTCAACTATTTTCCATGGCATCCTTTCGGCTGTAAAATTTATTATAACGTTATTTTATTTATTATATTTCTTTTATCTCTAAATCCATAGAATATATAATAAAATATTTAAATGTATCAGATAGAGAATTTAATTTTCTTTAATATTACCAAGAAAAATTTTCAAAAAATATTATTTAGAAGATATTTTTTCAAGAATCATCTACTTCCGGTTGTCCAATTGTTACCAAAACCTTTTCAGATCTTCCCATGAATGTCCGATACGTAATTAAACAATTTTTAAGTCTTATAGTTTTTGAGTAATCGTCCTTCCAACATCCTACATACATACACACACACACACACACACACACATACATCCACACACACACACACACACACACACACACACAGACATCATCGTAAAAATGTTAAAATCGGATTGTAGGGACCTTAAAACGTGCTTATTCAATAAAATATGGATATGTGATTTTTAGCATGAATGCAATACCTCTCTTAGCGAGAGGTAAAAAAAGATCTCGCTAACGAAACCGCTAGATTTAGCGGAAAAATTGCTAAACTGGGAACACTGATTTTTGCATGCTCGTTCGAAACCCAAATTCAGGAGAAATTAGTAGTTACCCAATGGCTCACTCTGTTTACGTTAAGTGTCGTGAAATTCGAAAAGTATGAATTTTATTTTGGACAAAAATATATGGGAAATCTCAAATGTAGGTATGACATTTTAGATGTACATACATATTGGTCAATGTTGTATTTATAATTGGAGATATTTAACCTTACTTACAATGAATTTCGTTCTTAGATAATTAATTGTAATTATATATTATACAACAAGACGATTGAAAATTCTCGATTATACGAAACGTGTTGCCTGCCATTTACAATGGGCAACTCGTTGAGTATGTCGAGAATTTTCTATTGTCGAGTTGTATACAGGTAAACTATATCATTCATTAAATTATAAACCAATAAGAATGCATGATTTTCCTTAGTTACCACGTATTACAGCGGTTATTATTTAGTAA
Source organism: Harpalus rufipes (assembly GCA_951394225.1). Lineage (NCBI taxonomy): Eukaryota > Metazoa > Arthropoda > Insecta > Coleoptera > Carabidae > Harpalus > Harpalus rufipes. Next base: position 61,878,806 of record OX596275.1, read on the forward strand.
CCATGGTGAACGAATATACGAACCTTTGTATATTCGAATATACCTACCTTCGTATATTCACTTATAATTGCGTTTGGTTATTTTGTTCTATGTACTCAGAACTGTCAATGTATTTTTTAGTTATATTTACATAGCAGAAAGTATAATCTTTTTCTTTCGTACATAGTATGAAGTACAAAAATGGTATCTGTATTTAGATTTTGAGGAGAAAAACCGTGCTTTGATTGTATGCTTTAAGTAGAAATCTTAAATGATACAGCTTTAACTGTACCGAAACAAATAATTGAACGCATCTATGACAGCAAGGCATTTTTGAATTAAAAATTTGAAAATTAAAAACAATTATTTGGATCATACGTCTAGAAACTACACTGTTGCTAGTTTCTTTCAAATATGAGCATTTATTTTGAAATACGAGAATTTTAATATAATATTACATACTATTACAGCTATATCTAAAAAAATCTGTTGTGGCCAGCACAATACCTCTCGCCACTTCCTTTTTTTGGTTACATAAGTATAGGGCGCGAACGGTAATGTTACATTTTTGGGCTCTTGACAAGCAAATGTGTGGGCCCGTTTCAGAATGATAATTAGTAATTATGTACATAGATGTCAAATGTTAGAATTTTTCATTAAAAATTTCAAGATTTTCTAAATTTACGTAGTTAATTTATCACCAGGAGTTTAAAGTTTACTTGTATGCCTTAGATATTTAACATTTAATTCTGCTCCACATGGAATTGGAAAATCACTAAATTTAGAATGAGAAATTATGATATTTGACATCTATATACATAATTACTAGCTATCATTCTGACATGGGCCCCCATATCTGCTTGTCAAGGCCAACAAAATCATATGACTGCTCGCTCCCTATTGTATTTAACATTTCTTGTATACCTACACTCTACACCAAAAATTCTACTTACGCATATATCTATTCCATATATATTTAGATTGTTTAATTTTAAATTCATTTTTGATGAAGAAATTTTTCCTCTTCTAATTTTTCGAAATGTTTCCAATTCTATTAATACATTAAGAAATAATATAATGTATGTACTTCCCAGAAAAAGTCTTCAGTAATGTCTTCGGATTTCTGACACTGACATTATCTGTCAGTTACAAACAAATTAAATTTTCAACTATTTTCCATGGCCATTCTTTCGGCTGTAAAATTTATTATAACAGATTATTTTACATACCATATTTCTTCTATCTCTAAATCTATAGAATATATTGTAAAATATTTAAATGTATCAGAAAGAGAATTTATTTTTCTTTAATATTATCAAGAAAAAATTTCAAAAAATATTATTTAAAAGATTTTTTTTCAAGAATCTTCTACTTCCGGTTGTCCAATTGTTACCAAAACCTTTTCAGATCTTCCCATGAATGTCCGATTGGGAAATACGTAGTTAAAAAAATTTAAAGTCTTATAGTTTTTGAGTAACCGTCCTTCCAACATCCCACACACACACACACATACACACACACATCCACACACACACACACACACACACACAGACATCATCGTAAAAATGATAAAATCGGATTGTAGGGACCTTAAAACGTGCTTTTTAAATAAAATCTGGATATGCGATTTTTAGCATGAATGCAATACCTCTCTTAGCGAGAGGTAAAAAGGTTATCTAGCATAGTTTGACGTTTCTGTCAAAAGAAAATAGACTACGGGCCTACGTTAAATTTACTATTTACTTTTTAATTTATTTTTTATTCATGATATAGTCTTAGGAATAATATTTTAGTTTAAGAATGAAATAATTCAATATAAAATTTACAAATTTAGTTTAAATTGAACAATTTTGGATTATAAATACATGAATTTCAAACGACAAATTACGCTCCGAATATGAATAATTATGAACGTTATTAGAAATTGAAACATCAAAGAACAAGTTGCAACCTTTTATTTGCCACACGTGAAAACATGTAAGAATGAAGAAAATTTTATTCTAACTACGTATCAAATTTCAGCTCTGTAGACCGTTGGAACAGACAGACAGAAAACGCAAGATAAATAAAAGGATGAAAAAATATGATTCGCGATTATGATAAATATATATTTTGGAAAATAAAAAGGCCAATACATTTGTATTTTTTAAGTGTAACCATGATTAGTCTATGACATATTATATGACGTAATTACCTTGTACATAAAACTGTTTGAAATCTGTTGGCAATCACATTTCTATTACAACTAATACCATTTGATTCATACGAGTGGTCGTAATCAGTGTATAGCGTTACCAAATATATAAAGTAGAAAAAATATATTTTTAATCAATACGTACCTATAGAGCAAACAAGCAACATGATAATATTAACAGCAATTTTAGGTTTGGCAATCGTTTTTCTTTCAAGTATTACTTGGTACCAAACAAAAAGTAGATGTGCAAAACTTCTAAATAAATTTCCCAGATTTGGGAAATACTATCCTGTAATAGGAGACATTATTGGATTAAGTCGTAAACCAGGTAATTTTTTTTTTATATATTGAAAACATTTATCTAAATAATATTGCACGAAAATACTTTTCTACCATAAAAGAAAATTATCTCTTTCGCACAGGAACTACCATGAAGATTTTATGGTGAAATAATTATTTTTGGCATTTGTTGAACAACATTCTATTCCCCGTGCACAATTTTGAAATACAAAATAGCTTTTAATGATTTTTATTTAAAACTGCTTTGAGAAGAACTTATGATGTTAAGCCCTTGATAGTTATTTTAATTAGGTAATGTAGTTTATTCCCATGTTAGGTATGTAAAGGAAAAAATACGTTATTTAATAAATTTATTACCTAACATTTTTATTTAGAAAAATAATAAACAAAAAATCTGATGTGGCTAGCACAATACCTTCCGTCAATCCTGTATATTATATATAAATTCCATACATAAATTTTCTTGCAAAAGATTCTAAATTTTCAGTAAAATTATTTCATAAACAAACTATGCAAATGACACTTGACACTGACATCTTCTTCTTTAGTTTTTCCCATTCGTTAGGGGTTGCTATTTTTTATTTTCTTCTTCCATTCATTTCTGTTTCTGTATATATGGTCTTCTTATGTTTCTTCCACATGTTCAAACCAATGTAATCGTCTCTCTTATATCTTTCTAGAAACTTCTAACATTAGAGTTATTTCCCTTATTCTTTCATTCATTTACTTTTTATTGATACTGACATCTGTCAATTTGAATTATTTGAATGTATTAGCAGTTTCCATGATTAAGTTAGCATAGCTTGCTGATTTATGAAATTTAATATCTTTATAATTCTTTAACTCTATATCTGTTGAATATGAAAATGCAATCAAATCGTATAGAGAAAAATATATTCTTTAAGGTAAATAATATTTTTTCAAGAAAAACTGTTAAAATATTTAAATGAGGGTACTTCCGGTTGACCAATTATATCCAAAATCTAATCAAGTCTGCATATGGTTGTAAGGAAGAAGAATACGTAAGAATTTTTGGAATTCTAGTATTGGGAATATCGCGACCGAAACCGCGGTCACATACACGCATACACGCACACGTACACACACACACACACAAACATACAGACATCATCGTAAAAATAGTAAAATTGTATTGTAAAGACCCTAAAACGTGCTTATTCATTTAAAACTCACCACCGACTTTTGACCAAAGACAATACCTTCCTTGCTTATAGGTGACGGAAGGTAAAAAGTAGTTAAATTTTATTGAAATTTGAAATATGAAACAATTATTACTGATTTTAAGTAGTCGTAGATTGTGCATCGGCATGGCATATTACAGTTTTTGGGTGTCTTCACACATAGTGCCATAACCTATAATAATAATGCTCTTATCTTAGTAGTAATATAAATCCGAACTAAGAGTACCATTTGTGCGACTTAGGGCCGTTTTCATCAAAGTAACGATAAATGTCAAGTTAGCTAACCAAGTAATAAATTTATACTTAGTAATAAATTATCTCTCTATTTCATTAAACAAATTTTGAACTATGTTAACTAACCGGATTATATCTGTGATAAAAATATTTTTAGGCAGGGCCAGATTAAGGTCTTCGGGCGCTCTAATCTGACTTTTTTTGCTGCTAATAATGAATAGGCAATATTTTTAGGTAGATGCTATACAATTAAAAACAAATTTTAATAGAAATGCACACACCTGTTTCAACTATAAGGGACATATCCACAAAAGTTAGTTTTTCAGAAATCGCAAAAAACTGATAGGTAGCACATACGCCCTACAAGTTAAAATAATAAATAAAATAAGGAACGTACAGTTCAATGGCATGTTAATAATAGACAGACTAGTTTTGTAATTAAACTGTTGTGTTCGGTATAATCACAAAAAAAACTTTTGGATATGTCTGATTTTGCATGAACAGTTCAAATATGTCTGGTTTTGTTTGAACATGTGCTGGACATGTCTGGTTTTGTATGAACATGTGCTGGATATGTGTACAGTAAAATTTTTGAAAGATGTCCGATCAAGGTTGTCTACGAATTGTATGAATTCAGATTTTTGCTCCGCCCATCATGACAAATTCAGTAGTGTCGTTTGCTTAGTTTTTATGAGGGTACGTAAGATATTACTGTTATTTTATTATTATAAATATATATATATATATATATTACAGGAAAAGCATTCAAAATTCAAAAATAAGTCAACTAGTAAGTTTATAAGCAAATGTAAAATCAAATATGTTAAAAATAAGATACTGACACAATGTCAGTGTCAGTGACTCTGACAGAATATAACATTATACGTACGGCTATGAATCCAGGTAATGTATCTGAATTAATAAATAAACTTACGTTACAGCGAAAGTATTATCAAAAACGAGCATCGTTTATAAATGGAATGTCCTAACTTAGTCGAAACAATATGAATTTTTGAAAGACAAGCGTGTTATATCCATCCTTATCACACAGTCTTACAGCCTTTGCAAAAGAAAGAGATAAATGTATGCCTACTTGTTAATTCGTTCGTGATAAAGGTGGCCTTGATCGGACATCTTTCAAAAATTTTACTGTACATTTACTGACATAATGATGGTAAAGTAGAAACCTGTAATACCACTAAAATATAAAATACTGCAAAGAGAATATGTCTTATTTTGTTTTAGAAAGTGTATACTATAATGGCAAAGTTATTGGATATGTATATGGACATTGTAGTACGTGTTTTTTATACTATTTTTCCTATTTCGCATTAATTTACTTTTATTTTAAAATTATTATTGAAAGGAATATTAAAATATCAAGGTTGGTAACACTGACAGTTTCAATAAACATTTGAAAAATAATTTACTTTGATATTTTGACAGTTACATACAAGTTAGGTTAGAATTATAATTTATATTTATTATGTTATGAGCCCACAAATATATTCTTTGAATTTTAATTTAAAGGAGAGCTTTATTGTTTGATATAAATATTTTACTATAAAAAAATCTAATTTCAGTAAATTTTCATGAGTAATGATAGGTAATGACAACTAAAATGAAAAATATTTATTTGACACTTAGACAAAGTTACCAACTTAACAATATCAAAAGTTTCGAAAAATCAGTGTACACAATTTTTCATTGTATTACCTTTGAATATATAATACATATAAGAATGGCAACGTAATGTATTTAGATTAAATATTTCGAGAGAAGGTGCCATCTATCCCTCCCTATACAAATTATTTCTGAGTTAGTTCAAAAAATACATAATAGGTGGATGTTGCACAGTATTGCCACGTAGCTAGAACAGCAAGTTAAGATTTTATAAAGGTTTTTAAGTTTGCTACTGTAAAACAAGTATACATGTACATTGAAGATTCAAAATATATTACCTGGTTATTATGAAACAATATTTTTGAATTATTGATTATTGAATACCTCTAACAAATAGTATCTGGCAATGCTGTCAGCACGATTTACCGTAGTTCATAGTTTTATGGTAGGAGTCACTAGCTATCTATAATAATTTTGTGAATAAAAAGAGACAGATATAGTATGTTGCTAGGCCATATGCGTTGCCATTCTTATATGTATTATATATTCAAAGGTATTACTGTTTTTGATAAAACATCGGTTGGGATCGAACCTGGTATTTAAATTTAATTTAATTTGAAGTATTTACATGAATAAAACGGGAGATATTGTGTTGGCCAAATCAGATTTTTACAGGGAGTAAATTCATAAATAATATTCATAATCTTAAAAATAATACAAAAAAAATTTGAACATATTTAAATTACGGAACTGATATCAGGGAAGTTGGCCTTGCCAAGGCTATTGAAGATAATTTAATAATTTGATAGTCCCAATGTAGAAATATATCAAATGATTTATTACATTGTTAATTAATATTATTTTTTTAAGATGTTATATTTTGGCAGTTTCGTGAAGCCATAAACAATTTTAAGGAAAGTTTTGTAATGTGGCGTGGAATTTATCCAACATTACACGTTTCCGCACCAGAAGAAGCAGAGGTGAGTGTCTGTACATATTATAAAAGTAATAATAAATTATAATTGAAATGTTAATTTAAAGGTTGTCTTATCAAATATAAAACATATCGACAAAGGAGTGGTGTACGATTTGTTACATAATTGGTTGGGAACTGGACTTTTAACAAGTACAGGTAAAGTGATATAATAGGGATATCCATGATTTTTTTTTCATGTTAATTGTCATCAAATGCTTTAACATATTATGAAACTCATGTAAACGTACAGGCTGTAACAGTAACAACTGAACGAGATACCTCAAATAATTTCTATATTATTAAAGATAAAATAATAGTATTTTATCCACGACTGTCAAATAATATACCCATAATTCAACCGTTTTTTATCAATTAATTACCTTCGTTACTGTTGCTGATTGAATAATATTGACAGTTTGATGGAATAATATTATTCAATCGTTATGTCAAATTCAAATCTTACCTTATAAAAAGTACAAACAAATTACTTTTAATAAGTATTTATTTCCCCATAAAAAGCCAGGTTTCTCGTTTTTTATAGTTTTATTTTCTTCTTAAGCTTAAAATGTAGCTGAATAGTCGGTTTAATATTTTCTGCTAAATGTCAAATCACTTCATAGTTTTGTTAAAACAAATACCCGGTAATCAACGCTAACTATTTTTATGTTTGTGAATAAACAGTTTTCTAAAATTTGTTAGGTTATTTCTGATTTTATAATAGTACAGTACGTTATTATTTGACAGTTTTGGATAAAGTATAGTATTCTATTCGCATGTAATGGCTATTACTCACTCGAATGATTTACATCACTCGCCTTTCGGCTCGTGATGCAAACTTCATTCTCATGAGTAATAGCATACATTACATGCTCATTGAATAATATACTATTATTTAAATATCCATTTAATTTTTCTCAATTTTCTTATCTTATACGGATATGAATAAAACTGAAAATTTGACGTCTATACAAATCTAAGCACCGTTTAGTTATCGACGCGAAATCTTATTGTTCTATTAGCTTCCGGGCGTATCCCATAATATAAAAACGCGAGTATGAGTCATCAATTTTTTTTATTGATTATCATAATCTGTTTTGGGATGGAGACGAAAACAGGAAGTAACAATTATTCGGACTTGCAATATATTCACGCTGAAGAAAATTCGATATTTAATGAGTTAATAAAAAACATATGCCATTTAAAAAATATATAACATTGATCCTTAAGCTTAGTACCACTGGCTCTAAAATAATAATAGTTATGCCAAAATGTGTCCCATTCTATGCTTTACAAAATATCTTAATCACTTTTTTGTGTAACTTTTCATATTCACGAATAAACAACACTGTTCCATTATCTTGATATATCCTGTAAATATTTGCTTCAAATTGTTTTCGTTTGCAATTGAACTAAATATAACAACAATAACCTCAGCTAACGCGCAAAACTCACTCCAAGTTTTCCAAGAATGACTTTTGTGCGTTAGGTGAAGTTATTGTTGTTGTGTTTGATTGAATTGGAAGAAAAATGTAGTTTTGGGCATGTTCCTACATTTACCGATAATGTGCATATTATCCCACTTTTACTGTAACATATACCATATAAGAAAACTAAGTAAAATACGTTAAACTATTAATATCTTTAACTAATATGTAATATTGAAATAATATTCATTAATTAATATTTATAAATTTATAAATTTAAGGTGCAAAATGGCATCAGAGAAGAAAACTGTTAACACCATCATTCCACTACAATATACTACAAATGTTTGTTGGAGTATTTGGAGATCAAAGCGACGTATTTATAGAAACTTTGAAACAAGAATGTTCGAAACCCAAAACAGACATTCAACCTATCATCAAAGAAGTAACTATGGATGCCATTTGCGGTAAAATATTTTTAATAGTTTGAAAATTATCTGAAAATATCCTATTTATTTTAAACGGCCTCTAGACGATCAATAATTTTGCATTTTAATAAATTCACAATATTATTGATCGTCTGGAGGGTATATTGAACGATTGTATTTTGTTACGGGCTCTCGAACGAAAATATTTTTGTACGATAGTTGTTTTTTTTTTATCGCAGAATGTGCAAAAAGTTTAGACCCATTTTCTATACGCCAAAAAAAAAAAAATATATCAAAGTTTCAATAAATGAGGACCGAGAAAAATCGACGGCACGTATGACGTCATCTGCACCGAGAACATATGTTTCTAGAACTGACCATGACGGAGGCGTGGCTTGCGCGTTCGGACGCATTTATTTATTATTTGCCTTTGATAATAATTTATCGGATTTAATGCAGATCACATGCAGACCACGTCTAAGCACGTGTAAACAATAATGAAAATTATAAACAAATATTTGACACTTTGGCAGTAGGTACTTTTGTTATCACAGCCATCCCCATCGCAACAGCTTGCTGACGTCTTACAAATACATAATGCTGTTTATTTATGTTTTTAATTAATAATTTAAAGATTTCAGAAAAAATATAATGTATACGCACTAAAGTATTTTTTTATTACTCATATGGTTTATTCTCCTCTCGCTATCGCCTCGTAGAATAAATTCCATACTCGTAATAAAAAATTATACTTTAGTGCCTTGATATACAAATAACTATTATTTTTGATATAAGTAGGTAATTGTTACTCTCAAAATAGCTATTTGTGTATTAAGAGCGCAAAATAGGACATTGTCGATTGAGAGGTTGTTGCCGCGCTCCTGCGTCGCGCGGCATTCTCTCGAAATCAACAATGACTACGTTTATCTCGCAGTGACATAACCCACTTAAAAATTTAGTGACTTAAAAGTAACTCTTAACTCCAGCTCGTTTATATCGCGTTTTAAAGTGACTACCGAATAATTAGGGTTTATCCACTGCTGTTAAACAAGGACAGATAAAATTTTTTGCGGATGATTTACTATAATAGTAATAACAAAACGCTCACGATCTTGAAGCAAACCTCGAAACAAACAGTTTTTAGAAGTTTTGAGAGTAGTAATATATATTTTTAATAATTATTTACAAGTTTTTTTTAAAAAAATTGAGGTTAATCCATAGCCTTAACCGTTTATCTCGCAAAATTTCAAGTAGGTTAGTTAACTCAACCCATTATTTAAGTTACTTCACTTAGCGCTAAACTAACGTGTTTATCTCGCACGTTTAACCCGCTTAACTCAAGCGGGTTAGTATTTAAGTGTATAAACTAGTGCGAGATAAACGTAGTCATAGTCCATTTACGCTCGAAACACACAAGATTTTTTCTACAGTCGCCACAGTGGGGTCCTCCACCATAACAAAAAATAATAAAATGTACACTTCGTACTTACACTACTACTCAATTAATATGGATTAATATAAAGAAAAACGTCTTTTATATTTAATTTTAATTTATCGTTATTTCCCATTCTTCTTGACCTATTGCTTTAATCTAATATAAACATTTTATACTTTCGTTTTTGTAAACGACTGCCCTATGTTATTTTCACAATAGTGATGCATTTTTGTTTTTGGTTATGTAATATACCGACAGAGCAGTTATATATCAGAATGATTTGTAAAGGTGGTAAATGTGTCACTACAGTGCCATTAGTTCCTGACTAAACGTTTCCATTAAGTATGTAGACAATTGACATTTCTCAACATTGTATAGTTAGAAATTTGGACAGCGAGCGTTTTTTCTACTTTGTCGCGCTAGAGCGGCAAAGTGACATTTTGCGTTGACAAAAGTGAGCGCAAATGGCTACTTTCTATGTAGACTGTAGAAAAAATATTTTGTCAATATATCAATAGTAAGGAAGTAATGATACAAACATTATATTATCTTATTATTTTAGAATCTTCAATGGGCACAAAATTAGATAAAAGTGATCAATCATACAGCAGTTACTATGGCGCCCTTGTTGAGTATGTATACCCAATACAAATTTTACTTTAAATAATTTTCTTGTAGCCTTTCAGAAATTTTACTAGAAAGAACCGTTTCTCCATGGCTACATCCAAATATTTTTTATTATTTAAGTCCATTATATTGGCGAGAAAAGAAACTACTTAAAATACTGCATGGTCTAACTAGAAAGATAATTCACGAAAGAACAAGGACTTTCAAAGACAGTGATGTTGCAAATATGGAATCATCAAATGTCAAACCGAAGAAGCGATTAGCTATGTTGGATCTTCTCATTTACGCCAAAAAGCATTTAGGAATAATTGATTTTGATGGAATTGCAGAAGAAGTCGACACATTTGTTTTCGAAGTAAACATTTTCATATAAGTCACATTCACAATACGAAATTAGAAGTTATAGTTAGTGGTTAAAATTTGTAGTTAAATATTGGAAACAGCATTCATATTTCATTAAACGATTACAAATAAATATTTTTGTAAGGAAAATAGCACAAAAAATATGCAAAATCTTTTACATAATTTCTTTCTTCGTTTATTTAAATTTTTAATAGTTATTTGTATATCAAGGCCGCGAAATCACTCTTTAGCGTACCGAGAGAAAAATTGTCGCCGAGGCCGCTTGCGTCCGATGCAAGACAATCTCGAGGACGCTAAAGGATTTCGCGGACAAGGTGTACACAATATTTTTTGTGCAACCGTAAAAAATATGTAATTACAAATTTTATTAATTTTAAACAGTTTCACTGTAAATGCCATAACAACAACCGCGAAATTCAATTTCGTGGCCTATATTGCGGCTGCGAAATATCTATTTCTCGGCCGGTTGCACAAAAACAAAATTATTTGTGTTACAAATTTCTTCATCGAAATTATTTAATTTGTTCTTCTTGCACATATTTATTGTCATAAAAATCTGAATGTATAATATTTACCTTAAGATTGGCAACACTGCATTTGCATGAGAACGTTGTATAATAGATTACTTTAATACTAATTTCCAAACTTTTAATGACGATTTTTGTGCATTTTAGTGACGATTTCTAATAAACAACTATTTTTACAGGGTCATGATACCACAGCCTGTGGATTAACTTATACATTATTATTATTAGCTAATAATAAAGAACACCAAGTAAGTAAATAAAAATATAAATTTATCCCAATCTGCTTATAAATATACGGATATGTGTATACCAATAAATTGACAAAAAAGTCATTTTTGTGCTATTTGAAAATTGAAAGTTTGACAGTTCGGGCACTTTACAAATGTAGCTAAATAATGATAAATTGATAAAGAAAATTATTTTTGATTTTTAGTTAAAAATTTACTTACGAAAATCACTAATTAAATATTTATTGTACAAATAAAGTTAACATTAAACATTAGTTTATTCGGAACAAAAAAATAAAACTCATTTGATCATTAATTAACCTCTGTCACCTTTAACTAAAGAAAAGTATTAGTTTTGGTCAAAAAATTCGATGGTGAGTTTTAAATGAATAAGCACATTTTAGGGTCACTAGAATATAATTTTACTATTCTTACGATGATATCTGTATGTATATATAGGGTCTCGTGGCCGTGTGCCTGGGTGTCTGGTCACGAATCTGGAGACCCGGGTTCGATCCCGACCGGCGCCAAAAATTACTTCGAATTTAAATGGCACAAAATTGACCCCTATGGTGCACTCTCCATGCCAGCTATGGGTGCTCGTGAGGTGACGCCTGGTAAGCGCCCGCACGGTACAAATATTTCATCATTACCGATATCTGTATACAAAGCAGATTGGCACACCCAGCAATGGGTAATATGCCGTGATGATATATTTATTTATTTTATTTATTTATATATTTGTATGTGCGTGTGTGTGTGTGTGTGCGTGTGTGTGACGATTCTTTCTGATCCGATAACTCCAATACTAAAAAAATCTGATGTGGCCAGCACAATAGCTTCCGGCAATCCTGTGTGTACAAATTCGATACATAAATTTTCTTGCTAAGGATTATAAATTTCCAATAAAATTATTTCATAAACAAATTATAGAAATGGCGCTTGACACTGACATCTTCTTCATCTTTAGATTTTTTATTTTTTATTTTCTTCTTTCATTTATTTATGTTTTGCGGGTCGTCCTCATTCAGTTCCTGTTCTCTCAAGTCTTCCGCAATACAATCCTTCCATCTTATATTTGGTCTTCCTATGTTTCTTCCACCTTCTATTACAATATATTTTTCATCTCTCCTCATGACATATTCAAACCAGTGTAATCATCTCCCTTATATCTTTCTAGAGACTTCTAACACCAGACTTATTTCCGTTATTTTTTCATTCATTTACTTTTTATTGATACTGATATCTGTCAATTTGAATTATCTGAATATATTAGCAGTTTTCATGGTTAAGTTAGCATAGCTGGCTGATTTGTGAAATTGAATATCTTTATAATTCTTTAACTCTATATCTGTTGAATATGAAATATAAAATGCAATCAATTTGTGTAGAGAATAATATATTCTTTAAGTTATAATAATATTTAACTGAGTTTTTTTAAGAAAAACTGTCAAAATCTTCAAATGAGGGTACTTCCGGTTTCAAATTATAACCAAAATCTATGGAAGAGGAATACGTAAGAATTGTAATTTTTACAATTCTACTAAACGTCCACACACACATACACACACACGTACACACATACACACACACATACATATTTAAATTCAGACATCATCGTAAAAATGGTAAAATTGTATTATAGGGATCCTAAAACATGCTTATTCACTAAAAACTCGTCATTGAATTTTTTGACCAAAGACAATACCTACCTTACCTAAAGGTGACGGAAGGTAAAAAATTACAATTTTTTCGTATTCCTCTTCCTTACGTCTATATGCAGACGTGATAAGATTTTGGAATAGGTATACAATGCCTAGGGTTTCATCAAGTCAAGTAGCTTGATATTTTTGTAAATTACTTGACTTGACATGAAAATCAAGCTTTTCAAAAATTCATTACTTGACTTGACTTGATTTTCTATCGATACTACTTGACTTGATCAAGTAATTTCAAGCAAATTCAAGCTACATAACGAACCGATTATGTACGAAAACGAGCGAATCAGTAGAATCATAACCTAGCTGTGTGTGGTACGGCGTGGTGTGCCACATGCTGTGCTGATACACTACTGCAAGTTAAAATTTGTGCAGAGGTTTAAAAAATTCACTCAATATTGGAATATATACTAGAATGACCCGAGAATATGTCAACAAAATTTGAAGTCCTAATCATTATTATTAACTGTAGATGGTTAAACTATCGCACAAAAGCCCAAAAAGCTATACTCCATTCGAAATAAGAATAATAATTGGGACTTCAGATTTTGTCCACATATTCTCGACTCATTGTAGTATATATTCCATTAATAAATGGGTTTTTTAAACCTCTTAATATCTCGGAGAAAAATAAAGTTCCAAATGTGCCATGTTATTTAAATGGGAAAAAATCAAGTGCATTTAGGCACGGACAAATATTAAAATTAAGCGGAATCTTTGTCAGTATAATTTGTTTTTATTCATATGGAACCATTTTAGGGGATGGCCCAGTTAAAATTCGACTTGCCCCCTTTTAAGGTCCACCATAATACATATACTATAAATAGTTTGTTAATTCATATATACTTTCAAATCTTTTTTTTTAATTTTTAAATTTGAATGTATGATTTATTGTTATGAATAAAAGTTTATATTTCAAGGTATATTATTGATATTGTTATAAAACATAAGGAACAATATGAAAATGGAATGTTGTCTTGAAGAACTTTTTCTGGTAACTAAAAATATAATTACTTGATTTATTCAAGTAATTGAAAAATAACTACTTGATTTTTCAAGTACTTGAAATTTAACTACATGACTTGACTTGAAATCAAGTCAATCTCAAGTCAAGTAACTTGAATATCAAGTCAAGCCGTGAAACTCTAAACAATGCCTGATAGAATTATAGTTGGTATTACTAATAAAGACGATGTAACCCAATATTAAATGGCGGAATACTTGAGTAGCATATTAAGTTTTGGTAAGCTTAAAATCTATATTTTTATAACCGTCCGAATTAAAGAGTTTGGCCTCATAGTATGTGTTAAAATTTTACTGGAAATATAAAATCTTTTGTATGAAACTTTCTGTATGGAATCTGTGCAAAATACATAGAATTGGCGGAAGGTAATGTGCTGTCACATCAGATTTTTTTTATGGTTGTAAGCTAAAGAACAATAGTACAATACATTAAAAATATAGTAATCAAATTTATTCATTTTACAGATAAAAGTAATTGAAGAATTAGACAAAATATTTGGCGATTCCAAACGACATGCAACATATGAGGATTTGCAAAACATGAAATATTTAGAGCTTTGTATAAAAGAGAGTCTTAGATTATATCCGAGTGTTCCTTTAATTATAAGGAAATTACAGGAAGACGTTCAACTGAGTTAGTACAAATATTTAATAACCTAACATATTTATACAAAAAATCATCATTTTCAGCAAACAATTTGGTACCAGCAGGAACAGATATATTCATACATATCTACGACATGCATCGGAATCCTAAACATTTCCCAGATCCTGAAGAGTTCGATCCTGAACGTTTCCTTCCTGAAAATACAGTAGGACGACATCCTTATGCGTATATTCCTTTCAGTGCAGGACCGAGGAATTGTATTGGTAGAAAAATGTTTTCCTATTCTATTTGTCAGTAGTAGTAATGATTTTATTATAGGTCAAAAATTCGCTATGTTGGAACTGAAGAGTACTGTGTCAACAGTTTTACGTAATTTCACTATGGAGCCTATAGACTCGCCGAAAGACTTAAATTGGATTATGGATATGGTTTTGCGAGTCAACGGACCTATTAATATTAAATTTAGATCAAGATATGAATAACTTAGTAAAAGCATAATACTATGTGTTATGTACATCCTTTTAAATTTATTCTATGAATTATTAAGTTTTACTTTTACTTTTATTTTAAATATTCAATAAAATTAATTTCGCTCTATTGGCATGTATTTTTAAGATCGCTGCGCTGGGGTGGCAAGTTTTGAACTACAGGTCGAACGAGATATGACGTTAACCTACTGTCAAATGGGCAAACACATAATTTATAGAATTGTGTATTTCTCATAGTACTGTATTATATTTAATTTTCTTTTTATATTATTTTATAGTAGGTTTTATATTATCCATTAATAGTTATTTAACTATCAAGTGTGTTAATGAGGGCGATTAATGATCGAGACATTTAATTGTTGAGATTATTAATCGCCAATTAACACATGTGTTATTTACAATATTTTTTCGTTGACAGTATCTTACTTAAATGGAAAATCTAATTTTATTCCATGACAAATTTTTTTAGGTTAGTAATGGTTGACCGAACGTCAAATTTTACATCAGAAAATCAATAAGTTTTGACATCAATTTTTTTCAGTGGGTTCAGTTTACTTAATGCTAGACAACACAAGCGGTTTTTTATGTTATTTGAGGAATTTTATTCTTTCAAATTCATTTTAAAGGTATGCTACGTGAATATACCTAGCCAGTAGGTGTCAAAAGCATGACTTAATTCTGTCTACCTTTTTGCTTCAACTTAATGTTAGCAATACATGTGTTGAACGCACCCAATAAATCGTTTATTAATAAAAAATCATGCATTAATAGGGGTCATTAATGAGTGATTTTCTATACATTAAGATAGCCTATTAATAAACGGTCGACGGAAAAGGTAAATTAATGTAAATTCCTGGTACACTTTTATAAAACTTTAAACTTAAATTATTGTATAACCACTTACCTTTAAAAAAGTAATTAAAATAGCAAAATTTCATGATTATATTTCTTATTCACTTGTAAACATTAGTATAGAATGTATTCGTGAAAGTGAATATAACTTAAATGATATTTTTGTGAACATTTATAAAACTAACCTCGTTCTGAAACAAAGTTTTCTTTGAAATATAATGAATACATTTTCAAAGTATACAAAACGGATATATTAATTTATAATTTTCTGATCCAGGCACCGTATTATTATCTTTTTTCATCTTGTCAAGCTTATTTTTAATCTAAACACGTACTTTTCGTTTACGCGGGAATTCATGACAACATAATTTATTGCCTTTCTAACGTGACACATACACACCCACAGACATCATCGTGAAAATGTTAAAATTGGATTATACGGGCCTTAAAAGGTGGTCATTTACCAAAATCTCGATATGCGATTTATAGCACGACCCTTATACCTCCCTTACCAAGAGTAGCGGGAGGTAAAAATTAATAACCTGTATATTTTCCTTAAACCACAGTATAGTTCATTCAATTTTCTTCCGAAATATTATTTGTACCGTGCGACTCTTACCAGGCGTCATTTCACAGGCACTCATTCCTGGCGTGTAGAGTGCACCACAGGGGTCACTTTTGTATCAAATAAAATTCGAAATAATTTTTGGCGTCGGTCGGGATCGAACCCGGATCCCCAGATTCGCGATCAGACATTCAGGTACACGCCATAGGCCGCATACATACCCAACATAACCTAACCTGACGCACAAAACTCATATTCATGTGATTTATGTCAAATTCTTCAATAAGAATCCGTAACCATAGCTGACCTAGTTAGCGATTGTTCACTATTCTTCACTATTTCATTTTTCTGGCAAATTTAACATCAGTGGCGGCTTGTCAGGGTAGGCAGGTGAGACAGTGCCTCACCAAAAAAGGAATAAAGCTGCAAGAAAAGTAGTATGTAAATTAAATTTTAACTTATTCCGTTAATGATTGTCTTTATAAATATCAAAAGAATAAATTAAGCCACGACCATAACTAATATGTAATGCAGTTCACCTAATTTACACCCTATAACGTGCTTCTCGAAATGAATAGTATAACTGCCTAATGTTTTTGATAAAACATTCATTCCGGTAAGAAATACGTGCGCTAGACAAAGAGCTGTTTGAGGCACTGCTTCAAATGATAAATGCAATGAGTGGGTAAAGTATGAAAGATAGTCGCTTTACCTTCCACGCGGCCCTATAGAGGCCGTTACCATACATGAATACAATCAACGCCACGTACTGATAAATTTTGTAAGTAGGTTCCACGACATTACTGCATATTTTTGCAAGCAAGATTAATCAATAATATTAGCTGCAAATTGTATTGGACACTAAACAAACATAACATAACCTAGGTTATGTTATGCTAGACAAGACGGCTGTCTTGTCTAGCATTTTTATTATAATAGGCTCTGGTTTGCGACTGATACATATTGCAGTAAATATTTGATTCTTTTATTTTTTCGTTGTTTTTATAGTTTACCCACGGAGTGTTTTTGTAATTTGAATTTTTGTTGAAAACAAAAAACAAATAATGGCTTCGACTTCAACTTTAAAATAATTGAGTGACAATATAAGGAATTCTGAAGATATTGTTAATTTTTTAATTAACAAAAATCCATTTAATCAACTGTCTTATGAAGATAAACTATTTGTCAAAGAATTTCCTAAAATGTTCTATGATCTGGCAATTTATTTTTGTACATGAGAGGGGAAAAATATGCATTTGCACATCCCTTGAAAAAATGTAACTTTCAATTATAAGGCATTTGACCTTCAATTTTTTTTCTAGATACCATGCCTCACCAAAATTTTAATGCACGAGCCGCCACTGTTTAACATGTTATATTATTATTCTTACATTGTTGTAAAGAGATTTGTTAACATGCATTAGCGTTTTATATACATTGTGTATTAATTGTGCACATTTACATATTAAATTACTGGGTATATTTGTCTATTTTGTATCTTATCGCACTTGTTATATTACATTTATAATTTACCTAAGTAATTTTTGTGAAAAGACTACGTGTAAGAACAGCATTTTGCTTACTTTGTCTATATAAAATTTATTACTATCTACATCCACGTGCCATTCCTCTCTTTATTGCTGGTTATTCACTTAATATTTAACTTTTAAAGAGTTACAAAGTTATAATGTTTGAAATAATGCTTCAAGAAACGAAATTTATCTTGCCGCTCTTTAAAATCTCTCAAATTTGCTATTAAAAATTCGTACGCGATTGAGAACAACATATTAGATTGACTATACAGGGTGTTTATTAAACATACGCCAAAAATTGAAGGGGTTATTCCCTGGACTATTCTAAGATGATTTTGTCCTTTGATGATTTTTTAAAAGCCGCTTTGTTTTGAAGATACAGGCCGGAAAAAAAAATCGACGATACTTTTCAAATTATTAATCCAGTAACAGCAGGTAAGTTATGTGTCAAATTT
Organism: Harpalus rufipes; assembly: GCA_951394225.1. Taxonomy (NCBI): domain Eukaryota; kingdom Metazoa; phylum Arthropoda; class Insecta; order Coleoptera; family Carabidae; genus Harpalus; species Harpalus rufipes. The sequence continues at coordinate 61,897,585 of OX596275.1, forward strand.
GTTGAGACTGATTGACGTTTGGCTGTTTGACGTGTATTTTCTGTCTATAATACTTAAACTTTTGTTAGTGAAAGTCCTCCATCATGAATCGCTGACTGTCTAATTGGACATGTAATTTTTGGTATTAAATGTTGTTATTGTCGAAATTTTTTTACGCCCTGTAACTACCAAACAAAGCAGCTTTTCAAAAATCATCAAAGAACAAAATATTCTTAGAATAGTCCAGGGAATAACCCCTTGAATTTTTGCCGTATGTTTAATAAACACCCTGTATATGATAAACCGGAAGTGGTACTTTACGTGTGTGTGTGTGTGTGTGTGTGTGTGTGTGTGTGTGTGGTTGTTTGTGTGTGTGAGGTTGTTGGAGACATGATTTCTCAAATTCTATGAGACTAAAAACCTGTGTAAGTACGGATTCCTCAATCTAACAATAATGGGAAAAGTTGAATAGGTTCTGGTAACATTTGGACAACCGGAAGTAGTAGTATTTTAACAAAAAAATTCTAAATATTATTTTTTGAAAATTGATGTTATTACAAATATTAAATAACAAAATTCTCTATCCGACACATTAAATTTTTACCTGTCGCTAAGAGAGCTATTGGATTCATACTAAAAATCGCATATCCAGATTTTATTGAATAAGCACGTTTTAAGGTCCCTACAATCCGATTTTAACATTTTTACGATGATGTCTGTGTGTGTGTGTGGATGTGTGTGTGTGTGCGTGTGTGTATGTGTGCGTATGTGGGATGTTGGAAGGACGATTACTCAAAAACTATAAGACTTTAAATTTGTTTAACTACGTATTTCCCAATCGGACATTCATGGGAAGATCTGAAAAGGTTTTGGTAACAATTGGACAACCGGAAGTAGAAGATTCTTGAAAAAAATCTTCTAAATATTATTTTTTGAAATTTTTTCTTGGTAATATTAAAGAAAATTAAATTCTCTATCTGATACATTTAAATATTTTATAATATATTCTATAGATTTAGAGATAAAAGAAATATAATATATAAAATAATCTGTTGTACCTAATAGATTTTATAGCCGGAAGAATGCCATGGAAAATAGTTGATAATTTAAATTGTTTGTAACTGACAGATAAATGTCAGTGTCAGAAATCCGGAGACATTACTCAAGACTTTTTCTGGGAAGTACATAGATTATATTATTTCTTAATGTATTAATAGTTAAATATTTAATATTACACATACCCTTCAGAAATATTGTTACTCTCGACAATGAATTGGAAACATCTCGAAAAATTAGAAGAGTAGGACAAAATTTCTTCATAGAATGATTTTAAAGTGGAAATATGGAATAGATATAAGTAGAATTTTTGGTGTATAGAGTGTAGGTATACAAGAAATGTTAAATACATTCATGCAGTCATGTGACTTTGTTGGCCTTGACAAGCAGATATGGGGGCCCATGTTAGAATGATAGCTAGTAATTATGTATATAGATGTCAAATATCATAATTTCTCATTCTAAATTTAGTGATTTTTCATTTCCATGTGGTTTATTTTCCTCGACGAGTAAATTTCACAGTCCTGGTGACAAATTAACTACGTGAATTTAGAAAATCTTAAAAAATTTAATGAAAAATTCTGACATTTGACATATGTACATAATTACTAATTAATTAATGCTTGTCAAGGCCAGCAATGTAACTTGACTGTTCGCGCCCTATACTTATGTAACCAAAAAAAGGAAGTGGCGAGAGGTATTGTGCTGGTCACAACAGATTTTTTTATTATACCTTCTATAGATTTAAAGATATAGATATATAATCTATAAAATAATCTGTTGTAATAAATCTCACAGCCCAAACATCTCCATGGTAACTACTTGACAAATTGTGTGTGCGACAAAACGCAGTTAATAATTGCGTTGAGTATCTCTAAATAGACACGTGTATCAGATGAGTTTAGTATAAATACTGAAATGGATAGAAAGTAAAGCATTCTTAATCCAACCACGACACAACAAAAACATTTTTTTAATCAATACTTGTATTTCAAGCAACATGACAATATTAACAGTAGTTTTATCTGTGATGATTGTAGTTCTTTCAAGTATTACTTGGTGTGCTTGGTACCAAACAAGAAGTAGATGTGCCAAGCTTCTAAGTAAATTTCCCAGTTACGGAAAATTCTATCCTGTCATAGGAAACCTTGCTGAATTAAATCGTAAACCAGGTAATTTTTTTATGCATCTAAAAACAATTATCTAAACAATATTTGGCGACAACTATTTTCTACGACCATATAAGAAAACCAGCTTTTCGCTTTAGGCACAGATACTCTGAAAATTTCATGGAGGAATAATTATTTTTGTTCACATTTGATTCAGGTTCAAGTTCAGAGACTAAATGTTGGTTCAGGTTCAGTTTCGATTCAAGAAAATGAAAATTATAACGATTCATTGGTTTTGGGTTCGGGTTCGAATTGCTGTTCAGAACAAAGATATGGTGATATTTATAAATTTTAAAATCATAGTAATATTTTAACAATTATATTGAACTTGACAAATAAAGGTTCTGTTCGGTTTCTGTTCATCAAAAATTCGGATTAATTCGGGTTTTCAGTTCAGGTTCGAGTGCAGTTTCAGGTATTTTATTATATTATCCCTGTGCATAATTTTATTTTAAGAAATTTTATCTAAATTGAAAGGTATCCGTAGTTCTAGAAAATCCTAATAATAATTATATGATAAGCCGTAACATATATATATATATATATATATATATATATATATATATATATATATATATATATATATATATATATATACAGGGTGTTTGGCGTAAGTCCGGCACCACGAATATTTCGTTTATTTTGAGAGATACAAAAAAAATGTTAATAAGCAAAGTTAAACTAGACAAAGGGGCTTATAAGATGATCATAGCAGAAATATTGTATCACTTCCGGTTTTAGCGGAAATGGGTACAACTTTAAATCTAGCATAGGGAATCGGTATTTTTATATTTTTTTTTTTCAGAATATACATAAAATTAGCTTCACAATGATACCAAATTATCATAGTTTTACTTTAACCATTTCAAAATGGCGACCATTTATTCTTAAAATATGTATTAATAAAATTCCATACAAAATAAAACATGGCAAGCTATGAAAACAATTTAATTTTTTTTATTCCATAGGCAGCCAAGCTAACCATTCAGCCACACTGAATAAATAAATAAATATATATATATATATATATATATATATATATATATATATATAAATAAATTACATCGAATTTTAATGGAACAAAATTGACCCCTGTGGCGCACTCTCCACGCCAGCAATGAGTGCCCGCGAGGTACAAATATTCCATCATTACCGAAATCTGTGTATGAAGCAGATTGGCACACCCAGCAATGGGTAATATGCCTTGATGAAATATTTATTTATTTTATATATATATATATATATATATATATATATATATATATATATATATATATATATATACCGGGTGATCATTTGAAAACTTCCCACCTTGAATAACTCTTTAATTAATAAAATTATCAAAAATCACTAAAACAAGTCAATGTTATTTTGGAGGGGGACATTTAATAACCTATTCCAATCAGTTGGGAAACTTTCACCCTCCCCTCCAGCCACCACCACCCCAAAATTTTAAATGGCACTACTTCATGTGTGATACATCATTTTAAAGGTTGTAAAATTCTCAATATTTTAAAGCAAAGAAAATTAAAATCGGCCGAGCCGTTCATGAATTAGAGACAAAAATGTATTAAACCGGAAAATTTACAAAATACCTAAAACTAAAACTCACAAACGTAAACAATTAAATTTATCGTAATAGATTCTCGAATTGCGCTCCATTGGTTGCTAAGCAATGATAAAGCCGATGTTCAAACTCTCTTCTAACATAAAAGTGTATGTCATTTCAGTGACACAATTGGCACAAACGCTACCCCAAATCAAAGTAATCTAAAGTTATCTGAAGCGGCGATATTTAATTCCTGAATTCTACAACACTTGACACTTTGAACTTGTACGACGCATGTTCTTTTGTTTCAAAGCAAAACGTAGGTAGATGGCTTGATCAACCACTCAAAATGGGCATACATTTTTGTCTCTAATTCATGAACGGCTCGGTTTTAATTTTCTTTGCTTTAAAATATTGAGAATTTTACAACCTTTAAAATGATGTATCACACATGGGGTAGTGCCATTTAAAATTTTGGGGTGGGGGTGGCTGGAGGGGAGGGTGAAAGTTTCCCAACTGATTGGAATAGGTTATTAAATGTCCCCCTCCAAAATAACATTGACCTGTTTTAGTGATTTTTGATAATTTTATTAATTAAAGAGTTATTCAAGGTGGGAAGTTTTCAAATGATCACCCGGTATATATATATATATATATATATATATATATATATATATATATATATATATATATATATATATTACATAATAAAATATTGAAACATATTTATTGAAAGTTATTTATAATTTTCTTTAATATATGCACTGATAATACACTAATTAGTATTAAAAAACGTACAGGAGGTAATGTACTATTACATGTTCAATAGCATGCCTTAATTTTCTGCCGGACACTTTTTATTTGCAAAAAACTGTTTTCCCATATTAAATATCAATGTAGAATAAATCAAAAGATTTATCTATTTCTTATATGGTCAATGTAATATCCATAAACAATCATTCATATATACATAAAACATAAAAGAAATAATTGTTTTTGTTATTTTTTAAGATGTTATGTTTCGGCAATTTCGTAAAGCAATCTCAAGTTTTAAAGAATCTTTTGTAATATGGTGTGGAATTTATCCAACATTACATATTTCCACACCAGAAGAAGCAGAGGTGAGGATATTTTGTCTGTATACATATTAAATAATAATAATAATAAATTATAATTTAAATATTAATTTGAAGGTTATTTTATCCAATATTAAATATATTGATAAAGGAATGTTATACGAATTGGTACATAATTGGTTAGGGACTGGACTTTTAACAAGTACAGGTAAAGTACCTAATCACTCCGTGGTATAATTGGGATTTTCTGTTTTTTTCCTTACCATTATGTTAATCTTCATAAAAAATATTAAACTCATCTTTATTTTTAGGTTGATAACGTAGTGTGTACTGCAAAAATTAGTGCACTGTCGGACAGCGTTGTAAGGTATATTGCAACACTGTCTAGGCAGTGCAGCATAAAATATTGCTGCACATTTTGCCAAATTGAGATCTGTGCGTTAGGTGTGGTTATTGCTCATATTTTTTTTTATAAAATCACATAAAAAATGAGTAACATAACCACTCGGCTTTTGCCAAATTGAGTTCTATACGTTAGGTGTGGTTATTGTCTATATTTTTTATAGAATCACATAAAAAATAAATAACATAACCACTCGGCTTTTGTCAAATTAAGTTCTGTACGTTAGATACGGTTATTGTCTATATTTCTTTTTAAAAAATTACATAAAAAATGAGTAACATAACCACTCGGCCTTTTCCAAATTGGCCCGTACTACGATCGCGGTTTTAACTAACTTTTAATACTTTAAAAATAATAATATTTAATAAATATTATTGATAAATATATATATATATATATATATATATATATATATATATATATATTCATATATTTCAGGTGCAAAATGGCATCAGAGAAGAAAATTGTTAACACCAGCATTTCACTATAACATACTACAAATGTTCGTCGAAATATTCGGAGATCAAAGTGACAGATTTATAGAAAAGTTGAAACAAGAATGTATGAAACCCAAAACAGACATTCAACCCATCATCCAAGAAATGACTATGGATGCCATTTGCGGTAAAACATTACAAATAATATATTGTTTTCATTGCAATATAAATTGTTTTAAAATTATTTTTAATTTAATAATTAGACAGTATACAAAGAATAACTGACCTAATAGTATGTGTATTATGTATAAATTCCATGCATGAATTTTCTTGCAAAAGATTCTCATTTTCCAGTAAAATTATTTCATAAACAAACTATGCAAATTGCACTTGACACTGACATCTTCTTCTTTAGCTTTTCCCATTCGTTAGGGGTCGATATTTTTGCGTGTCGTTCTGATTCAGTTCTTTTTCACTCAAGTCTTCCGCAATACAGTCCTTCCATCTTATCTTTGGTCTTCCACTGTTTCTTCAACCTCCCATTACTAAACTACTCATTCTTGTTCAAATATAATTATTCATTTCTCCTCATGACATGTTCAAACCAATGTAATCGTCTTTCTTGTATCTTTCTAGAAAATTGTAACACTAGAGTTATTTTATTACCGTATCTTTCCGTGTGTTCCCCAACATCTACTTCAACATCCTCATTTCTGCCACATTAATTTACTTTTTACTCATACTGACATCTGTCAATTTGAATGAATATATTAGCAGTTTCCATGTTTAGCATAGCTGGCTGAATTATAAAATTTAATTTCTTTAAAATTCTTTAACTCTGTATCTATTAAATATGAAGTATAAAATGTAATCAAATCGTATAGAGAATAATATATTCTTTAAGTTATAATAACGTTAAAATTCAATAAATCAAATTTAACTATTAAATCTTCAAATGAGGGTACTTCCGGTTCACCAATTATAACCAAAACCTATCAAATGTTTTTCTGGATGTAAACTTGAGGAATACGAAAAAAATATAACTTTTGGAATCGTGGTATTGAAGTTATGGGATCCGGAACTTTTGTCACACACACACAGACACACATACATACATACAGCCATCATCGTAAAAATGGTAAAATCGTATTATAGGGACCCTAAAACATGCTTATTCAGTAAAAATTAATCACTGAATTTTTTGACCAAAGACAATACCTTCCTTATCTAAAGGTGACGGAAGGTAAAAATGTTACTTAGGTAAGTTATTTTGGCGCATGTGTACTAGAAGCATCGGACTAAACACTTCGTAATACCTCGTATTTTTTGACTTAACTCGATGAATATTGATCTCTTTGCATTTCCTTTCTCTATTGACACGAGCTCTAATTATGCAAATACTAAATTGTGTTATTATTTTATTTTAGAATCTGCAATGGGCACGAAATTAGATAAAAGTGATAAATCATTCAGCAGTTACTATGGCGCCCTTATTGAGTATGTATGTCCAATAAATATTTTACTTTGTATAATTTTTTTTGTAGACTTTCAGAGATTTTACTAGAAAGAACCGTTTCTCCATGGCTGCATCCAAATATTTTGTATTATTTAAGTCCATTATATTGGCAAGAAAAGAAACAACTTAAAATTTTGCATGATCTAACTAGAAAGATAATTCACGAAAGAACAAGGACTTTCAAAGATAGTGATATTGCAGATTTGGAATCATCGGATGTCAAACCAAAGAAGCGCTTAGCTATGCTAGATCTTCTCATTTATGCCAAAAAACATTTAGGAATAATTGATTTTGATGGAATTGCAGAAGAAGTCGACACATTTGTTTTTGAAGTAAATTACAATTAGTTTTCTTGACACTTTCCAATAAACTTCATTAACAATATTAAATTAGTATTTAGTGTTAATAGTTATTTAGCGGATTGTAGGGACCATAAAACGTGCTTATTCAATAAAATCTGGATATGCGATTTTTAACAAGAATCAATACCTCTCTTAGCGAGAGGTAAAAAAAATCTGATGTGGACACCACACGAGAACCTTGTACGATTATTAAACTATACATATTTTTTTGATAAATAAATTACAAAACTTCAAAACAGTAAGATATATAGCGACTTGATTACAACAAAGAAATATTTGATTACAACAATGAATATGACTAATTTCACAATAAAAATATAATATTTGTTATTGTACGAATCATAAAATTGCACGTCTTTAACGTAATTTGACATGAACATTTTTTTATGTTTTTGTCCTAATCCATAGCAAGCTTTATTACAAAAACAAAAAAGTATATAATTTTTAAATTTACATATCTCGCTTATACAAAGGGCTAATTTAATAACACTTGATGTGCTAGACGCAGAAATTAATTCTCTAAAACTTTTATTTGAAGCATTTATTTCGAAAATCAAAATAAAATCATTTTTTTCAAGAAAACTGTTAACAACTTCAAGTAATGTACCACTTCCGGTTAGCCTATTTTAACCAAAATCTATTATGTTATTTCGATTGATATAAAAGTCTTGTATACCAAATTTGAAAAGTTTTGGATTATATTTTAAAACAGTTTTTCTTTAAAATCTATTATAGGCTTCATGTAAAGTGCCACTTCTGGAAATTGTGTAATAACTAGAAAGGGAGGTGCACAACTAGATGTTATAACAGTCTTAAATACAAAATTTCAACTTTCTACGGCTTACCGTTTTTGAGTTATGCGAGATACGTACGTACGTACAGACGTCATGACGAAATTAGTCAAAATGGATTCAGGGATGATCAAAATGTATATTTCCGCTGAAATCTGAAAACCGATTACCAATACTTCCTTTAATTACGTACAAGGAAGTAAAACTGCCCACATATAGTCTTAACTATTGTAACGTACAACATTATTTTTTATTGCTGTTAATATATTTATTTCAAAGGGTACGAATACAATTGGGGTTGGGCTCGTAATACATAGTAACTAAGACATTTCATAATTAAGATTTTACACATGCATTTATAATAAAAAAAATATTTTTATTATAGGGTCATGATACTACAACCGCTGGATTAAATTTCACATTATTAATGTTAGCTCACCATGAAAAACATCAAGTAAGTGAACATAAATATTTTATTTATTTATTTATTTATTTTATAATAGGCCATACAACAGGAACTAGTCCCAATTATAGTACAGCACTAATTTACAGATAAAATGAAAATAATATGAAAGTTGTAGTGAACAACTTTGTTTCCCTAACAACCGTGGAAGTTGATAGGGAAAGGAAGGTGAAACGGAAGGGATATTTTTCGCTACGCTTTCATAGCGTATTCTAGGGATCCCTACCCTGATCATTTTATATATTACTTTTTTATCTCAAAATAAAGAACAAATTATAAAATTAAAATGTATCGAATAGAGAAATTTAAGTTCTTTAATACTAATAATAAAAAAAATCTGTTGTGGCCAGCACAATACCTTCCGTCATTCTCGTGTATAATGTATAAATTCCATAATTTTTCTTACAAAAGATTCTAAATTTCCAGTAAAATTATTTCATAAACAAACTATTCAAATTGCACTTGACACTCGCACCTTCTTCTTCTTTAGCTTTTCCCATTCGTTAAGGGGTCGCTATTTTTGCATGACGTTCTCATTCAGTTCCGTTTCTCTCAAATCTTCCGCAATACAGTCCTTCCATCTTATCTTTGGTCTACCTCTGTTTCTTTAACTAAACTATTCATTCTTGTTCCAATATAATTCTTCATTTCTCCTCATGACATGTTCAAACCAATGTAATCGTCTTTCTTGTATCTTTCTAAAAACTTGTAACACTAGAGTTATTTTCTTACCGTATCTTTCCCTGTATTCCCCAATATCTACCTCAACATCCTCATATCTGCCACATGAATTTACTTTTTATTGATACTGACATCTGTCAATTTGAATTATATGAATATATTACTAGATCCCAAGTTTGGCATAGCTGGCTGAATTATAAAATTTAATTTCTTTAAAATTCTTTAACTCTGTATCTATTAAATATGAAGTATAAATTGTAATCAAATCGTATAGAGAATAATATATTCTTTAAGTTGTAATAACGTTAAATGTCAATAAATCAAATTTAACTGTTAAATCTTCAAATGAGACTACTTCCGGTTGACCAATTATAACCAAAATCTAATCAGTTGTTCTTCTGGATGTAAACTTGAGGAATACAAAAAAATTATAATTTTTGGAATCGTGGTATTGAAGTTATGGAATCCGGAAATTTTGTTACACACACACAGACACACAGGCACACATACATACAGACATCATCGTAAAAATGGTAAAATCGCATTATATGGACCCTAAAACGTGCTTATTCAGTAAAAACTCATCATTGAATTTTTTGACCACAGACAATACCTTCCTTACCTAAAGGTGACGGAAGGTAAAAATTCAAAAAAATAATATTTAGAATTTTTTTTAAGATAATACTACTTTCGGTTTTCCAATTGGTACCAAAACCTATTCAACTCTCCCCATTAATGTTAGATTGAGGAATCCGTAGTCAAACACGTCTTTAGTCTTATAGAATTTAAGAATTCGTGCCTCCAACACACACATTCTGACATGAGCCCCCATGTCTGCTTGTCAAGGTCAACAAAGTCACATGACTGTTCGCGCCCTAATGTATTTAATATTTCTTGTATACCTACACTCTACACTAAAAATTCTACTTATATCTATTCTCTATATTTAGATTTTTAAAATTTAAATTCATACTATGAAGAAATTTTGTCCTACTCTTCTAATTTTTCGAGATGTTTCCAATTCATTGTCGGGAGTAACAATATTTCTGAAGGGTATATGTAATATACCTATAATATTAAATATTTAAGTATTAATACATGAAATAATATAATGTATGTACTTCCCAGAAAAAGTCTTCAGTAATGTCTCCGGATTTGTGACACTGACATTTATATATGTCAGTTACAAACATTTTACATTTTCAACTATTTTCCATGGCATTCTTTCGGATACAAAATTTATTACAACAGATTATTTTATATATTATATTTCTTTTATCTCTAAATCTATAGAATATATAATAAAATATTTAAATGTATCAGATAGAGAATTCAATTTTCTCAAAAAAAAATTTCAAAAAATAATATTTAGAAGATTTTTTTTCAAGAATCTTCTACTTCCGGTTGTCCAATTATTACAAAACCTTTTCAGATCTTCCCATGAATGTCCGATTGGGAAATACGTAGTTAAACGAATATAAAGTCTTATAGATTTTGAGTAATCGTCCTTCCAACATCCCACATACACACACACACACACACACACATACACACACACACACACACACACACACACACAGACATCATCGTAAAAATGTTAAAATCGGATTGTAAGGACCTTAAAAGGTGCTTATTTAATAAAATCTGGATATGCGATTTTAAGCATGAATCCAATACCTCTTTTAGCGAGAGGTAAAAAAATCGTGTAACACCTTATTGTTTTATGGTAATAATGTTAAAGAAATAACAATATAACGATAAATTGCAAATTTAAACCTTCTAATGTATTAATTTTGCAGAGAAAAATAATAAAAGAATTAGACGAAATATTTGGAGATTCCAAGCGACATGCAACATATAATGATTTACAAAACATGAAATATTTAGAGCTTTTTATAAAAGAGTGCCTTCGATTATATCCGAGTGTTCCTTTAATTGCAAGGGAATTAAAGGAAGATGTTCAATTAAGTTAGTACAACATATTTTAAAACTCCTAACATATTAAAAATCATCATTTTTAGCAAAGAATTTGGTACCAGCGGGAACAAATGTATTCATACATATCTACGATGTCCATCGGGATCCTAAACATTTTCCAAATCCAGAAAAGTTTGATCCTGATCGTTTCCTGCCTGAAAATTGTATAGGACGGCATCCTTATGCGTATATTCCTTTCAGTGCAGGACCGAGGAATTGTATTGGTAGGAAAATGTTCTCCTATTCTATAGATTTCAAAAGTAAAAATGATTCCATTACAGGTCAAAAATTCGCTATGTTGGAATTGAAGAGTACTGCGTCGTCAGTTCTACGTAATTTCACTTTGGAGCCAATAGATTCGCCGAAAGACCTGAATTGGGTAATGGATTTTGTTTTGAAAGTGATAGGACCCATTCATATTAAATTTAGATCAAGACAAGAATAATTTAGTAAATCATGTATTACTTTCTTTCAATTTGTTTTATTAAATATTAGATTTTGCGTTGTAATAAAAATATATTAATTTTAATCAATGTTACAAGTTTGCTTTAATATTATTACAATTTATACTTACTAATGTTTTATTATATTGGCTTTGTTTTAAAATGACCATTAGTATAACTTATCAGTCGTTTCCTTATTTGATAAATATGTGACCCAATTTTATTGTATAAACAACTGGATCATTAAAACAATTTACGGTGCAAAGTTGTTTTGAATTAAATGTTTCATAAAAATTATGTTGTGGCCAGCACAATACCTTCCGTCAATCCTGTATATAATGTATAAATTCCATACATAATTTTTCTTGCAAAAGATTCTATTTCCAGTAAAATTATTTCATAAACAAACTATTCAAATTGCACTTGGCCCTGACATCTTATTCTTCTTTAGCTTTTCCCATTCGTTAGGGGTCGCTATTTTTGCGTGTCGTTCTCATTCAGTTTCTTTTCTCTCAAGTCTTCTGCAATACAGTCCTTCCATCTTATCTTTGGTCTTCCTCTATTACTTCAACCTCCTATTACTAAACTATTTATTCTTGTTCCAATATAATTCTTTATTTCTCCTCATGACATGTTCATTCCAATGTAATCGTCTTTCTTGTATCTTTCTAGAAACTTGTAACATTAGAGTTATTTTCTTACGGTATCTTTCCGTGTCTTCCCCAACATCTACTTCAACATCCTCATCTCTGTCACATTAATTTACTTTTTACTCATACTGACATCTGTCAACTTGAATTATATGAATATAATAGCAGTTTCCATGTTTAGCATAGCTGGCTGAATTATAAAATTTAATTTCTTTAAAATTCTTTAACTCTGTATCTATTAAATATGAAGTATAAAATGTAATCAAATCGTATAGAGAATAATATATTCTTTAAGTTATAATAATATTAAATGTCAATAAATCAAATTTAACTGTTAAATCTTCAAATGAGGCTACTTCCGGTTCACTAATTATAACCAAAATCTAATCACTTGTTCTTCTGGATGTAAACTTGAGGAATACGAAAAAATTATAATTTTTGGAATCGTGGTATTGAAGTTATGGGATCCGGAACTTTTGTCACACACACACAGACACACAGACACACACACACAGACACACACAGACACACAGACACACTTACATATATACATACAGACATCATCGTAAAAATGGTAAAATCGTATAATAGGGACTCTAAAACATGCTTATTCAGTAAAAACTCATCACTGAATTTTTTTTCGGATCGCATAACTTCAATACCACGATTCCAAAAGTTATAATTTTTTCATATTTCTCAAGTTTACATCCAGAAGTACAAGTGATTAGATTTTGGTTATAAATAGTCAACCGGAAGTACCCTTATTTGAAGATTTTAACAGTTTTTCTTGAAAAAACGCAGTTAAATATCATTTATTGACATTTAACGTTGTTATAACTTGAAGAATATATTATTCTCTATACGATTTGATCGCATTTTATACTTCATATTCAATAGATAGAGTTAAAGAATTATAAAGATATAAATTTTCATAAATTAACCATTGAAACTGCTAATATATTCAGATAATACAAATTGACAGATGTCAGTATTAATAGGTGCGTTCAATGAAGTAAGCAGTTCAAGCAAATGCTAGGTAAGCAAAGAGACTTATTGCTTAGTACACTAAAAGATTTGCTAGCTATATGACGAACTCATATTCACAAATGTCATCGAGAAAGTTATACAGTTGTCAAATATAACATGTGTATCTCTCATATCCCTTTTATTGGTCTGGAAAGTTATACAAAATGAATTTATAGATTGGTACAGTTATTTACAGATAGTGGAATTAATTTTAAACATTTTTTTAGGTCTAAGAAAATATTTCAAATTTAACAATGTTATGAACAATTATCACAACACTTTGAAAGCCTTTTTGACATGTAATTGATAGCGAGATAGAAACAATACAAGTTAAATTCATGTATGTATAATTTGCATTTCCCGCCATTATATTTCATAAATTAGCAAGACAAGCAAGAAATTTGGTGCTTGGGTTGCTTGCGAGAAAATCAAGCAAATGATAGGATAGCAAACTCAAATTTTACTTCCGATTGCTTGTTTTCCTGCGCCTTATTGAACGCACCTAATGAAAAGTAAATGAATGTGGCATAGTTTGTTTATGAAATAATTTTGCTGGAAATTTAGAATCTTTAATCTGGACAGTAGGTACACCACAAGTAATCAAGCAATACTATGTATCGTTATGCAAGTGTTCTATTCAGTATTCCCTAGTATTTTTATTGTCAATAACAACAAATAAAATTTGTTTACAGAATATCACCTGTGATAACTTCACAGAAATCGGTTAGTTGATTAATAACAATTTGTATACAGGGTATCCCAAGCAATCACTCATACAGAAATTTAACGGTTTTTTACCTCTTGCTAAGATAGGTATTGGATTCATGCAAAAAATCACAAAAAAGGAAGTGGCGAGAGGTATTGTGGTTTTTATAATGTTGCAATAAGTTGTAATCGACTGTTAATGATGGTTTGGAGAGGTGAAATAATAGAGATTCAGTCCTTAAAATATTATTTAATTAAAACAATACCTACGTTGCGTTCTCAATTAGACCATCCTCAGGGTTCTGGAAACATCACGGAGGTACAAATATGATGTTCTACAAATTTTAAGAAAATGGTCACTTACATGTTTAAAATGTTTTTAAACTTTTTGAAAAATAGTAAATTGTACATAATTATTATTGTCTTTGGTCAAAAAATTCGGTGGTGAGTTTTCATTGAATAAGCACGTTTTAGGGTCTTTACAATACGATTTTACTATTTTTACGATGTTCGTGTGTGCGTGTGTGTGTGTATGTATGTGTGTGTGTGTGTGTGTGTGTGTGTGTGTGTGTGTGTGTGTGTGTGTGTGTGTGTGTGTGAGACCGCGTTTTCGGGCACGATATCTCCAATCTCGTACTAGAATTCCAAAAATTACAATTCTTGCGTATTCCTCTTCCTTACAACCATATGCAGACTTGCTTAGATTTTGGTTATAATTGGTCAACCGAAAGTACCCTCATTTAAAGATTTTAAAAGTTTTTCTTGAAAAAATCAGTTAAATGTTATTATAACTTAAAGAATATATAATTGTCTATACGATTTGATTGCATTTTATATTTGATATTCAACAGATATAGAGTTAAAGAAGAATAACGATAATAAATTTTATATAAATTTCATAATTCAGCCAGCTATGCTAACTTAACCATGGAAACTGCTAATATATTCAGGTAATTCAAATTGACAGATGTCAGTATCAATAAAATGTAAATCAATAAAAGAATAAGGGAAGTAACTCTAGTGTTAGAAGTTTCTAGATATAAGAGAGACGATTACATTGGTTTGAACATGTCATGAGGACAGATGCATATATTAATAGAAAGTGGAAGAAACATAGGAAGACCAAATATAAGATGAAAAGACTGTATTGTAGAAGACTTGAGAGAAAAGGAACTGAATGAGGACGACACGGAAAACAAAAATGAGTGGAAAAAGAAAATAAAAAATAGCGACCCCCTAACGAATGGGAAAAACTAAAGAAGAAGAAGAAGATGTCAGTGTCAAGTGCAATTTTTGTTTGTTAATGAAATAACTTTACTGGAAATATAGGATATTTTGCAAGAAAATTTATGTATGGGGCGCGTGCAGTAACATGACTTTGCTGACTTTGGCAAGCAGATATGGGGACCCGTGTCAAAATGACAGCAATGTCCATAACTGACAAGTGTTATAATTTTTCATTCAAAATTTCATAATTTTCTTATTTCATGTGGTTTGTTTGTTATCAGGAGTATGGAATTCAGTTGCCGAGAAAGGGAATCACATAATACCAAAAATTTAGAATCATTTGCAAGAAAATTTATGTATGGAATTTGTACATAATACACAGGATTGACAGAAGGTATTGTGCTGGCCACATCAGATTTTTTAAATATATTTTTTATAATATCTACACAAATCTTTTTTATTTGTTAAATCGTTATCTGTATCTTATCGGTAAATTATTTTAAGCAGTAGGTAAGACTGTGTCCAAAGTCACATATTTTGTAAATAGCGAGGTCTCACATTTTTTTGACTTTTTGTTTTAATTCCATATCTAGCCAAATTGTAATTGTTATAATTTTCGTAACTAATGTTGTAGACTGGTGAAACATTAACGTAACTTCATAATATTTTTATTATAATTTCTGCAGTTATAAAACATATGAAATAAATTTTGTTTAATGATTTATTTATTTTATGTCCCACAACTCTTATTTGAAAATTGTTTAAGTAATATGAGAAGCAACGTGCAAGAAAAATCTGTTTCCCAATGTCAAATTTTTATGTAATGGATTTTATGCACCTTCCGGAAAAGTATCCATAAAGGACCCAATAAATTTTAACGGAACAGATAACATTTGAAAAAAATGTTTTCCGTGTCAAACGTTTAAATCACGAAGCACGGATTCTTTTGTTCATCCTGTATATAAAAAGCATTGTTTTAATTATTATTTACATTTCAAAGATAAATAGAAATGATCAAATTAGTCCAACTTCGTTTTACTAAGATAAAAAAGAAGATAATACTAGTAGTACATTTTTTTGTAGTTGTAACATTAAGTATATAATACACACTTTAACAAGAAGTTCAATTGTAACTCAATACTTGTAGAATAAACGAGCAACATGGTAATTTTAACAGTTATTTTATCTGCATTAGTTGTAGTGTTCTTAGTTATTACTTGGTACCAAACAAGAAGCAGATGTGCAAAACTTATAAATGCATTTCCTATGTATGGAACTTTAGTTCCAGTGTTAGGAAATATCTTAGGAATAAGCCCAAAACCAGGTAACTTTTCTTACAGTAAAATTTTTGAAAGATGTCCAATCAAGGTCATCTGTATCATGAATGAATTAACAAATTAGCATACATTTATCTCTCTCACTTGCAAAGCCTATAAGCGTGTGCGATAAGGATAGATATAACACGCTTGTCTTTCAAAAATTCATATTGTTTCGACTAAGTTAGGACATTCCACTTTAAAACGATGCTCGTTTTTGATAATACTTTCGCTGTAATGTAAGTTTATTTATTAATTCAGATACATTACCTGGATTCATAGTCGTACGAATAACGTTATTTTTTGTCAGAGTCACTGACACTGACAATGTGTCAGTATCTTATTTTTCACATATTTGGTTTTACATTTGCTAATAAATTTACCTGTTGACTTATTTTTGAATTTGAATGCTTTTATTGTAACATATATTTTTATAGGTAATAAAATAACAGTAGTATCTTATGTACCCTCATAAAAACTAAGCAAACGACACTACTGAATTTGTCAGAATGTGCGGAGCAAAAATCTGAATTCATACAATTCGTAGACGACCTTGATCGGACATCTTTCAAAATTTTTACTGTATATCGTTACGAAGAATACATTTATCAAAATGCAGTTGGCTACAAATATTTTCAATCTTACTTATGCACAGATTGGTGCTCTATCGGAAGGCCCTAAGACAATAGGGACCTAAAAAAATGAGTTAAAATTTAAATAATTAAATATAAATTTATTAGTAGTGATTATTTTACACACACCTATTCAAAACGATGCAAAATTTAAGCGTGATTTAATATTTATTACAAATATAATTTTTAAAATTATTTTTTTTGTTACTTGTACATCTATGTTTCAATCTATGAAACCAAAATTGTAAAATTTGACTTATTTATGTGCAATAACCTATTGTGAGCATGTTATTAAAAAAAACCGTTATTATTAGAGTTGCATTAAAATATACTAAAATGTGTTTTTTTCTACAGTCTACATAGAAAGTAGCCATTTGCGCTCCATTTTATCAACGCAAAATGTCACTTTGCCGCTCTAGCGCGACAAAGTAGAAAAAATGCTCGCTGTCAAAATTTCTAACTATACAATGTTGAGAAATGTCACTTGTCTACATTATTAATGAAAACGTTTAGTCAAGGAACTAATGGGACTGTGGTGATACATTTACCACCTTTACAAATCAATCTGACATACATATAACTGCTCTGTCGGTATATTACATAACCAAAAAAAAAAAATGCTGTACTATTGTGAAAATAAAATAGGGCATTCATTTACAAAAACGAAAGTATAAAATGTTTAGATTAAATTGAAGCAATAGGTTAAGAAAAATGGGAAACAACGATAAATTATAATTAAATATAAAAGACGTTTTTTATTTATATTAATCCTTATTAATTGAGTAGTAGTGTAAGTACAAAGTATATATTTTATTATTTTTTGTTATTGTAGCGACTGTAGAAAAAATCTTGTGTGTGTTTCGAGAGCAAATGGACATTGCCGATTTCGAGAGAATGCCGCGCGACGCAGGACAACCTCTCAATCGACAATGTCCTATTTTGCGCTCTTAATACACAAATAGCTATTTACGATTAATAAAAAAATCATGCTTTTCGTATGTTGTTTGATTACAGAAAATGAATAATTGCATACCAAAACTTTGCGTCTGTGATATCCAAAAACCATTTTTAAATAAACAAATATGTTATAAAATATTAAATTAATTTACCGTATCATAATCTTATTACTCATACAAAATTAGCCAAATTGTTTTCTTATTCTTCTTATACATGAATTTAATCATTTTTTAACTAACGTTTGTTTTCATTATGGTTTTTAGATGTTTTGTTTGCACAAGTTCGTGAAATCATGCCTTCTTTCAAAGAGAGTTTTGTCGGATGGGCTGGAATATATCCAACATTACACATCGTAACAGCAGATGATGCAGAGGTGACAATGATGTAAATATATAAATAAAACATTGTTTTAATCGAAATATTATTTTGAAGATTATATTATCCAGTACAAAACATATCGATAAGGGGCAAATTTATGACTTATTTAGAAACTGGTTGGGAACTGGACTATTAACAAGTACAGGTAGAGTGAATCAAATTTATTTGTTTTATGGCTGGTTTTATAAACGACAGATAAATCTACTTTCGAAGTAAATCAAATTTAATCCTTCAAATTGTAACCTGCCGCTCACTGAGAAAAGCTGGGTTCCGTGGCAGTTGGTAAAAAAGACACCACAATTACTTCAAAATATGATATAATTCAATTCATGACAACACTTACATTACATTTGTCACTTGAGTGTACCTATTCAAAAACTTGTTCTATGTTCAAAATAAAAATTAAGCTAATGCAGTTTATATTTGCAATAACTTATATTTTCTAACATTATATTATATACACAGATTGCATCTAAATAGTTAAAAGCTAATATCAAACACTGTAACAGATGAATTTTCTTTATTTTTCCGTAGAGAAGTTTTTTTTTTTAACTGTACCACTCGCACTAACACATACGCAAGTGTCGTATTTCAATGTTGAAGAATAACTGTGGCATCGTCGTACCTAGACATTTATTGGTACATTCGGGTATAAAAGTATTAATATATTTTAAGATATAATACTAATTCTAAACTACAAATGGAAACTGCAAAACAAATTAAAATATTTCTTTCTTAAAATTACAAAAGTAGTATTATACTGTTTAAAGTTTTCATGCTTTTCACGTAAAATATCAATTTAAAAAATATTTCTTTCGAATGTACGTCTAAAATTCCTTTAACCAAAGATCACCTCTTATTTGCTAATACCAGGAGTGTGTTAACTTAACTGATGCTCCATCTGAAACGCTTGTACATGGTTGTCAAGTATAATTCTACCTATTTATCGTATCTTCAGATTATAATTTTCTAGAGGCAATAAAAATAAATCTGGGTGGTAAATAATTTTCTAATTTTTACATATAATCCCTTAATTAGTTTACTATAACATACTAGTTTTTCGATTAAATATTATAATGGATATAAAAGTTATAATTTTAAATGTTGTGTTTATTTTGCCATTTTCTATTCTTCACGTGTTAAAAAGGCCAAATTTAATTGCAAATATCTCAGGTACCGCGTGGTCAATTATTTTAAAACTTGGAGAGCAGGTAGATTATACTTCAGTTGAGATGTACTTAAAATTTCATTTAATTCTGGGTAAAATGGTTTCGCGATATAACTACCTTGATAACATTTATAGTTCAGTGTGCCGCAAGGTAGCGAACTAAAAATAGCCACCGGTTGATCACCTCCTCCAGACGTTCTTTCCTCGTTCGATGATGAAGGCTGGATTCCTTCCCCGGAATTTGGCGTCTTCCAGCCCCATTCAAGTGGACTGCTCGGAGTACGGTCCACTTCTAGGTTGGATTTTGTGTCTGCTTCAAACGAAACGACTGAGACGTCCTTGGGCCTTCACCCTTCGTTGTTTTCTCACCAACTATCAGCCTCTCTCTGCCAACCATCAGCCTCCACCCTCTCGCCAACCGGGGCACGCCATTTCCATCAACCATTGCGGCCCGCCATTTCCGCCATCTCTCTTCAGCTCACTACCTTGCCGACACACTGACATACAATTTTAATTCTATAAATAACCACTGGAGGGACCTGTCACAAAAGGACAGCCGAACTTTTAACAGTAATGTTATCCATACTATAAAATGAATAAATTTGATTCGATTTTATTAATTTAAATAAATTTACAATGGAAGTAAATTTATTCTGTTCTTTATAAAACTGGGGGAAGTGGAATTTAATTATATAGAACATGAAATCAAGTTATGCATTTTTATACTGAAAATAACTTTTAATTATTTGTTGAATTTCCTTTTTATAAATCATATGGTTTATTTTCCTCGCTTCTTGGCCTCGGCAACTAAATTCAATATTCGTGATAAAAAGTAGGACTTTATTAGTACATAAATAACTATTAATTTAACAGTGTTATTTTTCACTATTTTTGCATTGAATGTATATTTTAGGTGCAAAATGGCATCAGAGAAGAAAAATGTTAACACCAGCATTTCACTACAATATATTACAAATGTTTGTCGAAATATTTGGTAATCAATCCGACAAATTTATTGAAACTTTAAACCAAGAATGTAAAAAACCCAAAACCGATGTTCAGCATATAATTAAAGAATTAACTTTGGATACCATATGTGGTAAGAAACAAATAACACAATCTACTCCTATACTTTTATTATTATTTATATAAATATTGTTTCATCCTAAGCGCCATCGCACATTTTTACACATATTTAGCGATTTAGGTATTTATTTATTATACATATAAGTGACGAATTGAACATTTATTGTACATACAAATAATTGAAATTGTGTCTCTTCTTTCGTTCTTTGAGGAATTTTGTCCTACTCTTCTTTAATATGTTGAAAATTCTTCAAATTCATTGATGGTAATAGCGGTATTTCTTAAGGATATATGTAATATTAATATACCTATAATTTTAAATACATATTTAATTCATAATACAATCTCACAGAAAAATCTTTCAATAATATTAGTAAAACATTTTACATTATCGGTCAATTACAATCATTTAAATATCTTCAACTGGTTTCCATCCACACACACACACACAGACACAGACATCATCGCAAAAATGTTATAATCGGATTCTAGAGGCCTTAACACGTGCTTCACTAAAATGTGGATATGTGATTATTAGCGTGAATCTAATACCTCTCTTAGCGAGACGTAAAAAGGTTTTAAAAATTAATTTAAAAATTTCATAATCAGAATCAAATGACAGACATGAAATTTTAAAATTGTTTATTTACTGCTGAAAACAAATGATTATACAAAAATTAAGACATAAAATTATTAGTAATCCTACAGATATAAAAATATTATACTACATTTTACTTTTTAATGGGATATATATTGTCTTTAATTAGAGCTTCCAGTAGCCAAGGCACTGATTTTATTAAATTAAATGATATGGATGGTGAAATTTTTGCCCAATCTTCAGCCAGATTCGTCCAGAGTTCCTAAATAGTGGAATTTGCGCGGTCTCCTTTCTAGTTCCGACCATAACTAAGAGGCGGGGGAAGTGTTTCAATTTGTTTCTGGAATATATAATCCCCTTCCAGTACAAGTTTACCCGCAGGAGATTACAAATTGTCTTTTAAAATAGATAAATAATTATATTTATCCACGACTGTCAAATAATATATCCATAATTCAACCGTTCTTTATCAATTAATGACATTAGTTACCGTTGCTAATTGAATAATATTGACAGTTCAATGAAATAATATTATTCAATCGTTATGTCAAATTCAAATCGTACCTTTCAAAGAGTACAAACAAATTACTTTTAATAAGTATTTTTTCCACATAAAAAAGCCAAAATTATACTAGTTTTCTCATTTTTACCTCTCGCTAAGAGAGGTATTGGATTCATGCTAAAAATCGCATATCCAGATTTTAGTGAATAAGTACGTTTTAAGGTCCCTACAATCCGATAATAACATTTTTACGATGATGTCTGTCTGTGTGTGTGTGTGTGTGTGTGTGTGTGTGTGTGTGTGTGTGTGTGTGTGTGGATGTGTGTGTGTGTGTGTGTGGGTTGTTGGAGACACATTTTCTCAAATTCTATAAGATTAAAGACCTGTGTAACTACGGATTCCTCAATCTAACAGTAATGGGAAGAGTTGAATAGATTCTGGTAACAATTGGATAACCGGAAGTAGTAGTAATTTAACAAAAATCTTCTAAATATTATTTTTTGAAAATTTGTGTTAATACAAATATTAAAAAACAAAATTCTCTATCCGACACATTTAAAGTTTTTATTATATCTTCTACAGATTTAAAGATATAGAAATATAAACTATAAAATAATCTGGTGTAGTAATAAATCTCACAGCCTGCTCACAGCCCAAACATTTCTATGGTAACTACTTGAGAAATTTAAATGTGTGTAATTGACAGATAAATGTTACTAATGTCAGTGTCAAAGATGTCAGAGATAGTACTGCAGGCTTTTTCTGGAAACTGTATTTAATATTTCTTATTGTATTATTAATTATATATTTAATATTATAGGTATATTACATTAACCCTTCAGAAATACCGCCAATCTCGTTAATGAATTGGAAAAACCTCGAACATTTAGAAGAAATGGAGAAAACTTGCTCATAGAATGAATTTAAAATTATAGAAAATACTCGTATAAAGATTAGGTGTAATTAGAATTTTTTGTGTGTACAAGAAATGTTAAATACAATACTTATATATACCACAATGGAAAGGGCGAGAGGTATTGTGATGGCCACAACAGATTTTTTATAGTTTTATTTATGCTTCATAATTTTGTTATAACAAATACCTAGTGATCAACGCTAACTATGTTCATGTTTGTAAACAAATAATTTTCTAAAATTTGTTAAGTTATTTCTGATTTTATAATAGTACAGTATGTTATTATTTGACAGTTGTGGATAAAGTATAGTATTCGTATGTAATGGCTATTACTCACTCGAATAATTTACATCACTCGCCTTCCGGCTCGAGATGCAAACTTCATTCTCATGAGTAATAGCACACATTACATGCTCATTAAATAATATACTATTATTCATAGTTCTATTAATAGAATATAAATTCCCCAATACATCAGCAGACATATAGTCCCAAACAATAATGATTACACAGTCTGTTTTATCGTGTCACACAAATTATTTGTATCTAGCTCGGTGTTTGATATTCTCCAAGGCCATTCACCTGATCCAAATTTTCTTTTTTACTGATAAAAGTGTATGAATAATTTTGTGAGCCACCGTATTAAGGTATATTATTATAAATCAATAAATTAATATTTTACCTAAATCTTTAATCTTGCTGAGCAATAGTCCGGAAGGTATTGATGGTTTAAAAACAACTGCGCAAACATTATTTATGTTTTTCTTTTAGAATCTTCGATGGGCATAAAATTAGATAAAAGTGACAAATCACATACCAACTACTATGACGCTATTACTGAGTACGTTTACTTGATAATTACTTTGCTTAAACTAATTATTTCTGAAGACTTGCAGAGGTCTTAATACAAAGAGTCTTTTCTCCATGGTTTCATATGGATATGGCATATTATTTCAGTCCAAATTATTGGAAAGAGAAAAGATTAATTAAAAATTTACATAAAGTAACTAGAAAAATAATAAATGAGAGGACTGCGACTTTCAAAGACAGCGATGTAGCACACTTGGAATCATCGCATATAAAACCAAAGAAGCGGTTAGCCATGTTGGATCTTTTGATTTATGCCAAAAGGGTTTTAGGAATCATTGATGATGATGGTATTGCAGAAGAAGTTGATACTTTCGTTTTTGAAGTAAGACAATGATAATGTTTAAAATTAATATTTTTTATTTGTTCTTATACGAGCCCAACCCCAAATGTACTCGTACTCTCTGAAAAAAATATATTAAAAACAAGAATAAATAAACTTCTGGATGTTATGATTATTACTTCAATTCAACAAATGTTGATATGGTGTATTAATAGTAGTGTATAGAACTTAAATTAATTGCTTATAATAAAATTTCTTAGGTTTAATAATAATTTATTTGCAAATAAACCATTGTCTGTATGTGACAAATGTTTTCGTCTTTAATAATTCGCAAATAATTTTTATTAAAGTAATAAAATTTAAGATGGCAATTAATTCAGTATATTGTCAGTTACCTTTTCCCTCAGTTTTATAGATAATACGAACATAAATATTCTATTATTTACTGTTGGACGAAAAATTTTGGGACTTGTCTTTTGTCATATATTTGCCCGTAGATTATTGTTTCAATGAGAAATTTAGTTAATAACATTGTATTTAAATCCAGTACACTTTATTAATACATAAAATAAAAAAAATGCCTAAATATAGTCTTAACCATTGTAACCTAAAAAAATATTTCTTCTTGATGTTAATATATTTGTTTCAGAGGGTACGAATACATTTGGCGTAGGGCTCGTATCAGGGATGCATGATACTTTGGTGGTTAATGATAACGTGATATAATCATACGTAATATAACAAGTGATATGATTATCATCGATGATATTCTCGAGTGAAACCGAGCAATATCTTCGATTATTAATCATATTACGAGCTTATATTTAATGAGAGAACATAATGAATTTTTGCAATCTAACCTAACCTAACATATACATATTCATATTGTATTAAAACATGGTACTTACGAGTTTATTTAATATTTCAGAGTTTGAATTATTGTTATTATTTATTTTTATACTCAAAATTAACTGTCAATGTCATAAATAAAGAAAAATTCCTTAGTAACGACTATAAATACGGTATTTATTTCGTTGTTTTTTATCATCGCTGTGATAGACTTGTAGCTAGGGAGATTCTGAATGTTGATTGGCGGAAAACATGTCACGTGACTAAGGAATTTTATTGTCGCTTTTGTATATTCGCTGGATCCGAAATGTAATGTCGTCACCACCAGTAAACACGTTGTTTTATTTATCAATAAACGTCAAAAAATTTATTTCATTTTTGTCATCAAATTTATTCATTGTATTAAAAGTTTAGTGACAACACAATATTCGATATTCAGGAACATTATTCAACTTTCGTTTGAAAAATTGTCACAAACTTAACAGTGGGCTCGAGTTTTAAAAATTTCTATTAATAACTGAAGTAATAAAAGATTTTTCATTATTAATATAGAATGTTTCAAACTTTTATAAACATCAAAAAAATATTTAATTAATAATTTTATTGCAGGGCCATGATACCACTGCAGGTGGAATAATTTTTTCACTACTACTATTAGCTCACAATCCAGAACATCAAGTAAGCAAGACAATATACAGGATGTTTCCTTTAAAACAACCAGCGCTTTTTTGGGCGAACTAATGACTTTAGAGAAAAATATTATATACAAAAATTACCAGGAAAAAGGGCTTAATTTATAAGGAATAATAAATAAAAATTCAACCAGTGGTTCTCAAACGGTAGAATAAAATTATATTTTTTTAAATGGCAACCTATATAAATTTTTTGTCCATTAGATAGAGAATTTTTTTCTGATTTCAACGATATAAATATGATATGGGGTTGTATAACAATTATTTCGAGAAAAATGATATTAAAAATCAGAAATAATTCTACAATATTGAAGTAGGCTATGCAATAAACAAATGCAAACAAATGATACAGGTGACAGATAGTTTTGTTACTTACGTTATTAAGTGTTTGTTTTCGTAATTGTTTAATTACTTCAAAACCAAGGAGGTGTTTTCGAGCACAAATTATAATAAAAATTAGTACTCTTAAGTGCAAAAATACCAAAAATACCTAAGGTTGCATAAATTTGTAAATAATTTCCATCATATAGTTTTTCTTTTTATGTTAGTACTATTATTTTTTGATATTTCTTCGTTATGTAGTTCATTTGTTATTATGAATTTCTTAGTAAAACAAGTTATTTTAGATATAAGCAAATAATATACTATCGTAACCTAGGCAATAGTCGTATTAATAGTTGTTTATTGCATAGCCTACTTCAATATTGTAGAATTATTTCTGATTTTTAATATCATTTTTCTCGAAATAATTGTTATACAACCCCATATCATATTTATATCGTTGAAATCAGAAAAAAATTCTCAATCTAATGGATATAATTTATATAGGTTGCCATTTAAAAAAATATAATTTTATTCTACCGTTTGAGAACCACTGGTTGAATTTTTTATTTATTATTCCTCATAAATTAAGCCCTTTTTCCTGGTAATTTTTTGTATATAACATTTTTCTCTAAAGTCATTAGTTCGCCCAAAAAAGCGCTGGTTGTTTTAAAGGAAACATATACAGGATATGAAGGGTTATGATAATATTTAAATAGTAATTTAATACATCTATGCCCGGTTACACTAAAAATTTAATTTTCAATTACATAATCATTAAATAAAAATCAGCTGTCGAACCAAATAAAATTAACTTCGATAGTAACCATGTCGCCATGTGCCTAAGTGTCTGGTCGCGAATCTGGGGACCCGGGTTCGATCCCGACCGATGCCAAAAATTACTTCGAATTTTAATGGCACAAAATTGACTCCTGTGGTGCACTCTTCATGCCAGCAATGATTGCTCGTGAGGTGACGCCTGGTAAGCGATCGCACGGTACATATATTTCTTCATTACCGACATCTGTATACAAAGCAGATTGGTTCACCCAGTAATGGGGAATATGCCGTGATGATATATTTATTTATTTATGCGCATGACATTCCCCTAGCCCTAGAATAATACATCCAGGAAAAATAACAATAAAAACTAGTTGTTTATTTATATATTGATAGATATGTCCTAGTTTAATCTTTAATAATATTTTATCGATCTAGGTCAAAAATAATTCAAGAAAAGACAAGTCTAACTTGAATTAAATCTAATTGCACATTAATATTCATGTTATTTTTTATTGTTGCTAATTTTTGTTGGTGCAGCGATTTTTTAAATTTAACAGCCGGTTTTTATTTAATATTTTTTAAATTGAGATTTACTATCAGGATAGAAATAAAAAATATATATCTTCACGGCATATTACCCATTGCTGACTCTGCAAATTTGCTTTATAACCAGATTTCGGTAATGATGATGACATATTTGTACAATGCGGGTGTTTACCAGGTGTCACCTCGCGGACACTCATTGCTGGAGTGGTGAGTGCACCACAGGGGTTCAATGATATGCCATTTAAAATTTGAAATATTTGGCCCCGTTCGAGATTGAATCCGGTACCCCAGATTTGCGATCAGACAATCAGGCACGCGGCCACGAGACTCCATACCATCAGAACATCAGAGCCTCAGAGGTTACTCGTATTCGCGCGAATACGAACGAAACCCAAAAAAACGAAACGATATTCTTGGCCATTCGCCTAATTCGAATTCGCTAGTCTACTATTTATATATTTATAAATATAATTTTTCATAAATATTTATAGATTTTATATATTTGATAAAATATAAACAACAATAATTAGTAACAAACAAATTGACTTACAATATCTGCATCTTCAACAATTTCAGGTTATGATTGCACTACATACTATATTTAATTGTTTCTACCACTAACAATGAACGATACAATATTATTTACACTTGACACACTAAAACCGGTATTAATAACAATAGAAATATTTAATAATATTTAGACATATTGCAAATGTTCTTTACACGGACAGAGATACCGATAAACTAAAATTAAATACGATTCAATCCTGCAATAAACGAACAGACCTGTTAGAACAAAAAGTGCCGCCTAGTGCAAGCTTATTCAATGAATTTCATCAGAAAGAAATCAGTTTTTTTTATTATTATTGCAATGATAATATCAAATTTTGTCTGGGATTTTTTAAATTATTTGCCGAAGAAGGTTTTGAATTATTTATATGAACT
The DNA here is from genome assembly GCA_951394225.1 of Harpalus rufipes. Taxonomy (NCBI): domain Eukaryota; kingdom Metazoa; phylum Arthropoda; class Insecta; order Coleoptera; family Carabidae; genus Harpalus; species Harpalus rufipes. Next base: position 61,925,934 of record OX596275.1, read on the forward strand.
TCTTCAGCCGTCTTTTTTTCCTTCTTCCTCAACGTCCATGATTCGCATCCATGCAGCAAAATACTCCATATATATATATATATATATATATATATATATATATATATATATATATATATATATATATATGTACAGGGTGGTTCATCGGTCTGTCCTTTCTTTATAACTCTTTTATTTTAAGTCAGATGGAAAAACTCTTCAAATATAATTTATATATTATTGTCTATCTACGTACTATATGCATTTGTATACAGGGTGCTCCGTTGAAGCGCAATAATATATAACTTTATATTTCTTAATGGAACACGCTATATATATATATATATATATATATATATATATATATATATATATATATATATATATATATATATATATATTTATTTTGATAGTAAATTAGATTCCCTTTAAAAAACTATTAAGTAATAAGGGGCCTAAAATTATAAATTAAGAAGTTATTTACGTTAAAAAAAAATAGTAGTTCATAGTGGAAAAAACCATAATTTAATACAAAATTTTGATTCTTTTTTATTAATACTTATTTTAAACATTACACTAATTACAAAGAGGCTATTAAAATTTAGTGACAGACTAAATAATGCAAAATTATAATAAATACTCGAAAACTTGTCCTTCAACTTCAATACATTTTTCTATTCTTTTTATGAAATTAGTTTGTACAGAACGCACCATATCAGGCGAAATGCTTAAAAATCCTTCGCGGATTCTGTGTTTCATCAACATCATCGATGATAAACTAAGAGTATTTTGACAACTTGCTTGTTTAAATTCGAAACAATTGATCAAATTATCCATAGCTTACTTTGTTAATAATAACATGATACAAAAATATCATTCAACGAATAAAGGTAAATAACTTCTTAATTTATAATTTTAGACCCCTTATTACTTAATACTTTTTTAAAGGAAATCTAATTTACTATTAAAATAAATAAATATATGTAGGGTGTTCCATTAAAAAATATAAAGTTACATATTGTTGCGCTTCAACGGAGCACCCTGTATACAAGTGCATATAGTACGGAGATAGACAATAATAAATCATATAAATTTTATCTGAAGAGTTTTTCTATCTGACTTAAAATAAAAGAGTTACAAAGAGAGGACAGACCGATGAATCAGCCTGTATATATAGTATATATATATATTGCAAATATTTTTTGTACTTTAAATATTGCTGGGTGTTACCTTTCTCTATGCTCTTATTTTGTTATTTGCAGTTACAGGTTTTTTTATTTCATTTGAAGAAAGTTCTTTATTCTATCCTCTCTCCATTCAACCATCTTTGTCCTTAGCTATTCTTATTATTTTATTATCATCAGAAATGTATTTTTCAAGCTGATTTGACGTATGTCATAACATTAATGAATTTCGTGGTTATTTGAAATGCGAAGGTGCCAAATATAGTTGTTCGTCTTAGGCCCGGTCTTTTCACCTCTGGATAAAGTGCCAGTTAACTTATTTGCCAGATAAAAGAAAAATATCGCATCGTATAATTGACGTGTGTTTAATTTTGTGAATTTACGCTGTAATATCGATGCGATATTTTCATTTTATCTGGCAAATAAGTTAACTGACACTTTATCCAGAGGTGAAAAGACCGGGCCTTAGGCCCGGTTGTTCCAAGTTCAGATAAAATAGCAGTTTACTATCTATTCGATAAATTAATTCAACCGTTTTAACTAGAGAATAAGATTATCGGGGTTGCTCCATGATATTTTATTCTTCGGATAGTTAACTGGCAGATTGCTATCAGAAATATTAAAATTGTGTTGGTGTAGAGTTATTTTTGAAAAGTTGGTAACTTGGCTGTAACAATTTTAATAGAAATTTGGTTATTTTTTCGCTTGTCTGTGTTTTGGTGCAGTTGTAGTTTAAACAGTTTGAACGTATAGAAAAATGATAAATACGACTTACAAAAATGAGTGGTAAATATTATAAATAAAGAGAAAGAGTAGTTTATTGTACTACCGCGGAAATAACTAATTTAATTAAATTAGTCGACAAATATAAAAATATAATTGAGTCCAGCCTTAGAAAGAAAATCTGTTGTGGTCAGCACAATACCTTCGTCATTCTCGTGTATAATGTATAAATTCCATAATTTTTCTTACAAAAGATTCTAAATTTCCAGTAAAATTATTTCATAAACAAACTATTCAAATTGCACTTGACACTGGCATCTTCTTCTTCTTTAGCTTTTCCCATTCGTTAGGGGTCGCTATGTTTGCATGACGTTCTCATTCAGTTCCTTTTCTCTCAAATCTTCCGCAATACAGCCCTTCCATCTCATCTTTGGTCTTCCTCTGTTTCTTTAACGTCCTATTACTAAACTATTCATACTTGTTCCAATATAATTCTTCATTTCTCCTCATGACATGTTCAAACCAATGTAATCGTCTTTCTTGTATCTTTCTAAAAACTTGTAACACTAGAGTTATTTTCTTACCGTATCTTTCCGTGTATTCCCCAATATCTACTTCAACATCCTCATCTCTGCCACATTAATTTACTTTTTATTGATACTGACATCTGTCAATTTGAATTATGTGAATATATTACTAGTTCCCAAGTTTGGCATAGCTGGCTGAATTATAAAATTTAATTTCTTTAAAATTCTTTAACTCTGTATCTATTGAATATGAAGTATAAATTGTAATCAAATCGTATAGAGAATAATATATTCTTTAAGTTATAATAACGTTAAATGTTAATAAATCAAATTTAACTGTTAAATCTTCAAATGAGACTATTTCCGGTTGACCAATTATAACCAAAATCTAATCAGTTGTTCTTCTGGATGTAAACTTGAGGAATACGAAAAAATTATAATTTTTGGAATCGTGGTATTGAAGTTATGGAATCCGGAACTTTTGTCACACACACACACACACACACACACACACACACACACACACACACACACACACACAGATAGACACACAGACACACATACATACAGACATCATCGTAAAAATGGTAAAATCGTATTATATGGACCCTAAAACGTGCTTATTCAGTAAAAACTCATCATTGAATTTTTTGACCAAAGACAATACCTTCCTTACCTAAAGGTGACGGAAGGTAAAAAAAGACATTATCTTGAATCAATTAGAAATTATTTTAGTTTTATTTGTGGCCAGTATCCACGATACACACCCTGTTGCATAAAATCGTAAAGCTATCATCAACTGGCATATCAAAGATACAGCGTGATTCGTGATTCAGAAAAACAAATGTAGTCAAATAAGTGTTTATTTCTTTAAACTTACCTAATAGATATGAACAATATTTGGTCTTTAATTTTATCTAACAAATAAAGAACTGTATTCTTTGAAATTCGAAACCTCAAAAAATTCTAAATCATCCCATTTTTCAAAATTATTACATCTTTCTCGTACTGTATACTGTTTTCTAAAATTAATATTATCAAAAATGAAATCCAATACTTCATCATCATCGTTGTACTGATTTATTACAATATCTATTAACATTAACAAACAGCTTATATCATCAAAACAACACAAACGTTCCATACCATATGTTCCGGTTCGCTTCACTTCGTGTTTCCATTCGTGTTCACTCGGTACGATATTCTTTGGATAAAACTCTTAACTGGTAGTTTGACTGGCTGTTAGTTATCTTGCCGTTAACGAAAATTTATCTTACTGGTAACTTTTAACCATAAGTGGAACAACGCAAACTGAAGTTATACTATTCGTTTCCATAGTCAAAATCGTTGTTTATTTCGATACGAATACGAAAGAAATTACGAAGTCTCAAGAATAAGACCCAGGATACGTAGATGTTTTATAAAATGTGGAAAGCTACGCTTGGATGATTCGAGTAATTTTTTTTGCGTTGTTGTTGTTATATGCTAAGTAATTCGTTCGTTTATTAATCATACCCAGATTTTACAATCTGGATACTACACATATACAAATAATACATCATATTTAGTTTACAGAAAATAATAATAACCGAATTAGATGAAATATTTGGTGATTCTAAACGACATGCAACATACGACGATTTGCAAAACATGAAATATTTAGAGCTTTGTATCAAAGAGTGTCTTAGAATATATCCAAGTGTACCATTTATAATAAGGTACCTAACAGAAGATGTTCAATTAAGTTAGTATCAATATGGTTTCTAGTAAAACTCATAATAAAATTACTCATTTTTAGCAAACCACGTTGCACCAGCGGGAACAGAAACATTCCTACATATCTACAATATCCACCGGGATCCTAAGTATTTCCCAGATCCTGAAAAATTCGATCCTGATCGATTCCTTCCTGAAAATTCAGTAGGAAGACATCCTTATACATATATTCCTTTCAGTGCTGGACCGAGAAATTGTATTGGTAGGAAAATGTGTTGATATTATTTTATAATTTGAAGACAACTGTGATTTCATTATAGGTCAAAAATTCGCTATGTTGGAATTGAAGAGCATTTTGTCAACAGTGCTGCGTAATTTCACTCTGGACCCTATTGATTCGCCGAAAGACTTAAATTGGATTATAGATATAGTTTTGAGAGTGAAGGGACCGATTCATATTAAATTTAGATCAAGACACGAGTAGTATAAATAAAAGCATTAATGCAACTATATGTACATATTTTTTAATAAATATTTTTTTATTTATATTTATTGTTCGTTACCTATCTCCGATTTGTTATAATAATAATTATTATTATTTTGGTTTTTTTACATGTTAGTAAAAATTGACAATGAATTGGTTTATAAACCACGGGGCCTTGTGCAGCTACACCGTTCACACATCACACATGCGTATCAAGAAGACCCTGTTTTTTATACAACCTTTATAAATTATATTTGTTAATAATTATTGATGTTTAATTTCTCTTTGAGCACAATATTTCTATCTGAATGATATTATGTACAGAAATATTAATCAACTTACATTTGAAGACATTGTCCTATATAAACTTAACAATTGGCTTGATTTTTAAAAATTTCTATTAATAACTGAAGTAATAAAAGATTTTTCATTATTAATATAGTGTTTTAAACTTTTAATGATATCAAAAAAAAATATTTAATTTGAAATTTTATTTCAGGGCCATGATACTAATGCAGCTGGAATAATATATATATATATATATATATATATATATATATATATATATATATATATATATATATATATATATATATATATATATATATATATATATATATATGGATTGTTAAGATTTAAATAGTAATTTAATATATCTATGCCCTATAGATCTAGGAAAAATAACAAAAAATAAAAACCAGTTGTTTATTTATATATTGATAGATCTTTCTTGTCCTAGTTTAATTTTTAATAAAATGTATTTAGCAATGAAAATTAATAATCAAACTATAAATAGATTTCTTGTCGTTGAACCAAGTTAAGTAAAATAAAAAAAAAAACTATTAATAAATATAAAATTTGCCCCATTTAATATTCATCAATCTAGGTCAAAAATAATTCAAGAAAAGATGCGTCTAACTTGAATTAAAATTAATGAGCATATAAGTTCCTTTTTCATGTTAATTTTAATTGTTGCTAATTTTAGTTGGTGCAGCAATTTTTTAAATTTAACTGCCGATTTTTTTTTATTGATATTTACTATCAAGATAGAAATAAATAAATAATCATTATTCTGACACTGACGTAATGAAACGTTACGCTTTTGTTCGTCTCTTTCTGCAGTTACGAAGTAGCCCATTTTATTATATATATACAAATACGTCATATTGAGGTTACAGAAAAGAGTAATAACCAAATTAGATGAAATATTTGGTGAAATATTTAGAGCTTTACGCATGCGCGTTGTTGTTGTTGTTTAGTAACTGTCAATAAAATTAAACTTCTAAGGCCAAGCAAACAATGAAAACAAAAATTTTAATTGTTAAATCCTTATCTATATCTTATCGATAATAGTTTTTATGCAACAAGAGTGTAAACACAATCTTTATGATATGACGTCAAGTATTTCGTGACAAGGCTTGTCCGAGTCACGAAAATTATTGTCATAAAGCTTGTTTATACTTTAGTTGTATACAATATTTTTTATATGACACTTGATTTTTAAGGTGCATGTGATTTTTCTGGCAAGCCACTGTAAACACTACTCTGAATTGCACATTAATGACGCACTTGTTGGAATCTGGGAAACCGGATTCGATTCCGACCAACGCCAAATATTTCTAATTTTAAGTGGCACAAAATTAATACCTGTGGTGTGTCTCCACCCCCGCAATGAGTGCCCGTAAGGTGATGCTTGGTAAAAGCTATGGGTAATATGCCGTGATGATATATTTATTTATTTAAATACATACCTACATATTTACTATTGTTCTATTTACAATTTTCTTTTTAAAACGTTACTATTATTTATTTGAAATGATTATTTTTTGACAGTGACATTTATCTGTTAGTTACAAACATTTGAGCTGAACTGTGTAACCATGGAGTTGTATTATTTCATCAATTTATCCATAAAATATATACAAAAACTATTAATGCCAACATGTAGAAAATTGAATAATATTTAATTTCTATAAAAACAAATTGCGAAATTGCGAGATTTTGGTAAATGACCACGTTTCAAGGTGCCTAGAATCCAATGTTAACATTTTTACGATGATATCTGTGTGTATGTATGTGCGGGGATCCTCTTTAAGCTCTGACTCAAATACTATCGTTCAAAAAAATTTGTAACCTTGTATTTGTACCTTATAGTCCGCGAGCCAGCAACAGATTTTCATGACCAAGTTTCTCCCGGGCGATAACTTGTAAAATACTTCAGAGAGTTGTATCATGAAGCTCCGTGAACGTCAGCTGCGGTTCGGTGGGTGGGTTAAGTAGCGGTAGCCTCCCACGGACGTTGAACAAAAAATGAATTTTAATAATTTCCTCCCGATTAAAAATTTATCAAATTATAGCTAATCCAATATCTTAAAGAAAAAAAAAGTCAGCTGACTATAAAGTGGTGGATAATACGTCAGCTGGTCACACGAACATGATAAAAAAATATATATGTTCAGTCATTTCTCAATTGAAAATTTATCAGATGACAGTTTATATGATATTGTGAATAAATAAACATGTCCGCTGGCTATATCTCGGTGGGAAGATTGTCAACTTATGCTCTGAAGGGTGTAACGCAGGAGCCAGACAGGAGCATCTATCGCCTATTTAAATGCACCAGCTGACGAGTTTTCCCTCGGCATATTGCTAGCTGATTTTATATATTTTTTTATCTTGGTCGTGTGACCAGCTTACGTATTATCCATCACTTTATAGTCAGCTGACTTTTTTTTTCTTTAAGACATTGGATTAGCTATAATTTGATAAATTTTCAATCGGGAGGAAATGATTAAAATTCTTTTTTTTTCAACGTGCGTAGGAGGCTACCGCTGCTTAACCCACCCACCAAACCGCAGCTGACGTTCACGGAGCTTCATGATACAACTCACTGAAACATTTTACAAGTTATCGCCCGAGAGGAAATGATTGACCAAATTTGTACCCTGGCTCGCGGACTATTATTCTAATATGGAAATAATTCATTACATTTTATGGATAAATCTATAATTTATATCTCGGAGTCTACGCTTTAAACACAACACCATAGTTACATAGTTCAGATCTCAAATGTATGAAATAACAGATAAATGTCACTGTCAACAAACTAATCATTTCACATAAATAATAGTTATGTTTTAAAAAGAAAATAGTAAATAGAGCAATAGTTACATGGAAAGGAACTTAATACAGTTTCCAGGAGAAAGGTATGTATTTAAATTAATAAAATTTAAATCACGGGAGATTTTGTTTTGGCCACACCAGGTTTTTCTTTGTTTTTAATTGATTTTACCAAAGTTTTCGTCATGGTAGATCACAACTATGCTCATTCCCAAACTCAAATATTATAATTTTTCTGGGAATGCTATAAAGTGGTGCAGGAGTTATTTAACCGATAGATATTTGTACGTCACTATGTCGTCTGAAACAAAAACATCTCAGTCATCTTTATTTCCCTTACAGTGTGGAGTTCCTCAAGGATCTATTTTAAGCCCTTTATTTTTTTAAATCTATGTTGCGGACATGCCATCTATCTTGAATTATTTTTATTTATGATACGCAAATTTTAGCATCTTTTAGTCCTATTAAAATTTTGGAAACAACTGATTTAATAAATAATGATCTAGATTTACTTACAGAGTGGATAAAAAATAATGGTCTCAAGATAAACTCTGAAAAATAATTTCTTATTATCTTTGGATATAATGATACACTTGATATTGAGCTAGATAATGTTATATTAAAACGTAATGTTATAAAAAGTTTAGGTCTAGAGATCGATGAAAATTTGAACTTTAGAGCTCGCTTAACAAAAAAATTAACAGCGGCTAAACTGAAACTACGCCATTTATGTTCAGACACCTATTATCCTCGCAAGTTAAATTACGGGTAGTCAACACATTAATTTTGCCATTACTTCATTATTGTGCCTGTGTTTATGTACCAAATTTAACTAATCAGAAAAACGTAGAATAACTGTTTCAGAATGCTTGTCTTCGTTATGTCTATGGTATTCGTAAATATGATCATATATAACACTATCGCTCATTAGCTCATATGGATACTGTTGACGACCATTTAATAAAAACATTTAATTGCTTCACTCATAAAATAAGGATAACTGGCATTCCTCCCTACTTGCATGAAAAACTTGTCAAAAGTTATCATTAATCATTACGTGAAAAAGATCTGTATGATGTTCCAACCTTTAAAAAATCCAAATATACATGTTTCTTATCATATTTAGCTGCAATCCTTTATAATATTGTTCCTTCTCTTTGAAATCTCTGTCTGTCAATTCATTTAAAAATCATGTAAACGATTTATCGCTTGTTGACAATAATGTAATAATTCTTATTGTATCGGTTAGGTGAAAGAGCAGTCTATGGCTGAACCTCGCTATTGACTTGGGTCAATAAAGTAATATTATTATGCGATATTTTCGCTCTCATCACCCTGACGAGAGGTTCTATTATAATATATACGGCTATAAAACAGCAAGTGTATATAATATAAGATAAATTTTTAAAAACATTGAAGTTATCCTGATGTTATAGCTCTGTTCTACTATCCAGGTAAGTATTGTGATTATTTGAAATTTAACACTTTTCTTACAGTGCTGCAGGTGTCTAGTAGGACTGCTTTCTGTAGTTCACGGTATAAATATTTCCCGAGACCTAGTCCGTTGATGGCATTGTGCAACTTGTTCATGTTTGTTTCATGTCGTTAGCTAGAGGTATGTATTTATTAATTTTTTCCTTGTATTTAGGTTTCACATTGCCTGCATCTGGGACTGCTATGTCTCTTGTAGACTATGTCGGGCCTGTTGTGTTTCACTGTTTTTTCTGTCTGAATTATGCGATCCCAGTATATTTTTTCATGGGGTGTGTCAATTATCGCTTGCGGTGTATATTTGTAGTATGGAATCTTTTCCGCTCCTAATATCTTGTTGCAAAGTCTGTTGTGAATTATCTTTGCTACATTGTTATGCCTTCGTACATAGTCTATCCCTGTTAGTATAGTACACCCTGATATTATGTGTTCTATATTTTCATTTGCATCGTCACACATTCGGCATTTAGTATTCATCACGGCTGGGTCTTTGATTATGTATTTCCTGTAGTTACGTGTGTTTATTACTTGATCTTGGATCGCCATGACGAAGCCCTCTGTTTCTGCGTGTAAGTCACTGTGTTGTAACCATTCGAAGGATGCTTCTTGTCTATGTGTTGTTGTTCTGTTATGGCAATGTACCTCCCATGTAGTTCTTTTTCTCTCCACTTCTGGATTTTATTATTATTATTATTATTATAATTGCAGCGTTATTTGTTCTCTGAAATACTGTAATAAATATTTGAAAAAAATATAAATTGATTTATTTAGAATGATGCAGTAATCCTAACAAATCGTTATTCCGATAGCCCGAACACTCCTCACATTTAGCATTTCGGATTAAAGGGTTTCTACTCTATTTACATTTCAAAAATATCATTCAATATAGGTACTTCAATTATTATTATTTTACTATTATCCAAAACAAGAGCACAGATAATAATGCATTTTTGTTTTAGATGTATGATAACATTCAGTATATAATATGTACTCTAAATGAAGTTAATCAATTTCAACTTAATAATTGTACAATAAACAAGAAACATGATAATGTTAACAGTGATTCTAGCTGTGTTAATTGTGGTATTCTCAGCCATTACTTGGTACCAAACAAGAAGTAGATGTGCAAAACTTATAAATGCATTTCCTATGTATGGAACATTGATTCCTGTGTTAGGAAGTATCCTAGGAATAAGTTCAAAACCAGGTAACTTATCTTATATCGTTATCAAGAAAACATTTATCAAAATGCAGTTGACTACAAATATTTTTAATGTGCAAGGTCGTACTTATGCGCAGGCATATGGGGCTCTAAAACCCTAAAAAAATTGGGATTTAAAAATGAGTTTAAAATTAAAGAATTAAATTCTTCACATATTAGTGATTTGTTATAGACTTAAAACATACAGTAGTCAACAATTATAATAATTCTTTTGAGTAATTAGTCAATTTCATTTTTGTAATAAAATTTTAAATGTTGTAATTAAACATTTTATTGTTGTAATCAAATGTCTAAAGCGAAAGAAAATTCTCGACATCAATATGAAATGGCCACTTTTGCGGAAGAAATATTATTTATTCACAATCATATTAATATGTCGATTCCTAACCTTTTAGAGGTTAGGAAATACGAAATACCGCTCACACAGAGTTGCGTCGCTTTTATATCTCTCCATTATTCGAGAATATTCCAGTATGTTTCCAGTACGATCCAGAACAATAGAACAAAAGAATCAGGCGAGCAAGGATAATTAAGCTTATCTACCCCCTCTCTTTACGCTCGCGTCAGCCGCGTTAGACGTGGCAGTTATCGCCTTCCGAGAAACGGTTGTGTTATAGACCGTTCGACCAGTGGCGACGGTTGCGTACTCACTAGACTCAGTGGCGTCGGCTGCGCACGATACAATATATCAAATTAATTTATTTAAGATAACCGCTATTATTTCTGCGGAAACCACACTTTCTAAACCTTATTCTCTTTACGTTCTTATCTTTGTTTACTATATTTCTTTTTTTTAAGATGTTTTGTTTGTACAAGTCCGTGAAATGATGCTTTCTTTCAAAGAAAGTTTTTCCGCGTGGGCTGGAATATATCCATCTGTACACATCATCACAGCAGATGATGCAGAGGTAAGATTGATGTAAAAGATTTAATTAATAATTTATTATAATCCAAATATTATTTTGAAGATTATATTATCCAGTACAAAACACATCGATAAGGGGCAAATTTATGACTTATTTAGAAACTGGTTGGGAACTGGACTGTTAACAAGTACAGGTGGAGTAAATTTTATTTATTTAATTACATGTTTATAATTTATTTAAACTATTAATCATTCTTCTCATAACATTTTGATTTTTTATTTCTAATCTGATAAAATATTAATATCACTTAAGCCTGTTTAAGACAATCATATATTTACAATTAAATTTACATGCAAATTTACATAATAAATTTTGATCAAAATCTTTTCGTTTTACACGGCCAAATATTTGTGACATGTTTGATTGTTGCCAACTTAAGTACATTTTTATATGTTGGTAACGGTTTACTACTACGGTTTACTAACTTGTCAAATGTTTACAGCTGATGTTTTCATCTGTGTGTCGCGCTCGTTTTTGTAAACTAAGTTGTGGAGTAAGTGTTGTGCAAAAATATAATTTTTATATTTTTCAGTGTCTTCGTACAACAATTCATTTTGTACTAAATTTAGTATACTTCTATTTTGTCGCTTTTGAATCCACGGCTTGACCCAAATTCGTTTACGCTTCAAAATCTTATTTCGTACATTAACAACTGCGACCATTACAAATGTTTTTTTAATTTTTCTATTCATTGTTCTTCATTTGAACTTGACGTTTGGTTTTGAGAAAAGTTTCTTAGAACAGAGTAGCCAATTACCTGCAACTACACATGAAATGTAAACTTTTGTTTAATGAAAACCCTAAATATCACGAAATTTTAAGCAAATGACCTTCAAAATTAGAACATGCCCTATTTGAGAATTTTTTACAACATCGTATGGTACCATAAGAAGTTGTAAATTTATTACCGTGTAATCATTGAAATTTTGTGATCAAATACGAAGTTGTAAAAATGCATGTAAATTTATGATAATGTAAAACAGGCTTTACAGTGTATTGAATGTAAATTTTAGGTTCAAAATGGCATCAGAGAAGAAAAATGTTAACACCAGCGTTTCACTACAATATATTGCAAATGTTTGTCGAAATTTTCGGTGATAAATCCGACAAATTTATAGATATTTTAAACCAAGAATGTAAAAAACCCAAAACAGATGTTCAACATATTATTAAAGAACTAACTTTGGATAACATATGTGGTAAAAAACAAATCTATTTAACATTACTTAAACTATTATTCCTTCTAAAAACAACGCTACACTTTAAATTTTGATGGGAAGCGACGCCAATGCCATAAACCATTTTGTTATGAAACTTTGTGCAATATACCTAGTATTTTATCTAGGGCGAAAAGTGAATTTTTAAGGTATGAGCAAGTTGTTTACGGCCGTGGCAGTCATTACTTGTGAGTCCCTTAAAGACACTTTTCGTCTGAGGTCACTGATGTAGCTATAGGTTTCTTATGGGGGAGGGGGGGTTCTGGTAGGGTTGGATGAAAAATGTATGATAAAAAAATATATATATTTTTAAATTTTTCACGGTCAAACGTGTTTTAATGCAATGTAAGATAATATAGAGTTCTTTACAATGAAGCAAATTTAACAAATTCTTAAAAATTAAAATCCACATTTTATGACGAAAACGCGTATGTACACTGGCTTGCAAAAAAATCGCGTACCTGTTTTTTGCTGTATTGAGTCGATCTCGATTGTTAACTTGTCAGTGTCACAAGTCAGTGTCATTAGTGTCAATTAAGATGCCAAAATTATCAGAAAACGAGAAAGTTGTAATACTCTCTAAGTTAGAAGAGGGGTGGTCAATCAGATCAATAGCAGAAAATTAAGATCAAATAAAGTACTGGACGCTGATGTAGCGATGATAAATTACTAATGTTACTTCGTCCATAATTTGTTTCAGTCATAATTTTTACTTATTTATAATCTATTTAAAATAAATACTTGGTTGTTCTTTAATTTTTCTAGAATATATTTGTAATTTAGTAGTAACTTAGTACAATGAAGAACTTGCTCCACGATACCTAAAATAATGACATGACAGTGACAACGGTGACAACTTCATTGACAGTTGATATTAACCTATTTTTAAAAAAATCGTATTTACATAGCTAAAACAAGGTAAAAACTCGGTTACTTGATTTTAAGGTGTACGCGATTTTTTTGCAAGCCAGTGTACGCTCCAAAAGCGTATAGTTGCCCCTTCTACTATACTTTATGATGCGAGATGGGAGCATAAGCAATAACTACAAAAACAGAAAATACAATGTTGCATTAAATTAAAATATTATATTACTGAGTAGTAGCAATATCATTATTCTATTGAACTGCTCAAAATAAAATGTATAATAATTAAATGTTAATTAAATTGCGTTCCTCACAAAATACGGGACAATTGGGCGTCCCGAACAGTACTTTACGGGACGCTCAAATGTTAGCTGAAATAGGGGACAATCCCGTATTCTTGGTTTTCATTTTGTAAGAAAATTAAATCCAGCTTAATATCAAACGTGGCAAAATATAACCATATATACGTCGGTGTCTGAGGTACATACATAATTTTATGTCATACTGATTATAATACAAGTAAAAAATCTGATGTGGCCAGCACATAACCTCTCGCCGTATATTTTACCTGGCTGTATGCATAAAGCAAAGAATATTTTTATAAATACAAATAATATATTCATATAAATCTATGACGTATAAACTTCTTTGTTATTCAATAATAGCATGTCTCAACATGAAGATATTTTACCATAAATTATGTTACAATAAATTACAAAGTAGAGTACTATATATAAATATTAGGCTGGTAACAGCAATTTTCAATTCGAACAAAGTTGTTTACTTTCGCTTCATATTCTTCTAGTAAAAACATTAATTTTGGGCGGTCTAAAATGTATATATGGATTGTGCATCTATTCTTACATATCTTCTTTTACATTTTATTTTTTCATACATGTTATATCTAAATAACACTAATTCCCTTTAATAAAGTGACGGATAGATTGCACTCCGATTATTCTTATATCGATGTGTAATTTTGTCAATATTTACAACTTACTTGAGAAGAATTTGATAGCTTTTCGCAATTCAAAGTTACTCTAGTCTATAGTACTGGTGTACATTGTCCCATAATGTTTGAAACAAATTTAAGTCCTTCAACCTAGACTTGTCATCTCCATAATAGTCACAGATCAAGAATTAAGGGATTCTCCAAGTACATTTTTCTTTCATTACTCATTATTTCTGACACTGACATTTATCTGTCAGTTACAAATAATTTAAATTATCAACTATTTTTCATGGCATTCTTTCGGCTGTCAAATTTATTACAACAGATTATTTTATATATTATACTTCTTTTATCTCTAAATCTATGGAATATATAATAAAATATTTAAATGTATCAGATAGAGATTTTAATTTTCTTTAATATTACCACGAAAAATTTTCAAAAAATAATATTTAGAAGATTTTTTTTCAAGAATCTTCTACTTCCGGTTGTCCAATTATTACCAAAACCTTTTCAGATCTTCCCATGAATGTCCGATTGGGAAATACGTTGTTAAACAAATTTTAAGTCTTATAGTTTTTGAGTAACCGTCCTTCCAACATCCCACACACACACACACACACACACACACACACACACACACATCCACACACACACACACACACACAGACATCATCGTAAAAATGTTAAAATCGGATTGTAGGGACCTTAAAATAATGCTTATTCAATAAAATCTGGATATGCGATTTTTAGCATGAATGCAATACCTCTCTTAGCGAGAGGTAAAAAGGTAAAATTGTATTATACTAAAACATGCTTATTCACTAAAAACTCATCATTGAATTTTTTGACCAATGACAATACCTTCCTCACCTAAAGGTGACGGAAAGTAAAACTATCCAAATAGTTATACAAAGTTGTAGAATGTAACGCTGTTTTTGACTAAAACAGTAACACAAAATTGACTTTGTAAATGCGAAATAGAAAAACTGTGTTATTATTTTAGAATCTTCAATGGGCATAAAATTAGACAAAAGTGATAAATCACATATCGGCTACTATGACGCTATAACTGAGTACGAGTATTTAATAATTATTTTTAGCTTTAACTAATATATTCTGTAGACTTATAGAAGTATTAATAGAAAGAGTACTTTCTCCATGGTTTCATATGGATATGACATATTACTTCAGCCCAAATTATTGGAAAGAAAAAAGATTAACCAAAATTTTACATAAAGTAACGAGAAAAATAATAAGTGAGAGAACTGCGACTTTCAAAGAAAGCGATGTAGCAGACTTGGAATCAACGGATGTCAAACCAAAGAAGCGGTTAGCCATGTTGGATCTTTTGATTTATGCCAAAAGGCATTTAGGAATAATTGATGATGATGGAATTGCAGAAGAAGTCGACACTTTCATTTTCGAAGTAAGATAAAGATAATGAATAAAAGTGATATTCTTTTTTTGTATTTATATCAGGGCCCGCTTGATATTTTGTGGGGCCATTTGCATGATGCCGCTACTATAGTTAAGAATACAGCACTCTTATAAAGAATAATTTATTGTCAAATCGTTTGACATTAAAACTCATGCTTTCTGGCTTACAAAACCGACCACCGCTATTTTTTTCGTTATTATTATAGTTACAAAAAAATATTATAGTATAAAGTTATAGGAGACTAAGGGGAACATCCCATTAAAGAAGAAAATATTATTTTAAAAAATAAAAATTAATTTTATATCCTTACATAATCAAAATATTGAGTCAAATGCGATTGAAATTTAAATAAATTTGATTTTTATAGTCATTTTCTCAGTAGGCTATGTATGAAGAACAAGAATTGCTATTTGTCAATTTGAATTATTTAGGATAGAAATTAAACAGAACACTGTTTATAACGTTGTTAACAAATATATGTTTCATTTTAATTTAAGTTCCATTGTTTTTCATTCATAGCCTACTGAAAAATAACTATAACAATAAAATTTATTTAAATTTTAATTGAATTTTTCTCAAAAATTTTATTATGTAAGAATATAAAATAATCACATGGTTGAATTCAGAAAAAAATGCTCTTTCGGATGAGCCTACAAAATACATATCATCCTATTTAAAAAAATCTGTTGTGGCCAGCACAATACCTCTCGCCACTTCCTTTTTTGGTTACATAAGTATAGGGCGCGAACAGTCATGTTACATTCTTGGCCTTGACAAGCAGATGTGGGGGCCCGTTTCAGAATGATAATTAGTCATTATGTTTCATTTAGAATTTCAAGTTTTTCTAAATACACGTAGTTAATTTGTCACCAGGAGTGTGGAATTTACTTGTCGAGGAAAATAAACCATATGGAATTCGAAAATCACTAAATTTAGAATGAGAAATTATGATATTTACATCTATATACATAATTACTAGCTATCATTCTGACATGAGTCCCCATATCTGCTTGTCAAGGCGCCCTATTGTATTTAACATTTCTTGTATACCTACATTCTACAACAAAAATTCTACTTACATATATCTATTCCTGATATTTAGATTGTTTAATTTTAAATTTATTTTATGAAGAAATTTTGTCCTCTTCTATTTTTTCGAAATGTTTCCAATTCATTGTCAGGATTGACAGTATTTTTGAAGGATATATGTAATAGACCTATAATTTTAAATATTTAACTATTAATACATTAAGAAATAATATAATGTATGCACTTCCCAGAAAAACTCTTTAGTAATATCTATGAATTTCTGACACTGACATTTATCTGTCAGTTACAAACAATTTAAATTATCAACTATTTTCCATGGCATTCTTTCGGCTGTAAAATTTATTACAACAGATTATTTTATATATTATATTTCTTTTATCTCTAAATCTATAGAATATATAATAAAATATTTAAATGTATCAGATAGAGAATTTAATTTTCTTTAATATTATCACGAAAAAATTTCAAAAAATAATATTTGGAAGATTTTTTTTCAAGAATCTTCTACTTCCGGTTTTCCAGTTGTTACCAAAACCTTTTCAGATCTTCCCATGAATGTCCGATTGGAAAATACGTAGTTAAACAATTTTTAAGTCTTATAGTTTTTGAGTAATCGTCCTTCCAACATCCTACATACATACACACACACACATACATCCACACACACACACACACACACAGACATCATCGTAAAAATGTTAAAATCGGATTGTAGGGACCTTGAAACGTGCTTATTCAATAAAATCTGGATATGCGATTTTTAGCATGAATGCAATACCTCTCTTAGCGAGAGGTAAAAATGTAACTTTGTGTTATAACTTGTGAACCACTGGTTTAAAAAAATATTTTCTTTTCTAATAGGATGTCTCCCTTGATAATAGCGGTGGCTTTTAAACCTCGGAGCCTAGTACGGTTTCATCGTTCACATCTGCCTCAAGCCGGCCCTGTCTTATATGAATACTCGTTTTATTAAATTTGTTAATTATTGATATTATATTTCTCTTTAGTACCTACTTTTTGAGAACAATATTAATTATTGCTCTCTGAATTATGTTATGTACAGGAATAATATTCAATTTCCGGTTGAAGAAATGTACATAATTTAACTTTTGGCTTTGGTATTAAATTTTTTAGTTAATAACTGAAATAAAGAAAAAAATCATTATTAATATAGGAGTAGTGTTTAAAATTTATATTAACATCAAAAAAGTATTTAATATAATTATTTTGTTTTAGGGCCATGATACAACTGCTGCAGGAATAATTTTTTCATTACTACTATTAGCTCATAATCCAGAACATCAAGTAAGAAAAATAATATACAAAAATTTTGAAAACATTTAAATAGGAATTTAACGCCGGTTACTCTAAATGTGTACCAACTAAAATTTACTTCGAAAGTCACGTGAAAATAACATTAAATACCCAGGATTGAACAATTAGATATATAATTCATGTTAGATGCATTATTATTTCAATTATTTTAAGCCTAGAATGATAAGTATTAATGGGTTCAAGTTATATTTATGAAACAATTTTCTATTTTTATAGTACACTTATCTTGGTGCAACGATATTATAGTTATTAATGTCATTAGGCCAATATAAAGCAAATAACAGACGCAGCTGAAGTATGTAAACCGAGGCGATGGGCGAGGTTTATAATCAGCCGAGTCCGTCATTTGTATATCGGAAAAAAAATCGTAATAGGTACCATAAAACTCTTTACTTCCTTGTACGTAAGTAAAGGAAGGATTGTAATCGCGATTTTCAGATTTCAGCGGAAATATCCATTTTGACTAATTTCGTCGTGACGTCTGTACGTACGTACGTATCTCGCATAACTCAAAAACGGTAAGCCGTAGAAAGTTGAAATTTTGTATTTAGGGCTGCTATAACATCTAGTTGTGCACCTCCCTTTCTGGTTATTACACAATTTCCAGAAGTGGCACTTTACATGAAGCCTATAATAGATTTTAATGAAAAACTGTTTTAAAATATAATCCAAAACTTTCCAAATTTGGTATACAAGACTTTTATGTCAATCGAAATAACAATAGATTTTGGTTAAAATAGGCTAACCGGAAGTGGTACATTACTTGAAGTTGTTAACAGTTTTTCTTGAATAAAATGATTTTATTTTGATTTTAGAAATAAATGCTTCAAATAAAAGTTTTAGAGAATTAATTTCTGCGTCTAGCACATCAAGTATTATTAAATTAACCCTTTGTATAAGCGAGATATGTAAATTTAAAAATTATATACTTTTTTGTTTTTGTAATAAAGCTTGCTATGGATTAGGACAAAAACATAAAAAAAATGTTCATGTCAAATTACGTTAAATACGTGCAATTTTATGATTCGTACAATAACAAATATTATATTTTTATTGTGAAATTAGTCATATTCATTGTTGTAATCAAGTATTTCTTTGTTGTAATCAAAACTCTCTTTAAAAAGAACCGGGTTAGATTAATGTTAATTTAAGAATGATAGTAGTAAATGAATTATCTTTTGTTCTATATCAAAATATTTCTCGGGCTTGGCTTAAGTCTGTCAATATTTTGTAATTTAATTATTAAAAAAATATGTATAGTTTAATACTCGTACAAGGAAGTCGTGTGGTGTCCACATCAGATTTTTTTAGAAATACTTTATCCATAATTGCAGGCGCCTGTTATAAACCTTAACGGCCTCCGGCCGTTATAGACGCCTTTTCACTGTCGTTTTTCGTTCCTGCGTCCGTTATAATCCTTAACGGCCGGCGTCCGTTATAGATCCCTTTTCACTTACGTGTCTAGTCCTGTTAAATCACAATAATGGTATGGTATTAGGAAAAATCTAGTATATCACGGCATATTACCCATTGTATGGTGTGCCACATATTCGTATCGTGCAGGCATTTACAAGACGTCACTTCACGGCACTCATTGTTGATGTGGAGGGCGAACCACAGGAGTCACTTTTGTGCCATTTAAAATCGGCGTCGGTCGGATCGAGTCCGAGTGACCAAATTCGTACTATGAATGTATATTGCTAACATACATTAAAAATATCTACTTTAGAGCTACTGTCATAGAGTCCAGTGTGTTTCTTTTCATGGTGCCACATCAAATTTTAGAAAAATAGAGCACGGCGTGCCCCAAGGCTCTATTTCAGGGCCTTTCTTTTTTCTAATATATGTTAATGATTTTTCTAACTATATGGATCCGATTACAAGTGTATTGTTTGCAGATGATACCTCACTAATTACAGATGATTCTAATTATGAAAATCTAACGCAAGGTAATACTAGTACTATTAAGAAAGCTGAAAATTTGTTTTCAGCAAATAATTTACTTTTAAATAAAGACAAAACTCAAAAAATAGTTTTCTCAAAAAATCATCATTATAATAATAATGTTTTTGTCTCAATTCTTGGAATGCATATAGAACCGACATTAAATGGTTCCTCTCATATTTCTTTCATTAGTAAAAGATCTGTTGTGGCCTTCCGTCATTCTCGTGTATAATGTATAAATTCCATAATTTTTCTTACAAAAGATTCTAAATTTACAGTAAAATTATTTCATAAACAAACTATTCAAATTGCACTTGACACTGGCATCTTCTTCTTCTTTAGCTTTTCCCATTCGTTAGGGGTCGCTATTTTTGCATATCGTTCTTATTCAGTTCCTTTTCTCTCAAATCTTCCGCAATACAGGCCTTCCATCTTATCTTTGGTCTTCCTCTGTTTCTTTAACGTCCTATTACTAAACTATTCATTCTTGTTCCAATATAATTCTTCATTTCTCCTCATGACATGTTCAAACCAATGTAATCGTCTTTCTTGTATCTTTCTAAAAACTTGTAACACTAGAGTTATTTTCTTACCGTATCTTTCCGTGTATTCCCCAATATCTACTTCAACATCCTCATATCTGCCACATTAATTTACTTTTTATTGATACTGACATCTGTCAATTTGAATTATATGAATATATTACTAGTTCCCAATTTTGGCATAGCTGGCTGAATTATAAAATTTAATTTCTTTAAAATTCTTTAACTCTGTATCTTTTGAATATGAAGTATAAATTGTAATCAAATCGTATAAAGAATAATATATTCTTTAAGTTATAATAACGTTAAATGTCAATAAATCAAATTTAACTGTTAAATCTTCAAATGACACTACTTCCGGTTGACCAATTATAACCAAAATCTAATCAGTTGTTCTTCTGGATGTAAACTTGAGGAATACGAAAAAATTATAATTTTTGGAATTGTGGTATTGAAGTTATGGAATCCGGAACTTTTGTCACACACACACACAGACACACAGACATACAGACACACATACATACAGACATCATCGTAAAAATGGTAAAATCGTATTATATGGACCCAAAAACGTGCTTATTCAGTAAAAACTCATCATTGAATTTTTTGACCAAAGACAATACCTTCCTTACCTAAAGGTGACGGAAGGTAAAAAACTATCCGGAATTGTTTTTTTACTACGAAGACTAAACTCTATGATTGATAAATCTACATTAAAAATTGTTTATTTTTCGTTATTTCATTCAGTTTTATCTTACGGTATTCTCTATTAAAATATTTCGTCTGCAAAAAAAGCAGTGAGAATTCTTTATAATCTTTCATTTAGAGACCACTGTAAAGAAGCTTTTATTAATTTAAAAATTTTGTCGTTACCTTGTCTATTTATTTTTCAGACACTGATAGATATTCATAAAAATAAGGATAATATGTTAAAAAGTGAAGATGTGTACACTTATAAAACCAGATCTGTAGATTTAATACGGAAACCTTTTTTGCGAATACAAAAATCATTAAATAACACCTTAAATCTAGACTATTATAATGTTTTACCCACCAGAATTAAAAATCTAGAATTTAAAACATTCAAAAATGCAGTTAAATTTTTTTTTATTGAGAAACTGTTTTTATACGAGATGAAGAAAATTACCTTGGAATGTATAAGATAAATAACACTCAAAGTTTATTGTTTTACAATAATGTATTGTATTTTATTACTAATCATTACCTTTTGGACTTGTGTGAGATTACTTACATTGTTACTTACTTTGTTTAATTATTATATTTATTCTCTTTTGACTTAACCAACAAATGATTATGTAATTTGACTTATGTAAATTATTTTTATTGCCATGTTTTTTTGACGTACTATAAACATTGTAAAAATGTAAAATAGTTTAACAAATAAATACTAAATACTAATATACAGAAAAAATTTGAAAGAAGTCCGATCAAAGTTATCTACGAATTGTATGAATTCAGATTTTTGCTCCGCCCATTTTGTCAAATTAGTGTCGTTTGCTTAGTTTTTATGAGGGTACATAAGATACTACTGTTATTTTATTATTTTAAAAATATATGTTACAGTAAAAACATTCAAAATTCAAAACTAAGTCAACTGATAAGTTTATTAGCAAATGTAAAACCAAATATGTGAAAAATAAGACACTGACACAATGTCAGTGTCAGTAACCCTGGCAGAAAATAATCGTACGGCTATGAATCAAGGTAATGTATCTGAATTAATAAATAAACTTACGTTACAGCGAAAGTATTGTCAACAACGAGCTTCGTTTTAAAGTGGAATGTCCTAACTTAGTCGAAACATTATGGATTTTTGAAAGACAAGCGTGTTATATCTATCCTTGTCACACAGGCATATAGCCTTTGCAAAGGAGATAGATAAATGTATGCCAATTTGTTACTTCGTTCATGATACAGATGAGCTTGATCGGACATCTTTAATTTTTTTTTACTGTACATGAATACATGAATTCATAGCTGCCACGTTACTACCTTTTATTAACTTCTTGTTCTGAAAAAATCAATTGAAATCTGGTTTTCGTAGCTTTTGTAAAAACCGTCAAACCGTCGTTGAATTGCGATGTTCTACTATCTGGATAGATGTTTTATAAAACGTAGAATAGCTTACGGCTACATTGTAATATGAATAGTATATCGAAAAAACTAATTAAATATTAAACACCATCAGTAGTATGACGTATGCGGCACTGGAATATATGTTTAATTGTAGCATAATAATTTTTAGCGATTACACAGACATAGTTATACTATGAAATGTACAATTTCTTGAAAATTATCAGAAAATAACAGAAAATTATAAATTTACTAAAGAAAATGCAGAAAAAATTCAGTATAATTTAGAATTATCGCAAAATATTTACTTTAATAGTAATTCAGTAGAAAATTTAAACTTTAATCATATATTATACAACAAAACGATTGAAAATTCTCGATTATACGAAACGTGTTGCCTGGAAACATCACGAGACCGAAGGTCGAGAATATTTGTTTATTGTGCTGAATTGTTGAATTAAATATGCTGTCACCAACCTTTTGTAAAAGATTTTACATCTTTTATTTTTTATTTTCGTTATATTTGTATTTACAACTGGCTTATTCAGCCAACCAGTAAATTTGAGGAATGATTAAGGCGTGAGAGAATATGGTACTCTAGGTTGAGGTATCAATTCAGGTAGTTTTCCATTTCATGTACATAAGTCCAAAGGTTTTGTTCCTTTTAATCTCCTTATTTCATTTTCATTGTTTATGATTCAAAGCTAGATAGTTTGGATGATGATTTAATCTTGTTTCGTATCTATTAGCGTATAGAGGTATTTGTTCATGGACATATTTAATTTTTAAATTTTTATGTAGGGTTTCATTACTAACGTACCATGGCGCGTTGCAATTATTCTTAATACTTTGTTCTGAAATTTTTAAATGACGTTAATATTAGATTTTTGGCGCATCCCCAAATTTGAATTCCGTAGGCCATATCGGTATTAGTGTTGTTTTATACATCTTATATACAAAATAAATTATTATTATTATGTTTCTATGGCGCAGAAAGAAACAAAATATAATTGGAACGAAATAAATATCAAATCGACGTCTGTCATATGTTATTCAAAGTGTCAGTCTACTGTCTATTTAATATCTTTTTATGGGTTTTCGTGGCCGTGTGCCTAAGTGTCTGGTCTAGAGTTTCACGGCATGACTTGATATTCAAGTTACTTGACTTGACTTGAAATCAAGTCAATCTCAAGTCAAGTAATAGTAGCCGAAAATCAAGTCAAGTCAAGTAGTTACAATTTCAAGTACTTGAAAAATCAAGTAATTATTTTTTTAATTACCAGAAAAAGTTCTTCAAGACAACATTCCATTTTCATATAGTTCCTTATGTTTTATAACAATATCAATAATATAACTTGAAATATAAACTTTTATTCATAAAAGTAAATCATACATTCAAATTTAAAAATTAAAAAAAAAAGATTTGAAAGTTTATATGAATTAACAAACTATTTATAGTATATGTATTATGGTGGACCATAAAAGGGGGCAAGTCGAATCTTAACTGAACCACCCCTAAAATGGTTCCAAATGAATAAAAACAAATTATACTGACAATGATTCCGCTTAAATTGAATATTTGACCGTGCCTAAATGCACTTGATTTTTTCCCATTTAAATAACATGGCACATTTTGGAACTTTATTTTTCTCCGAGATATTAAGAGGTTTAAAAAACAATACATTATTGGAATATATACTAGAATGAGTCGAGAATATGTGGACAAAATCTGAAGTCTTATTTCGAATGGAGTATAGCTTTTTGGGCTTTTGTGCGATAGTTTAACCATCTACAGTTAACTTAATAATAATGATTAGGACTTCAAATTTTGTTGACAAATTCTCGGGTCATTCTAGTATATATTCCAATATTGAGTCAATTTTTTAAACCACTGCACAGATTTTAACTTGCAGTAGTGAATCAGCACAGTATATGGCACACCACGCCGTACCACACACAGCTAGATTATGATTCTACTGATTCGCTCGTTTTCGTATATAATCGGTTCGTTATCAAGTAGCTTGAATTTGCTTGAAATTAATTGATCAAGTCAAGTAGTATCGATAGAAAATCAAGTCAAGTCAAGTAATGAATTTTTGAAAAGCTTGATTTTCAAGTCAAATCAAGTAATTTACAAAAATATCAAGCTACTTGACTTGATGAAAGCCTAGTCTGGTCGCGAATCTGGGCACCCAGATTCGATCCCGACCGACAACAAAAAATATTTCTAATTTTAATGGCACAATATTGACCCCTGTGGTGCATTCTCCACGCCAGAAATAAATACCCGTCAGGTGACGCCTGGTAAGCGCCCGCACGGCTTGGCCATCTGATTACGTTTCAGAAAACGAATAGAGGTTTTAACAACGGGTTTACCAATCTGGCTTACAACACATACACAAATAATGTATCATGTTGTGTTTTTAGGAAAAAGTAATAACCGAATTAGATGAAATATTTGGTGATTCCAAACGACATGCAACATACGACGATTTGCAAGACATGAAATATTTAGAGCTTTGTATCAAAGAGTGTCTTAGAATATATCCAAGTGTACCACTCATCATAAGAAACATAACAGAAGATGTTCAATTAAGTTAGTATTAATATACGAGGGTGGATTGAAAATTTTCGGAATGACATTAATATCTCGTATTTAACACAGACTACATTTTATTTTTCTTCATTGTCCCTTCTGAGGTCAACACACTTGATCCAAAGTTTTTCTAACTTTTCCATTTCCTCACGAAAATGGTATTCTTTGAGGTCCTCAAAATAAGCATTTACTGCTTCGATGCCTTCTTCGTTGGATCGATATTTCTTTCCAGTGAGAAACGTGTTGAGTTTCGGGAAAAGATGGAAGTCCGAGGGAGCCATATGGGGGCCGATTTCAAACGTCAGTTTAGTCCACTTTTGTGGAGCAATACGACTTGAATGAGCTGGCGCAATGTCGTGGTGAAACAAGATCTTTTTCTTTGCCATTCCCGGGCGTTTTCTTGAATTGCTGCTTTTAAGCTTGTCTACAAGTGTGGCGTAGTATTGTCCAATTACAGTTTTTCCTTTATCAAGATAATCAATTAGCAGAATGTCACCTTTCGTGCCGATTGAACTGACCACTTTCTTCGGGGCCGACTCACCATGTCCAATCTACGCTTTCGACTGAATTTTCGTCTCTGGAGTGTAGTGCTCTATCCAAGTTTCATCCATGGTTATGAAACGTCTTTTAAAATCGACCGGATTTTTCTCAAACAACTCTAAATTTTCAGCTAAAGTTCGTGCCCGAATGCAATTTTACGTCGAACTAAGCAAATGCGGTAATCACCTGTCGCACATTTTTCTCATGTCCAGCTCATTATATAAAATATGAACAAGTTCATAAGAGACCCTTATGGCTTCCTCAATCTCCCTCACTTTCATTCGGCAATCTTCCAGAATCATATCATGGACTTTATCCACAATAGCCGATTTTGGGCGACCTGAACGTGGCTTGTCCCAGGTGTGTTTTCGGCCACTCTTAAATTCCGAAACGCAGAAACTCACCGTGGAAAACGAAGGTGATGTATTCCCAAGGACAGCATCCAACGAACCTGGTCTTGATCTCCGTTGCCGTCGTTCCTTCCAAATAAAAAAACTTGATCAGCGCACGAACTTCGTTTTTATTAGTGGTGGGATCCGGATCCGGATAGTTTCGGTTTCGGATCCAAAATTATCCGGATATCCGGATAATTGAATATTGAACTATCCGGATCTCGGATCCAAATCTCAGTATCGGATTTTGGATCCGGATCTGAATATGGGATTTTGGATCCGGATCTGAGTATGGGATTTTGGATCCGAATCTGACTATTGGAGTTTGGATCCGAATCTGAGTATCGGATCTTGAATTCGGATCCGAATATCGAATCTTGGAAAGGGATTTGAGTATCGGATCTTAGATTCGAATATGAGTATGAGATATGGAATTCCAGTATCCGGATCGGCTCTCGTATTCGAATATTCTCAGTATTGAACTTTACATTTCAATATTAGCATCGCGTCTCATCAAAACCAAATAAATCTGATGACAGTCCACAATACATTTTTGTTTGATGTAGTTAATTAATAGTTGGCAGATATAAATTTCTGTTGGATAACTTTTAGCATCCGCTAAGAAGGAAATTCTTCGATTCCACAGAACTATAAATAACAAAAACAACCCCTTTTATGTGAAACACGTGCACGATAGGTATTTCGCTACCTGCAACGAACTTATGGCCATTTTTTCTCAAATTTCTTTTTCTTTACATTTGCACATACTACTGGTTATTTTAGAGTAAAATGTATTACTGTTTGTGTACTGGTGTTTACAGACAGCTGTAAAGATAAACAGGCCCACTTTAACGGTTTGAATTTGAACCCAATTCCAGATGTTAGACTTCACATTCCAAATGAAGAATCGGATCCAGAATTAAAATTTGGATCCGGATCCGCAAACAAAACATCAAATTCGGATCCGTAAACAAATTCGAATTAAATTTTCGGATATCCAAGGATCCTGATATTTTGAAATCCGGGTTCTCGGATCCAAGTTTTGTCGGATCCTCACAGCACTAGTTTTTATCCATTATCGTTTTAACACTAGGTAGATCGACACAGACGCTTTTCACGATTAGACTGATAGACAGATTGTACTGAAATTTCTTGACAGTTCATATTAAGAATTAACAAAACAACGACATAAGATTGTTTTCGAAAAACCAAGGCCAGTGATTCCGGAAATTTTTCAATCTATCCTCGGATGTAATTTTTATTAAAATTCATTCTAAAATTAATCAATTTTAGCAAACCACGTGGCACCGGCGGGAACAGAAGTATTTCTACATATCTACAATATCCATCGGGATGTTAAATATTTCCCAGATCCTGAAAAGTTTGATCCTAATCGGTTTCTCCCTGAAAATTCAGCAGGAAGACATCCTTATACATATATTCCTTTCAGTGCTGGACCGAGGAATTGTATTGGTCAGGAAATATGTTGATATTATCTTATAATTTAAAAATAACTGTAATTTCATTATAGGTCAAAAATTCGCTATGCTGGAACTAAAGAGTGTTTTGTCAACAGTTCTACGTAATTTTACTCTGGAGCCTATTGATTCAACGAAAGACTTAACTTGGGTTATAGATTTAGTTTTAAGAGTGAAGGGACCAATTCATATTAAATTTAGATCAAGACATGGGCAT
The DNA here is from genome assembly GCA_951394225.1 of Harpalus rufipes. NCBI lineage: Eukaryota > Metazoa > Arthropoda > Insecta > Coleoptera > Carabidae > Harpalus > Harpalus rufipes. The sequence continues at coordinate 61,953,968 of OX596275.1, forward strand.
GAGTAGTATAAATAAAATCATTATAGAAACTATGTACCTAGTTACATTTGATTTTAATTAATAAAGTATCAAGTATAATCTATTCTGAGGTCGTGTATTTCTTTTTATCAAAATGAGATTGATTTTGTAATCGAAAATCGTAAAATTTTTGAAAAGTGTCCGATCAAGGTCGTCTACGAATTGTATGAATTCAGATTTTTGCTCCGCCCATTATGACAAATTCAGTAGTGTCGTTTGCTAAGTTTTTGAGGGTACATAAGATACTACTGTTATTTTATTATTATAAAAATATATGTTACAATAAGAGCATTCAAAATTCAAAAGTAAGTCAACTGGTAAGTTTATTAGCAAATGTAAAACCAAATATGTGAAAAATAAGATACTGACACAATGTCAGTGTCACTGACACTGACAGAAAATAACGTTATTCGTACGGCTATGAATTAAGGTAATTTTTTTTTTTTGGTAATTTTGGGGCCTTAGTAATCCTCATGAATATTTGTATAACATTTTATTTGTTACATTTACAAGACGTTTCGGATACTAATACAATTAAGCAAAACAGGAAATATTTTAAATTAAAAATGTAAATTAATTTTTTTTTAAACAACATCGACAACAATATGCCAGCGGTTGACCGCTTCAAAATCTTGACAAGCAGTGACAAGAAACAAGAATTAAGATAATGTATCTGAATTAATAAATAAACTTACGTTACAGCGAAAGTATTATCAACAACGAGCATCGTTTAAAAGTGGAATGTTTTATCTTAGTCGAAACAATATGAATTTTTGAAAGACAAGCGTGTTATCGCACATGCTTATAGCCTTTGCAAAGGAAAGAGATAAATGTATGCCAATTTGTTAATTCATTCATGATACAAATGACCTTGATCGGACATCTTTATTTTTTTTACTGTACATGAATACATGAATTCATAGCCTCCACGTTATCAGTTATTTATAGTTGCTTGTTTACAAAAATTTATTTTAGAAGTCCCTTATCGCAATTAGCTTCAGTCTGTAGCAAACAGTGAGGCAGATCACTAGGAAACATTTAGTTAATGAATTGTCCTTATTTTCGGTTCATTTAAAAATTGCAATGATACTAAATCTTATTTTAGGTGTAATAGTAATACTGTTGTCTAGTATATATTGGTATCAAACTAGAAGTAGATTTGCAAAACTATTTAATAGTTTTCCTACACATCATTCATTTTATCCGATTATTGGACATTTACATTTAATAGGACGTGACCCAGGTAAGAAAAATTTAGTAAGTATTTGTAATTAACACATCGTTACCTTCAAAAAAAAATCTGGCAATTCCAAAATAATAAATTTTTCATGAGACCTAAAAAAATATTTTTCTATTTTGGTTCTTTAATATGTACTTTGGATGTCATAAAGTACTTCTTAAAAGAACTCAAACCTAATTTCTGTTAGGTTGGTACATAATACCTACATTTCTAGACATTTGTCATTTGAAAGTAAATATTATTTAAATTGTAAACAATAACAATGAAACGTCATAGTTACGAATATCAATCATTGTTACTGTTACCAACAATCAAATAAAAATTAAAATATTCCTAAAAATGAAATCACGTATATTTGTAAATATTTTTTTGACAAAAGGACCAAAATAGAAAAAATAGTATAAAATGCACGTTTCATAAGACATTTCAGCGCACTTGTCCCGTTAGAAAACTCGCGGCAAGCCGCTCGTTTCTACAAAGACGCGTGCGCTAAAATCATGTCTTATGAAACTTGTATCTCAATGTACTATTTCGTAATTGCGCATATAATAAGCTTTGTTTTTAATTTCGTTACCACTTTTATTTAACGTTAGCTACTATCCATACATTTTTTTAATTCTTGCCTTGCCTGCCTGTAGCCTTCGTTGTAATAAATTTTGTATAGAACATAAAATTTGTTGGGTTGGCAGCAATTTAATATAAATAACACAACCTCTCGCCATTTCCATTTTATGTTACATAAATAAATATATCATCACGGCATATTACCCATTGCTGGGTGCGCCAATCTGCTTTGTACGCAGACATCGGTAAATGATGAAATATGTGTACCGTGTGGGCGCTTACCAGGCGTCCCCTCACGGGCACTCATTGCTGTTGTGGAAAGTGCACCACAGGAGTTAATTTTGTGCCATTAAAATTCGAAGTAATTTTTGGCGTCGGTCGGGGTCAAACCCGGGTCATAATTGACAAATTTAACATTTCTTGTACATACAAATAATTCAAATTTTATCTATTCTTTCGTTCTATGAGGAATTTTTTCCTACTCTTCTAATATATTCAAAATTCTTTATATTCACGGTATTAGCGGTATTTCTTAAGGATATATGTAATATTAATATACCTATAATTTTAAATATTTAATTAATAATACAATAAGAAATTTGAAATGTACTTACTTCCCAGAAATAGCTTTCTGTAATGTTAATAAAACTGTTGATTCTTGACACTGACATTTTGGATTTATATGTCAATTATAAACATTTAAATATCTATGGAATTGTTTGGGCAGCCAGATTTATTACAACTGATTAAGTATTCTATATTATTATATAATATATCTCTAAATCTATAGAAGTTATAATAAAAAAATTAAATGTATCAGATTGCGAATTTAAAATCTTTATTATTGTATTAATATAAATTTTCAAAAATAATATTTAGATTTTTTTAAGAATCTACCACTTCCGGTTGTCCAATTGTTACTAAAACCAATTCAACTCTTCCCATTAATGTTAGATTGAGGAATCGGTAATTAAAAGTCTTGAGTTGTATAGAATTTGAAAAATCGTACCTACAATATCCTAACACACACACACACACACACACACATCTACACACACACACACACACACAAACATCATCGTAATAATGTTAAAATCGTATTCTAAGGACCTTACAACGTGCCTATTCAATAAAATGCGGATATGCGATTTTTAGCGAGAGGTAAAAAAACATGTTGATATCTCTACAAAGAGCACAGTTATACAGGGTGTTTATTAAACATAGGGCAAAAATTGAAGGGATTATTCCCTGGACCATTCTAAGATGATTTTGTCCTTTGATTATTTTTGAAAAGCCGCTTTGTTTCGAAGATACAGGGCGAAAAAAAAATTCGACAAAACCAATTTTGATATTTTTCAAATTATTAATCTAGTAACAGCAGGCAAGTTATGTGTCAAATTTGTTGAGACATTTGGCTGTTTTCTGTCTATAATACTTAAACTGTTGTTAGTGAAGTCCTCATATCATGAATAGCTATACGAACGCCGAGATGACTGACATGCATTTCATTTATGAACTTGCTGATAGTCATTTTCAACAGTACTTGTAGATTAAGAAACTTTACATGTAATTTTTGGTATTAAATGTTGTTATTGTTCGAAACAAAGCGGCTTTTCAAAAATCATCAAAGGCCAAAATCATCTTAGAATGGTCCAGGGAATAATCCCTTCAATTTTTGCCCTATGTTTAATAAATACCCTGTATAATAATAATTACGTAATATTGATGTTGAACATAGTAATTAAACTAAACGAATTGAAATAATAATTTAAATTAATCTACTTTATACATTGTGTCGAAAAATAACATGAGTGGGCTGGGAGTAATGATCAATTTATACGCTCGGGCCGGAGAAGATCAAAACGTATGGATCATTCGCGTGCCACGTGGTAGCGAGCGTGTTAATTTATGTTATCAATTTTGACGATTTAAACTGTCATGATTAACTCCATAGTAACAACTATAAGTAACTGTTTATTTGCTAGTGAATTAAAAAAAAAATAAGTCACTCTCACATGATTTTAATTCACTGTGCCACAAATAATGCATTTTCATTATTTTTCACGACACAAATGACTGGATCTATAATTTATAAATAAACTACTTGACGTCTATCAAAGACGATTGTCATATACAGCCTACTAATCGATTAGTTGTTTTTTTTGTCAAAATTAAATATTATAATGGTTTTTCTTATTATTTCGTCAATATTGAATTATATATTTATACATCAAGTGAGTTTATACAAAATTTTATTCAATTTTGGCGAAATAATAATAAAAACCATTAAAATAAAAACTAATCAATTAGTAGGCTGTGCATGACAATCGTCGTTGATAGACGCCAAGTATTTAACCTCTCGCTAAGACAGGTATTGCATTCATGCTAAAAATAGCATATACTTTGGTTCACGAAAGATGACAATTCAAGGTCACTTGTTCGAGGAAAGAATGCACAACATTTAATACAGAGTAGTACCTTACCTACATTTCATGTTAGAAAGAGAAAGATTACTTGTATGTCTATGTAGTTTATGTTGTGTGACAGATATACGTTCATGTAGACATTCCTTTCTAATACATTACAAATATTAATGACGTATGTCGTAGAGTAACAGATATCTAACTATCTACTACACTGCCCTCTATGCTAATATTTACCCAATGACGTTTATATATAAATCAAATTATTATTCCATGTTTTTTGTCAAGTCTAGGTTATTATGTTTTGCAAAAACATAGGTGAAGAGCATAAATCTTTGAGAAAAGTATTATTTAAAAAGAAACATAATTTTCTAATAAATTACACTTATTTTTTCAGTTAAAATGTATGCATAAATATTTCATGTTGTACGTCTATGTAAATAAATGACCTTGAATTGTCATCTTTCGTGAACCAAACTATATCCAAATTTTATTGAATAAGAGTAGGACAAAATTTCCTCATAGAATGAATTTATATACAAAAAACTAAATGGAAAGAATAGATATGAGCGAGAATACAGCTCAAAGGAAGACGATATTTAAATGTTATAAATACAAGGTGAAAGTGAAGATGGTCTCCACTCTGCAACGTAAAATACAGAAAAATTGTATCTCATCGAAATAATGAGTAATGAAAGAAAAATGTACTTGGAGAATCTCTTAATTCTTGATCTGTGACTATTATGGAGGTGACAAGTCTAGGTTGAAGGACTTAAATTTGTTTCAAACATTATGGGACAATGTACACCAGCACTGTACACTAGAGTAACATTGAACTGCGAAAAAACTTTATTAAAGGGAATTAGTGTTATTTAGATACATGTATGAAAAATTAAAATGTAAAAGAAGATATGTAAGAATAGATGCACAATTCAGATATATACATTTTAGACCGCCAAAAATTAATGTTTTTACTAGAAGAATATGAAGAGAAAGTAAACAAGAACGTTGTTCGAATTGAAGATCCCTGTTACCAGCCTAAAATTTATATATGGTAAACTCTACTTTGTAATTTATTGTAAATTTTGTAAATATATGTGAAAATTGTTTTATGTTGAGACTTGCTCTTATTGAATAATACAGAAGTTTATACGTCATAGACTTATATGAATATATTATTTGTATTTCTAAAAATATTCTTTGCTTTATGCATACAGCCAGGTAAAATATACGGCGAGAGGTTATGTGCTGGCCACATCAGATTTTTATTTATAAATTTAAACTTAATAAACTTGTCAAATTCTTATCGTTTTGTTACAATTTACATCAAGTTTGTTGGTTATGTGTTACCGACTTCCCGAGTATTCTATTTTGCCGACTTTCGCCGAGCAGAAATTGTTGCCAATATAGTGAACCAAATCCACTAAATTCATTGTTTTCAAATTAAAATTCCTTCAATATTCCACCATTTTCTCTTATTATTATTAAGCGAGAGAGTGTTTGAGAAACTATACATTATTATTATAAATTTAGTTCTAAGAAATGCTTTAGAAATAGGAGTGTTTTTCTCTAAATTTCCCGGTCACTTATTTGGTGTAGACCTGGGAAATTGACGTTTCAGACGTTGCTTAGGCGACACGAAACAACACATTTCAATGCATGAGTACAAAAAGATTTTTACAAAACTCATTTCTTATCAATTATGTAAAAAATGGCACTTCATAACGTCAAAAAGTTAGGTAAAATTCAACTTGAAACGGAATTAGATAAATATATTTACTGTAAGATCAGTGCTGATCGTGAGGGAATATTATTATTAAACTATTTATTTTTTATATTAGATAAGTGGTTTAGCAAGTTATGTGAGCTCCTGGGATCTTTTAATGAAACATTTGCATTATGGGATGGACCCTACGGAACTATTCAAGTAATCACAGCAGAGGATGCAGAAGTGAGTAACAAATATTTTTAAATTATAAAAACATAAAAATAAATTTTATTTCAAGATAATATTATCCAGTACGAAAACCATTGACAAAGGAATGATTTACGAGTTCATGCATCCTTGGTTAGGAACAGGGCTTTTAACCAGCACAGGTAAAAATTAATAAGTTATTATTTCATTAAAAAAAAATTGTAAACAATTATGATTTTTTTAACACAAATTAGCAATACAATGCAATAAATATACGAAACAAAAAAAATGTTTTTATTTAAATTCAGATTTTATTTTGTTGTTACTTTTCTAATGTCCGGTTTACCTATCGACGATTAATACCCGGTTGCAGAGATGTTCATCAATGCTTTGTTTATTTAAGGGACCATCAAAATGAACAAATTCGAATCAGTTTCCTTGTTCTTACGACATTTTAAACATTGCTGTCAAAAAATCGAGTTGCATTTGTTCGTTTTGATGATCCTTTAATTAAACAAAGCATTGATGAACGTTTCTGCTGTCGGGCATAAGTATTTTATTCAATAATTAAACTATTAAGGGTGCGATTCTAATTGGAAAGTATTGTTAAGCGATATGGCATCTGGTGGCAAAATAATGAACTACACGTTAACTTGTTAATAAAGTACGTAATATTACAATTTTTTTTAAATATACGTATTTGTGTATCTAAATTGGCATATATATTGTAATATGAGTAACAATTATTAGTGCTTACTTGAGTGAACATTGTCACGTTAGAAAGGCAATAAATTGTGTTCTCACGAATTCCCACGTAAACGAAAAGTTCGTGGATCAGAAAATTATGAATTAATATATCCGTCTTGTATACTTTGAAGATTTATTCATTATATTTCAAAGAAAACTTTGTTTCAAAACGAGGTTAGTTTTATAAATGTTCATAAAAATATCATTTAAGTTATCTTCACTTCCACGAATACATCCTATACTAATGTTCACAAGTGAATAAGAAATATATTTAAGAAATTTTGCTATTTCAATTATTTTTTTGAAGATACCATATAAAATAGAAGTGGTTATACAATTTAAGTTAAAGTTTTATAAAAGTGTACTTGGAATTTACATTAATTTACCCTTAATGGATAATATAAAACCTACTATAAAATAATATAAAAAGAAAATTAAATATAATACAGTACTATGAAAAATACACAATTCTATAAATTATGTGTTTGCCCATTTGACAGTAGGTACACGTCTTATCTCGTTCAACCTGTAGTTCAAAACTTGCCACCACAGCGCTGCGATCTTAGAAATACTAGGGTACCTTTATATACAGGGTATGACCATGGGGCAAGATCGCCGCCATAAGCGGGCCAATGTCAAACATACTGATAATTCAATTCCCTATTTATTTGTAAGAAATGTGATATTATATTATACAGGAATATTAAATAATCACACTATAAATCTATAAAGGTATTTAACAGATACACAATTATTATTATGACATAGATTTAGAGGTTATGTAGAGCATAGGATATAGGTTGTTATTATCACATCTACTTTAATAACTGTAGTTATTATTTACATAATAAGTATATATTTTAAACTTACCGTTTAAAAATTTAAATGTTTGTGCTTAATATTGGTAATTTTTTTGTGTTTTCAATTTTGCCAGTCATCGTAGTCAGTATCTCAAGAAAATATACAAATAAATAAAATAAAAGTATTACTTACACGTTAAATAAATATTAGAAGTATATTTAAATGTGTCTTGCATTAAAATAAAACAAATAGCCACGGAAATACATAATAATTTGTGCAACAACAACGAATATGATAGTGGCCCGCGAATGGCGGACGAAACGCGAGCCACGTCATGGCTATACCCTGAGTATATAGGTACCCTAAATAATATATGCCAATAGAGCATTTAATAATTTCGTTTGTTAAAATAACAAACTCGTTGTTAAATTTAAACAAGCTTTTTTGAAACCCCACATTAGTTTAATAAAAAAATATTTTTAAAAATATCTACATAGGTACATTTTACAGGACAAAAATGGCACCAGAGAAGAAAACTGTTAACACCAGCGTTTCATTACAATGTTTTAAAAATATTTATTGAAATTTTTGGAGAACGAAGTGAACAATTTGTGGAGACATTAACAAAAGAATGTACAAAACCAAAAACTGATATAACACCGTTGATAACTGAAACTACTTTGAAAACTATATGTGGTAAGTTAAATAAATATATATTTCGTACACATTTTTGTACCATGCAGGCGTCACCTCACTAGAACTCATTGCTGACGCAGAGAGTGCACCAAAGGGGTCAATTTTGTGCCATTTAAAATTCGAAAATATTTGGCGTTGATTGGGTTCGACCCCACTTCCCCAGATTCGTGACCAGACACTCAGGCACGCGGCCACATGGCCCCATTATGCGGCAAATTGAAAGTATATGTACGTACGAATCTGAAAATAATTTAAGTATTGTACTTTTCTGAATAACAATACATAATAATGGTTGTTTTCGATATTTCTATGTATTCTCGTGTTTTGTTTGTATAGTTTGCTTCACGAAAGATGACAATTCAAGGTCATTTTCAAACCATCTGGTATAATATTACTTGCAAATAACTTCACTACATTCCATACACATAGGCGTACACCAGGTATAATATTTGTGGATACATTTTAAACATTCAAAATTAAATGTTAAAACGTCTACACATTTTCAAAGATATATTTTATTTTGATATAATAATGAACATAAAAATACAACACCTATGTATAGTTACAAAAGTACTGAAAACAATGATATAAATACATATTTTGAAAATAAGTAATAAAATACTTACTGTTAGCATACATGTCATATATTATTCTTTTAATTGCTTCGGTGTTAAAAGTATCAAGATCAGCTGTTGTAGTTGATTTTCTGGGTAATTTTTTTCCAGAAGAAGTTAATTGTTCTTCATTTTCGATATTATTAACACGTTTTAATACCCTGTTTACTGTGGTTTCAGATATTTGTAGCGCATCTGCTGTACGCTAAAATAAAATACTAGCTAAATTTCATTTATTAATCATGAAACCTTTTTTGTCTAGCAATTTCAATTTTCAAAGAAATTTAAAAAAATATATTCACATATTCTACCTGCTGCACCTGATGAAGATCTAATAATGGTCCATTATTTTCTGTTTCCAATATTCGTGTTCATTATGCACAAATTGAATAGCTTGCCTTCGCAAAGTTTTTCCTTTCTCTCCCATGATTATGTTCAATAAAATCGCGGAACAAAATTAGAAACTTATTCGTTGATTTTGATTAAACGTCAAATCATGCGTCAAATTCAAAAAAACAAACTGCGCCACTGGATTTGTTTTAACGTAGAGGACAGTTCAATAGATAATTGCATACCAGAAACTCATCGACATACGTTCCTATTACTTTTAGTGTGTTAGAGAGCAATGTGGATATGGAACGTATATCTGTCATATAGCATAAATCACGTAGACATACGTCAAATGATCTATCTCTTTCTAATACATAATGTTGCTATACTACCGCTATATAAAAAGGTGTTTATTTTTTCTTCGAACAAATGGCCTTGAATTGTCATCTTTCGTGAACCAAACTATACGTCTTTCCACTATAAAAAAAAACTTTGCTCATCACCTAAATAATATTTATGAGTCAATAGTATGTATTTACTTAATATTAAGAAATTATACAGGCTTTGTACGATTATAATAATATAACTGTAAAAATCTTTTCAATTACTTTTGATCAAATCTAAGATTTAATGTAATAAGAACAATTGTAGTAAATCTTTAAAAGACAACAATTTTTATCGGAACACAAGAAAACTAATTCAAAAATAAATTATGGGTAAGTTTTCTATAAAAAAATGTAACGTAAAATGGACTTTTTAAATATACATTACGTGTAGATTTAAATATAAATATTTAACTGGAATATTGAGTAGTAATAGTAATTTGTTTTAGAATCTTCAATGGGAATAAAACTAAATGAAAAAGATAAAGCTGAAGCCACCTATCTAGAATCACTTCAAAAGTAAAAATATTCTTTATTTTAAAATGTCATTCATTAATTCAATTTTAGGGTTGCAGAAATAATAATTCACAGATGTTATTCACCTTGGTTTTATCCTAACTTTACGTATTACTTTTGTCCTTTGTACTGGAAACAAAAACGTTTACTGAAATACTTGCATGCATTTACAAACAATATAATTAAAAAGAGGCAAAGTACTTTTGAAGATAGCGATATTACAGATATAGAATCAGAAGACAAAAAACCGAAGAAAAGATTAGCGATGTTAGATCTCTTGATTTACAATAATAAAAATCTTGGTACGATTGATAATGAAGGAATAAGAGAAGAAGTCGACACTTTCGTTTTCGAAGTATGATTTAGATAAATGTATAACAATTATTAAAAGTTTCATATAAAGAAATTTGCCTAATTCAATGAATTGTTTATAATTTCTTTATTTGAAACGTTTAAATTCTAAGATTTAAGTGATCTTATTATTATAGGCTACTTGGATAATGACAAAAAACTCATTTTGGTCGAAATTTTCATATAACTCTTATGCCGGTTTGTAGAAACGTTCATCAACGCTTTGTTTAATTAACGAACCCTCAAAATAAACAAATGCTAATCAGTTTCCTTCTTCTTATGACATTTAAATCATTGCTGTCAAAATATCGCGTTGCATTTGTTCGTTTTGATGAGCTGATAATTACACAAAGCATAGATGAATGTTTCTGCAACCAATCATTAGACAATTGGTAATCTATAAAAATATTTCAAATAAAAGAGTCAGATTTTCTTATTGTTGATCCTGCAGTTTACGAAAATATTTTTTGTCGGTAATTTTTTGAGATATAACACAAACTTATATTTTTTTAAATAGAACCATAATTTGATTGATACTTAGAAAAACATATATATATATATATATATATATATATATATATATATATATATATATATATATATATATACATACATACATACATACTTACATACATACATACATAAAATCACGCGTGTCCCACTTAGTGGGTTCGCACAGTCCGATAACAATAAGAACAACATCAACATCATACAACAAATCCTTACTCTTAAACATATTAAAGTGACAGATTTTCGGTAGCGAAATACCGCATCCGGATCACAATAATAGTTAGGAAACAATCATCCTTCGCCACACATTCCTATCTAAGCAGACTTCTTTCGCCTCGGCCACACTCATAATCGCATTCATACATGCTCTTCTTCTCTTCTTACTTGGAAACTCTCTCTCTTTAAGCACCCTACCAACCACATCCATCCACTTACACACTGGTCGGCCACGCAATCGAAAACCCTCACCTAGATATATACGCTTGGCAAGCCGTTCACTCGCCATTCTCTCCACATGCCCAAACCATCTCAACTGACTCACACCAACCCTCTTAATCACATTGTTCCTAACCATACATTTTTCATACACCAAATTATTCCTCACGCGATCCCGCCTGACATACCCACATACACCCCGTAAATACCTCATTTCTACGGCAGTCACTCTCTGTTTATGCTTCCCCGCCCATGCCCAGCATTCGCTTCCATACATCAAAGCAGGCACTAGCACTCCATTATATACACTTAACCGAGCATCCCTTGATACATTAACGTGTCGTGCAAACGTACCCAGAGCACCCATTACCTTACATCCCGCACTCACTCTCCTTTCTACAAATCTATTAAAAATAGATAAGTATTAAAAGTGAATTAGTTATCATGGTAATGATAAATGGAACAACAAATTGACAATTCTGAAAGGTTAAAATATTATTAGAAATAAAAATTTAAATGAAAAAGCAGTGTATGATATACATGTTAAAAGTGATTTTATTTTAATTTATCAAAACATCTTTCAGAAGCCATATTTCAATTAAAAGGTTGTATAATTTTAATTGATTTTATTTTGTTCCAAGGTTTGGACCACTGCGCTTCGCATCGTGTTTCAAACTTTCTTCTCACAAAATAAAATGTCACTTTTAACACATATCATAATTTTCTTTTAACTGATACAAAGGTAAATGGCCAATATTCCAGTCGCACTTTTATAATAAAAGCGCTTGTATGGAGCACCCTTCTCATAGGAATATAACGTAAAAGCTCGCTCCATAGAAGCGCTTTTACTATTTTTTATTTTTTATAAAAATCCTTATTTTTTAATATTATTAGTTATTCAAAATAGGATTTCATTATGCTTAAGGAATTAAAATAAATACAAAATTTAGTATTACTAAGTAGTATTCTTATTTGGAAAGATTAATAATATAATGTTTTTTTTTTAGGGCCATGACACTACTTCTGCTGGTATTTGTTTTTCTCTCTTATCGTTAGCTCAATATCCAGATATACAAGTAAATAAATAAAAATATGTATAATTTAATCAATTAGTCGGTTATATTATATTCTAGAAAAAGGCCAGAGAAGAATTAGATGAAATATTTGGCGATTCAAAACGCCATGCAACATACGAGGATTTACAAAACATGAAATATTTGGAACGTTTTATTAAAGAGAGCTTGAGATTGTATCCGAGTGTTCCTCACATTGGAAGATATTTAACAGAAGACCTACAATTTAGTAAGACAGATTAATTTGTATTTATATTATATTTATTGGTATAGATGTGTATATAACTTTTCACTATGGTGTCTAGCTAAATTTTGATTTCAAAATCAAACAATGATAAATATCAGCATCATCGTTCAAAAATATATGAAAAAGAAATAACTCCGAAAGATGTGCAAACCACAATTCCATTTTTACCTCCCGCTACCTTTGGTAAGGGAGGTATAGGGATCGTGCTAAAAATCGCATATCGAGATTTTGGTAAATGTCCACGTTTTAAAGTCCCTACAATCCAATTTTAACATTTTCACGATGATGTTAGTCTGTCTCAAATATTATCGTTCAGAAAATTTTGAAATCTTGTATTTCTTATTCTAATATGAAAAGAAGCCATTAGACTTTGGTGGCAATTGGATAACCGGAAATGGCAGTTTACTTGAAGCTCAAAATAGTTTTTCTTCAAAAAATACCTTTAAATGTTTTTTTTTTCGCAATTTGTTATTATAAAACTTAAAGATTATTTCATTTTCTACAGGTTTGCATTAATTCTATATATTTTATGGATACATTTATAAAATAATATAAAAATTATATCTTGGAGCTTATGCACACAATTCCATGGTTACACAGTTCAGCTCAAATGTGTGTAACTGACAGATAAATGTCATTGTCAAAAAAATAATCATTTTAAATTAATAACAGTAATGTTTTCAAAAGAAAATTGTAAATAGAACAATAGTTACATGAAAAGGAACTTAATATACATAATTTCAAATTAATAATAATAACGTTTTATACGAAAATTGTAAATAGAACAATAGTTGGAGAGGAACTTAAGATACATAATTTCTAGTATTATATAATCCACCCTCTTAATATTATTTTAAATTTCCTCTTTTCCAGCTCATCATGTTGCTCCAGCAGGAGCAGATGTCTTTATCCGGATTTTTACCCTTCATCGAGATCCAAAATACTTCCCTGATCCAGAGAAGTTTGATCCTGACCGTTTCCTTCCAGAAAATTCAGTAGGCAGACATCCTTTTGCGTATATTCCATTTAGTGCAGGCCCAAGAAATTGTATAGGTGAGAATATAATTCATTAGTCACGTGACATGTTTTCCGCCAATCAACATTCAGAATCTCCCTAGTTATATGTCTATCACAGCGATGATAAAAAACAAAGAAATTATCACCGTATTTATAGTTGTTACTAAGGGATTTGTTTTCTTTATTCATGACATTGACAGTTAATTTTGAGTGTAAAAATAAATAATAACAATAATTCAAACTCCGAAATATTAAATAAATTCGTAAGTATATAAATATATATCAAAAGTTAGGTTAGGTTACAAAAATTCATTATATTCTCTCATTAAATATAAGCTCGTGATATGATTAATAATCGAAGATATTGCTCGTGAAACCGAAGAAGCACATTTCACTCGAGAATATCATCGATGATAATCATATCACTTGTTATAGCGGATTTCCCAACTAGAGCGCCGGATTTAAATATGCCGCCATTTTGTTAATACGAGTTGTAAGGTTAATTTTTTTTGACAGTTGTCACGTACAGACCACGCGATTTAAGAATATGGAGAAGTATTCAAACGAACAACGTTTAATTATTGTAAAAACACATTACAAAAATGGTGAAAGTTTTGCGAAAACAGTTCGCCAATTACTTCGTTGTCGGTCGCAATAATGAGCCAAATGAATCGACAGTGAGGCGTTTAATTAAAAAATTTGAAACCAAATTTACGCTGATGGATGAGAAGATCATTGTTCGTCATCAAGTAACTGTTTGGTGAGCATTTTGGGCTGACGGAGTGATTGGGCCGTATTTCTTTGAAAATGCGGCTGGAAATGCGCTAACTGTTAATGGTGTGCGGTATCGCGAAATGTTAACGGAGTTTTTGTGGCCCGAACTGGATATAATTGATGTGGAGGACATGTTTTTCCAACAAGACGTCGCGACCTGCCACACAGCACGTGAAACAATGGTGTTACTGCAGACCAAGTTTCCAGGCCGTGTCATTTCTCGATTTGGCGAAAATTTGCCACCAAGATCGTGCGATCTAACACCGATGGACTTTTTTCTTTGGAGCTATGTGAAGGAAAAGGTGTATGCGAATACGCCTGAAACAGTTGAACATCTTAAAGAGGAAATACGGCGCGTTATTAGTAAAATACAGCCACATTTAGGTGAAAACGTTATTCAAAATTTCAACAAAAGAATAACCCTGTGCCAGAGGTTTCGTGGTGGCCAAAAATGTTTGCTTAATTTAAAAAATAAATGTGTTTTTCTTTAAAATTAAATCCGGCTCTCTAGTTGGGACAGCCTTTATTATATATGAGTATATATTTAGAAATTTTCTAGTAAATAAAGTCTGAAATTATTTTCATTACAGGTCAAAAGTTCGCCATGTTAGAACTGAAAAGTATTGTGTCATCGGTTCTTCGAAATTTTACTTTGGACCCAATAGTTTCAACAGAAGACTTGACCAGTGATTTAATTTTAAGATTAAATGGACCTACTTATGTAAAATTTAATTCAAGACAATAATGTAGGTATTATGCCAGCTCAATTTAAAGTTAGTATATTTTATATGTGGTACATGCAGAATATTTTATATGTGGTACATGCAGAAACTTTCATATAACAGATATAATTATTAACCTGAAGTATCTTATTATTTACTAAAATGTGTTATTAATATCTTTTAAATGTATATAAAAGTATAATGTACGAGTATGTATATGTAAATTCGCTGTCGTTACATCCTTCTGCGTATATTCCTATTAGTGTGGGTCCAAGAAATTTGACATATAAGTACACTAAATATTAATCTAAGAATTTTGTAGAGAATAAAATCTACAATGTGTTTCATTATACGTCAAAAGTTTGCTTAAATTAAAACGTATTGTACCATCGGTTCTTCGAAAATTTACTTTGGAACCAATAGTTTTAGCAAAGGCCTATAGGAGTAGACTTGGATTTGTGATATGGTTTTAAAAGTAAATGGACATATTTATGTAAAATTTAGTTCAAGACAATAATTGATGTATTATACAAAACTCTATAGTTAGTACATTTCAATTCAGTTATAGTTATGCACAGAGCTGGGAACTACTTAAAGTAAAAGTACTGGAAGTATTACTTTAAATACATCCAGTATTTACAATACCTTACTTAAAATACTTTTGAAAATTAGTACTTAGTACTGTACTTAAAATACTTTTTTATCATAAAAAGTATTTGAAATACTTTTTGGTACTTAAAGTATCTAAAAGTATTTAAAGTAATTAAAATACTTTAAATACTAAATACGTCACGCATGCCCAAAAACAGATTGCTGTGTGATTTGTGCATTACTGTCAACACAGGTTTGAGCAAGTATTAGTAGTTATTAAAGTTTTCGCTATCTACAGTTTTAATCGAATAGTTGAAGGCGTAAATAAAGGTACATCAAGACGTAATTTTGAACAATTTATTTATTAAAGGTTATTTCTACGTGCTCATCAATATTATAGAACTAAATAAGTAAACAATTTTTCTACTCCAAGGCGTGAAGTAGTAGCTACAGGCATTAATCACAGTACGTGAAGTGTGACTTTTAGTAGCGGTGCGTAAAATGCAATGCATTTCTTATGGAGTTTATTTTAGAACATTTTATATTCTATTTTTTTAATAAGTATATATAAATTATTAGGCTACTTTAACTGTCTTATTGGATGAGAGTGATATACGAATAATTTTTCGTCATATTATTTTAACTGATTTCATTAAAAAATACTTAGTACTGATACTGTAAGTAGGTAAAAAAATAGTATTACCTTTGAATATATAATACATATAAGAACGGCAACGCATATGGCCTAGCAAGATACTATATCTGTCTCTTTTTATTCACAAAATTATTATAGTGACTCCTACCACAAAACTATGAACTACGGTAAATCGTGTTGACAGCATTGCCAGATACTATTTGTTAGAGGTATTCAATAATCAATATTTCAAAAATATTTTTTCATAATAACTAGATAATATATTTTGAATCTTCAATTTACATGTATACTTATTGTTTTACAGTAGCAAACTTAAAAACCTTTATAAGATCTTATCCTGCTGTTCTAGCTACGTGGCAACACTGTGCAACATCCACCTATTATGCATTTTTTGAACTAACTCAGAAATAATTCGTATACGGAGGGATAGATGGCACCTTCTTTCGAAATATTTAATCTAAATATATTACGTTGCCGTTCTTATATGTATTATATATTCAAAGGTATTACCATTGATTAAATAATATATATAGATTGGCAACCTTATGAGCATTTGCGTACCGCCTTGTAAAGATACGTATTATGCTGCCACCTTTAATAATTTTATTATTTGGCCGTACTAACATTCGATCAGGCTGGCGGTAATTATATTCGGATGTATTCGTGTCAAGTCGCTTGGAGTCGGAGACACGAAATTTTTAATAAAAAATAATGAATTATTTAATCACGTAACTGTTTATGAACAACAAATAAATTAATTCGTTATTATTTTGAGGGACGCCAAAAATGAACTTCAAGAAATTTATGAATATTGAAAAAAATATTTTTGACTAAATATTAGCTCATCGGAATGTATATATTCCCAATTATTTTTACTCTTCTTTTAACACCCTGTATACTGAACTATATAAAAAAGTTAATTAAGCCTTTTTGTCAAATGAATAGTGCATAGGATATTAGTATATTACATATATACAGGTGACATTGAAAAAGTGCCACTCAAAATAACATTTTTATTTATAATTATTTTTTAATTCCCTATACATATTTGTAAAGTAGGCTTAGGGGCTCACAAATCATGGTATTTGGCATGATGGTAGCGCTTTCGGTTTAACTGGAAGTGACATTAACTTTCTTCAAATAGGACATCCTATTTATTTTTACATATGTATTTGGAATCTACGTAAAATTACGAATTCAACGATATGTTTGAAGTGTATTTTTATAGAATAAATTAATTACAAAGTGATCCATAATTAACCTGCTAAGCCAAGATGTGAAAACAGTTGAGATAATAAATAATATTTAAGTTAATTTTATGAATTGGAAATTATTTTTGTAAGATTCCATATTATGATAAAGATGACAAAGAAAGAAGAAATATATATTAATGGTTTCATTCAAAATATTAATGGCATTTCAAAAATATTTGCGGACATGAAAGAAGAGAATTATTTGTTTTTATTAACAAATAGATTGCAACAAGATTGTATGGAAAACCACTTTTCAATAATTAGAAATAGTGGGGGGGTACAATCCAACTCAAACTGTAAAACAATTTAGGCAAATATTGCAAAGAATTATTCATATAAGAATTTTAAAACCAGTTGGAAGCGGAAACTGTGAAATAGAAATAGATGACGACAAAATTATTGAAATAGAAATATCGGAATCCATTACAGCGCCTACTGAAATGATCGACAATGTTGAAATTGTACGACCAAAAAATGTGAAAAATAGTAATGACAATGACAATGAATCTCAATTTCAATCGCCAAATACTTTATATGAGGAATGTAGTGTGGTATACTTCTCTAGATATTTGGTTTTTCGTATTAAACAATACAATTGCGAAAATTGTAATAAAATTTTAAGGAAAAATAACCTTCTTCTTGATGAAAATGAAATTTATTTAGTTCTTAAAGACTATGGCAAAGTGAATTAAATATAATATTTTTGCAGACCGAAAGAACAAACAGTAAAAATTGTGTCAGAATTTTTAATTTTTTTTAGTGAATTTAGAAAAGAACATTTACATTCAAACAATATAACCAGCAATTTTTAAAAAAATAGTATACAGTGCATAAATTTGCATTATAGTGATTGGTTAAAATAAAAGTAATGGATGCTATGTCAAAATTTTTATTATAAAAATATTTATTAAAATAAAACTTTTTCAAACTTTGAAATGGAAATCTACAGATATCACAAGAAAAGCTTGTAGAAGAAAAAATATATATTTTGCTGAACAAATAATAATTAAAACATTGAATATTGTAATAAATTTTTAGGTCAATAGTTCTATATTATTCTTGTTTAAATAAATATAAACTTTTTTCTAATTGGTACTTTTTCTTTTGTTATTAATTGGTGGTCAAAGAAGATATTAAAAAATTGCTTTTAATTTATAATTATTAAGTAAAACAACAAGAAAACTTATTTGGAGAAGATTTATTGTATTAAAATAGGTACATTGTTTTATTTGCGGAATATCTTAAAAAGTTGCGCTTTTAGCAGTATTTAAAAATTAATAATTTTATGTGCTTCAAGTTATCGGGTGTAATTTTAGCAGCTCCGATTCAATTCTAATCCAACCTAATTCAATGCCGCTTGGTAAGCACCTTATTTAAAAAGAATAACTATTTATGATGTATAAAGTGACATTTTATTTTGTGAGAAGGAAGTTTGGAGTATGACACGAAGCGGATGGTCCAAACCTTCAAATACATATCCACTGTAAATTCATATTAAATCATTTCTCTATTAAATGATAAATGAATGCATATCCCCTGTAAATTCATATTAAATCGTTTCTCAATGAAATGTTAAATAATTTTTTATTAATTATGAAAGAATGTAAGCTTATTTTTAGAAATAAATTTATAATTAAATTAAATATCTCTGAAGAAATGACGAAATAAGTTTAACAAATTCTCATTATAAATTTTTTTGGCTCCGCCCGATCCCGATGCTCCGCCCGGCGATGTGTACTACCATGCTGCTATCTTGTAGCGAATTAGGCACATGTATAGTGTGCAACTACATCGCAGATGGCTCTTACTCGTACAGAATTAAAATGTGTTACGCGGATTGACTATAGCATTGCCAATCTATATATACTATTTAATCAATGGTATTACTTAGTATTTAAACACTTTTCTTGTGAGTATTTAGTACTTAAATACTTTTTTTGAGTACTGGTCACAGCTCTGGTTATGCAGATAATATAAACTTACAACTTGTATAAAAACACTTATACCTTTGAAATATATAATTATATCTCAAGTGTCTATTTATGTATAACATGACGCCAATTTCATTTATATGTATATACATACGTACAGGGTGAACAATGAAAACCGTGACATGGGAAAACCGTTTTTACCTCTCGCTACCTTTCGTAAGGAAGGTATAGGGGTCGTGCAAAATATTGCATATCAAGATATTGGTAAATGACCACGTTTTAAGATCCCTTGAATCCAATTTTAACATTTTCACGATGATGTATGTATGTATGTATATGTGTAGTAGCTACACAAACGTAGGAATTATAGTAACTACTACCTCCGGCGTGGCAGACCACTCCGCTGCCGCGCTTTGTAAAAAAAGAATAAGTGAACTCTTAAATTGTAAAAATATAAAAAACACCAAATACAAAAACGTCAATTTTATTTCCTCGTGATTTCCTCGAAAATCAAAAACTAAACAAACTCCAAAAATGATCACTATCGTTACTCTATTAGCTTTCCTGGTCGGGAGGGCCATGTAGCAGCAGTCTAGATAATAGGCGAGCCTGCTACGTTACCTCTGCAGGCTTAATATCTTTGTGGGATGTTTATCATCCGTCCACTCAACCGATCTAAGTGCCTCCAAGAGGCGTCAGTACACCACACTGAAGTGCTTGAATAAGAGCGAAACGCGTCTGTGGTTCTGGTTGAGTGGGCCAGTCTCTGAAATGACCGAGAGGTTGATTCAGAGACTGAAATCTTGTGAAATGTGCCAAGTGTTTTAAATATTATAATATTTAGAACAGTTTCACCAAGTGTCGCATAATTGTACTTCGTACAGTTTTTTTTTATTAAGTTTTGATTTATTAATTTATTAATGTACTGTTCGTGTATAATTATAGATACAAGATTAATCAGATTAACAAATGTATGATTGTGTAAAACACAAATTTTACTGTCATAAATTTCAACACAAAAGCATTTTCCTGTTTTATATACATAATTATATTCATTAACATACATACTCGTATTTCATTTACATATCTATCATCATACGCGTAGTTTTTCCAAAATTGCAACTGAAAAGGTATACAGGGTGTCCATTTGTCCAGGATAATTTGTACATCATGGGGATTTTGAGAACTATAAGAGATACGAAGTCGTAGGGTAGATCACCCTACAAAAGATAGGGTATTTTTGATATTGAATATGTTACATATTTAGGGGTTCTAATAAAAAAAAATCTGTTGTGGCCAGCACAATACCTCTCGCCACTTCCTTTTTTGGTTACATAAGTATAGGGCGCGAACAGTCATGTTACATTGTTGGCCTTGACAAGCAGATGTGGGGGCCCGTTTCAGAATGATAATTAGTCATTATGTTTCATTTAGAATTTCAAGATTTTCTAAATACACGTAGTTAATTTGTCACCAGGAGTGTGGAATTTACTTGTCGAGGTAAATAAACCATATGGAATTGGAAAATCACTAAATTTAGAATGAGAAATTATGATATTTACATCTATATACATAATTACTAGCTATCATTCTGACATGAGTCCCCATATCTGCTTGTCAAGGCGCCCTATTGTATTTAACATTTCTTGTATACCTACATTCTACAACAAAAATTCTACTTACATATATCTATTCCTTATATTTAGATTGTTTAATTTTAAATTTATTTTATGAAGAAATTTTGTCCTCTTCTATTTTTTCGAAATGTTTCCAATTCATTGTCAGGATTGACAGTATTTTTGAAGGATATATGTAATAGACCTATAATTTTAAATATTTAACTATTAATACATTAAGAAATAATATAATGTATGTACTTCCCAGAAAAACTCTTTAGTAATATCTACGAATTTCTGACACTGACATTTATCTGTCAGTTACAAACAATTTAAACTATTTTCCATGGCATTCTTTCGGCTGTAAAATTTATTACAACAGATTATTTTATATATTATATTTCTTTTATCTCTAAATCTATAGAATATATAATAAAATATTTAAATGTATCAGATAGAGAATTTAATTTTCTTTAATATTATCACGAAAAATTTTCAAAAAATAATATTTGGAAGATTTTTTTTCAAGAATCTTCTACTTCCGGTTTTCCAATTGTTACCAAAACCTTTTCAGATCTTCCCATGAATGTCCGATTGGAAAATACGTAGTTAAACAATTTTTAAGTTTTATAGTTTTTGAGTAATCGTCCTTCCAACATCCTACATACATACACACACACACACACACACACATACATCCACACACACACACACACACACACACACACACACACACATACACACACACAGACATCATCGTAAAAATGTTAAAATCGGATTGTAGGGACCTTAAAACGTGCTTATTCAATAAAATCTGGATATGCGATTTTTAGCATGAATGCAATACCTCTCTTAGCGAGAGGTAAAAACAAGTTTTCAACTTTGTTGTACTTCGGGAAATGCCGCCATCTTGGATATATAAAATATTAAACATGTACAAAACAGAACATAAATATGAACATAGGCTGCTATATAAATTTAAACATTTACAAAACAAAATATAAATATATACAGTTAAATTTTTGAAAGATGTCCGATCTAGGTCACCTGTAGCATGAACGAATTAACAGATTGGCATACATTTATCTCCCTCCGTTACAAAGGCTTTAAGCGTGTGCGATAAGGATGGATATAACACGCTTGTCTTTCAAAAATTCATATTGTTTCGACTAAGTTACGATATTCCATTTTAAAACGATGCTCGTTGTTGATAATACTTTCGCTGTAACGTAAGTTTATTTATTAATTCAGATACATTACCTTGATTCATAGCCGTACGAATAACGTTATTTTCTGTCATTGTCGCTGACACTGACATCGTGTCAGTATCTTATATTTTACATATTTGGTTTTACATTTACTAATAAACATACAAGTTGATTTATTTTTGAATTTTGAATGCTGTTATTGTAACATATTTTTATAATAATAAAATAACTAGTATCTTACGTACCCTCATAAAAACTAAGCGAACGACACTACTGAATTTGTTAGAATGGGCGGAGCAAAAATCTGAATTCATACAATTCGTTGATGACATTGATCGGACATCTTTCAAAATTTTTACTCTACATAGAGTAATAGGGCTATTCTGTAAGCATCGTTATGACATAACGAATCGTTAAAACGTTATATCGTTATGGTAATAACGAATATCGTTTAACAGGCTTATTCTGTAAACAATCATTATGACATTATGCATTTGTTATATCGTTATTATAACGATAATCTTTAAAGTGGTATTCTGTAAACAATAATTTAATTCTACATAACGAAAAAAGGATAACGATATCGGTATTTTTTAACAACTGAAAAAATCATTCATTACCTAAACGTTTTGTCTATAAGTCAGTATTTTTATTCATGTCAAAATAAAATTGCTATTATGTTGAATAGTGATGTCAAAAACCCGTCATATTACAGTTTTTTGCAAGGTAATATTAAAATAATTTAATAAGTTTTTATTCGTAGCGCTTAGCGCAAGCTTCGCAATTTGTCTACAGATGGCAGTAGTGGCTCTAGCATAGCCTACAACAAGAAAAAGAAAGTTCCGACAGCTGACCCCCACCAGAACTAATCTAATCTAGAAGTTTTGTGAGTTATATTGAATTATTTTAGATATTTCATTTAAAATTATAATTTGATTTTAGGAAATAAAGTTTTTAACTTCATCCCAAGGTTATTATTTTTCAAAATGTGTTACAGAATACGGATATGAAGATAACGATTATCGAGAAATAACGATTTTCATAATAACGATTTCGTTATGATAACGATTCGTTAAGTGAATATTTTACAGAATAGGCCTATAAATATGTGCTCTGTAACACGATATGTGTTTAAAATCGTATTACCTGCATCATATCAGTATAATGTTGTGGTCAGCACAATACCTCTCGCCACTTCCATTTTTGCTAAACTCACGTAATTAATTTGTTACCAGGAGTGTGGAATTTATTTTTCGAGGAAAATAAACCATATGGATTTGGAAAATTACTAAATTTAGAATATATTTGACATCTATGTACATAATTACTAGCTATCATTTTGTCACGGGCCCCCATATTTGCTTGTCAAGGCCAACAAAGTCACATGACTACTAGATTAGTTTATATATTATAATTCTTTTATTGCCAAATCTATAGAAGATATAATAAAATATTTACAGTAAAATTTTTGAAAGATGTCCGATCAAGGTTGTCTACGAATTCAGATTTTTGCTCCGCCCATCATGACAAATTCAGTAGTGTCGTTTGCTTAGTTTTTATGAGGGTACGTAAGATACTACTGTTATTTTATTATTATAAAAATATATATTACAGGAAAAGCATTCAAAATTCAAAAATAAGTCAACTAGTAAGTTTATAAGCAAATGTAAAACCAGATATGTTAAAAATAAGATACTGACACAATGTCAGTGTCAGTGACTCTGACAGAATATAACGTTATACGTACGGCTATGAATCCAGGTAATGTATCTGTATTAATAAATAAACTTAAGTTACAGCGAAAGTATTATCAACAACGAGCATCGTTTATAAATGGAATGTCCTAACTTAGTCGAAACAATATGATTTTTTTAAAGACAAGCGTGTTATATCCATCCTTATCACACACTCTTACAGCCTTTGCAAAAGAAAGAGATAAATGTATGCCTATTTGTTAATTCGTTCGCGATACAGGTGCCCTTGATCGGACATCTTTCAAAATTTTTACTGTATATATGTATCAGACAGAAAATTTATTTTTTCTTTAATAATAGCAAGTTTTTTTTTTAAATAATATATAGAAGATTTTTTCAAGAATCTGCTACTTCCGGTTGCCCAATTGTCACGAAAATCTTTTCAACTCTTCCCATTAATGTCCTATTTGGAAATACGTAGTTAAACAGATATTAAGTCACACACACATACACACATACATACACACACACACAGCGTCGTAAAAATGTTAAAATTGGATTATAAGGTCCTGAAAAAGTGATTGTTCATTAACATCTGGATATTTATTTATTTATTTATTTATTTATTTATTTATTTATTTATTTATTTATTTATTTATTTATTTATTTATTTATTTATTTATTTATTTATTTATTTATTTATTTATTTATTTATTTATTTATTTATTTATTTATTTATTTATTTATTTATTTATTTATTTATTTATTTATTTATTTATTTATTTATTTATTTATTTATTTATTTATTTATTTATTTATTTATCTATTTATTTATTTATTTATTTATTTATTTATTTATTTATTTATTTATTTATTTATTTATTTATTTATTAACCACTCTACAGGATATGTAATCCCAATTATAGATACCCTCTATAATTGGGATTACATACAACAATACATATAGAATAACAATATGAAATAGAGTAGACACATAAAAACTATATATCAAGCTATTTTTAGCACGAATCCAATACCTTTTAGCGAAAGATAAAAATGACACATTGATATCAATGCACAAACATCAACTTTTTTGACAGTTGTAGAAAAAAGAATTACAACATACTTAATACAAAAAAAAATGGAGATATCAGTTATACACGGTTACAGGTTCTTCGACTAGTCCTAGTCTCGATACCAGTGTGCAGTACAGCAGGCAGCGAAGCAGACAACTAAACCACAAAGGCAAACATTCATTTAACGAATTGTTACTTTACTTTCGTCCGTTTGTAAAATACAATGCTGTTAAATATTATTTTTGCTATAATAGCAATAATTTTATGTAGTATATATTGGTATCAAACTAGAAGTAGATTTGCTAAGCTATTTAATAGATTTGCAACACATAATTCATTTTATCCGATTATTGGACATATACATTTAATTGGTCGTGATCCAGGTAAGAATAATATAATATTTGTAACTCATAATTAAAGGAATTAGATTTTTCATCTCAGATGATAAATGCTAATAGATATTTATGCAATAAACGCAAAAAAATATATAGAAGTATTTAATACATGTAGTTGAGGGTTGTATTATATAGGTTGTTTTACAAATTTGGGTACAAACTTTAAGGGTATACAGGGTGTAACAACAAAACGGACCACCGCCATTATTTTTTTTATTATTATAGTTACAAAAAAATATTATAGAACAAAGTTATAGGAGACCAAGGCGGGCATTTCATTAAGTAGATTTTTTTTTAAATTTATTCATGTATTACTTTTATATCTTTACATAATAAAAATATTGAAAAAATGCAATTAAAATTTAAATAAATTTTATTGTATTTTTATAGTCTATACAGAATGTCTCAAATTATATGGTGTACCATTGGGATCTCCGAAACTATAAGAACTATACGAAGTCGGTGAAATGGGCAATGTTGTGCAGTTTTGATGTGCTCATTCAGATATCGCTTTGAAAAATTTAAAATTCTAAACAATTTGAAAGTTATTAAAAAAAAAACTGAAAATCGCGATTTAAAAAAATATCAAATACCTCCGTAATTATAAAAAATATAAAAATATGTTTCATATAAAAGTTATATGATTTGCTAAGACAAACCATGATGCCAAGATATTAATAGCAACTTTCTTATTTTAAACCGCCGTCTTAAATTTTATTCTGACATCACTTTTAAGCCTTATCAAATCATTATTTCATATTTGACATTTTTTAAAACTCGAATTTCAGTTTTTACCTTCCGTCACCTTTATGTAAGGAAGGTATTGTCTGGCCAAAATATCCATTGATGAGTTTTTAATGAATAAGCACGTTTTCGGGTCCATATAATACGATTTTACCATTTTTACAATGATGTCTGTATGTATATATATGTCTGTGTGTGTGTGAATTTTTTCGTATTCCCCAAGTTTACATCCAAAGAAAGAGGTGATTTGATTTTAGTTATAATTGGTCAACCGGAAATACGCTGATTTGAAGATTTTAACAATTTTTCTTTGAAAAAAACTCAGTTAAACATTATTATAACTTAAAGAATATATTATTCTCTATACGATTTGATTGCATTTTATACTTCATATTTAATAGATATAGAGTTAGAGAATTATAAAGAGATTAAAGTTACGGTAAGTAATGAAAGAGTAAGGGAAATAACTCTAGTATAAGAAATTTTTAAAAAGATACAAGACTGATGATTACATTGGTTTGAACATGTCTTGAGAAGAGATGAAGATTATATTGGAAGAAGAATGAATAGCTTAGTAATAGAAGGTAGAAGAAACAGAGGAAGACCAAAGATAAGATGGAAGGACAGTATTGCGGAAAACTTGAGAGAAAAGTAAGTGAATGATAACGACACACAAAACAAACATGAGTGGATAAAGAAAATAAAGAATAGTAACCCCTAACGAATGGAAAAATCTAAAGAAGAAGATGTCAATGTCAGGTGCAATTTTCATAGTTTCGGAAAGTATTGTGCTGGCCATATCAGATTTTTTTAAATAGCATTTAAAATATTCGGAATTTTAAATTTTTCTCAGTGTATTCTGAATGAACGCTCAAAACTGTACACATTGTCCATTTAACCGACCTGTAGTGACAGCACGAACTTTAGAATTCAACCAAATGATGCATTTATTTTCGCTTTTCGCCGCAAAGCGAAAATTTGGTAGTATGCGTGTCTCAAATATTCGCCTGCATGTGTACGACGCGAGGAGAAAGTATTAAACTAACGTCCCAATTCAATTCAAAGACAATTTATATATAAATTTATTATATACAATTGTCATAATATTTTCTATTTTAATAGTATAAAACCCGAAAATTCCCGAAACGAAAAGCTAATATAGAATTCTAAAGTGCATGCTAGCAAGATTCGTAAAAGTAAAATCGCATTCGCCGGTTTTTTTTGATAGAATTCTAAAGTGCGTGCTGCCACTACTAGTAGCTCAGTTCTCGAGGTACGAATGGTATAGGTACCACTTAATTTAAGACATCGTTATTCGGTATATAGAAAATTTTGTTCGATCACTATATTTGTCAGTTTTTCTTCTAATACAAAATGGCCTCTTTTTCGGAAAGAGTTGAAATATGTTGATTAAGTTCTTTGTACTCTTTGGTCAGTAATATATGCCGTTAAAGTACGACAACATAACAACTGTAATAATATGTAGTTTAACTATTTTATTCTTATATTAGATAAGTGGTTTAGCAAATTACGTGGCGTATTCGGATCATTTAATGAATCAATAGCATTATGGGCTGGTCCCTATGCAAGTTTACAAGTGATCACAGCAGATGATGTAGAAGTGAGTTATAAATATTTTTCAAATAATTATAAATATATGTAAATATCCACGGATTTTCTTTCAAGATAATATTATCCAGTACAAAGACCGTGGACAAAGGAATCATTTACGACTTCTTGCAGCCTTGGTTAGGAACAGGACTTCTAACTAGCACAGGTAACATTTATTTAACTCGTGTTAGAATAGGTTACCTTCTGAAACGTTTTCATTACACTATTATAGTATCCCTTAAATGTTTAAATTAAAGATATATTTTTAACAAATATTTATTAAAGGAAAAAAATGGCACCAAAGAAGAAAAATGTTAACACCAGCATTTCATTTTAATATTTTACAAATGTTTATTGACATTTTTGGAGAACGAAGTGAACAATTGGTGGAAACATTAACAAAGGAATGTGGGAAACAAAAAACTAATATTATACCGATAGTAACTGAAAGTACTATGAAAATTATATGTGGTAAGTTAACAATACTATACAGTAAGACCCAAAAAAATATTATACTGTTGTATATAATACAAATTAGTTAAATGTATGTAATACGACAGTTCTAATATTTTTTTTCGCTTTGTAAAACTAGTTGCATTATAAATACATACATTATGTAAAGTGCAATTAATTAAAGTATGATTATACTTCAATTCACGTAAGAAAATAGCATTGGTTTATACAGGATATATCAAGATAATGGAACAGTGCCATTTATTCGTGAATATGAAATGTTACACAAAAAAGTGATTAAGATATTTTGTAAAGTATAATTTGGCATAACTATTATTATTTTAAAGCCAGTGGTACTCAACTTGTGGATCAATGTTTAATTTTTACCTCTCGCTAAGAGAGGTATTGGAATCATGCTAAAAATCGCATATCTAGATTTAGTGAATAAGCAAACTATTAAAATTAACGAAACAAGATTTTTTTTAGACCAGTGGTTCTCAAAGTACGGGGTGCAACTTTTTTATTTTAAATAGCATCCTATTTTTTATATTTTCTTATTCGATTCTGTATTTTTTTCTGAATTCAACGGTATTCATATGTAATAACCCAATACTACAAAATATTTGAGAATAATGTAAAATTAAAAATGTATATTTTTTATTTAAATATGCCTATACAAACAGTGCCATGGAAGAAAACTAATAAATCAAATGCAAAAATAATTGTTAAAACTATATTAAAATTCGCAATTTTTTTTTCCGTTCGGATTAGCTGTGCTCCTTCTAGTAAATGCAAATAATTGCTCATCAACAAAGACTCACTTTTAATCTTAATAACACAATCTAATTTTTAAACTCTACCGATAGGGTTTCCAAGGCAGTAAGTTTTGTTTACAAATTACTGATCAGTAAGTGATGTGGTACTGATTAGTAAGTTATGTGACTACCTATCGATCTGGCGGCGGTGAAAATTACATAAATAAAAATGACAACTATTTTTTTTTAAATGTCAAAATAATTTTTAAATATTTCTAAACGTTGCAGGCATTAAGTGCTTCTTACCGGTATCGGATGTATTGGAGTTCTCGACTTCGTCTCGATCTCCAAACTAATCCTCAACCGGTAAGGTGCACTTACTGCCCTTAATACTTAAATAACTATATTTTACAGAGGTAACTAATCTATTTTCAATTTTTTTTATATAAAACTTATGACGTGGACTAAATTTTTACAAGGTTGAATTCAAAATAATTTCATATGGAATTCATTGTTACTTCTTGTTAAATTGAAAATATAAGCGCTGTTTTATGAGATATCTAGTTTATTGTATTGTAAGAAATAGATAAATAGTTTTTTTTTTTTAGAATCTTCAATGGGAATAAAACTAGATGAAAAAGATGAAGCTGAAGCTAGCTACTACAAATCACTGGAAAAGTAAAAATATACAATGTTATAATATTTCATTCATTAATTCAATTTCAGTATTACAGAAATAATTGTTAACAGAGGTTTATCACCTTGGCTGTATTCTAATTTAACGTATTACTTTAGTCCGTCATACTGGAAACAACAACGTTTAATAAAATACCTACATTCATTTACAATAAATATAATTAAAACGAGGCAAAACACTTTTCAAGACAGCGATATTACAGATATGGAAGTAAATAAAATAAAATCGAAGAAGCGATTAGCAATGCTAGATCTCTTGATTAATAATAATAAAAATCTTGGAACGATTGACAATGAAGGAATAAGAGAAGAAGTCGACACGTTCATTTTCGAAGTAAGATAAAATTCAAGGATTCTACAGGATTTTTCAATAAGATTTTTTTAAATTGTAAATAAAACACATTTTGAATGAAAGCATGGAATATTATAATTGGAATATTTTGTGGAGAGTCTACAATTTATAAATGAAAAACAATATCCGATAAATGTCCATTACAACTACGTTGGTAGACAATGATTCTTTTGACAAAATTTTCAAATTTGTGCATAATTGTAGCGCAATCTCACAAATTACGCGCTTAATGTTGGCTTTGCAACAATTATTATAATTCTTACATAGTTAAGTTACACGTTTTTTTAAAAAAAAATGTTTTTTGAAAGTTAATAATTATTAAAAGAGTTGTTAAGTTTTTTAATATCCGACCGTTACGTTATTGTTATCATAACAACCCTGCTTTCAGGGTTGTTATATACCAAATAACACCCTAGGGTGTGTTATATAAATCAACGTAAATAATATTCTTTACTTTTTTGTTAATTTAGAATACAAGGTTATTACGTGTATTATAGTAGGATTAATTATTTATATGAAAAATGTAATTTTCAAATCGACAAACAATTCTAGGTTAGCATGTTGTTCAGTATTCGTAATGACATTATCTGAACAGTCAATTTGTTTACAGTGGTGGTCGAGGTGTTGGTCTTGATGTTGGTACTAGTATTTGATTTCACGCCAGCCACTCAACAAGAATTCTTTCTCAATTTTATGACAGATAGAAATATTGAAATAATCAAATCGGTATTGTAGTGTATACAAATAAGAATATCGCGTTACCTAGTTACAGCGTTTGCAAGCAAATAGATTAATATCTCTAACAAAAATCACAATGATAGGACAAAAATCGAAAAAATCTTTAATAAAATAATATATCGGTCGGACATTAACCGTTGAACGTACCACGGGCGTTAAACGGACAATAATGCCTTCGGTCAACGTACACACACAAGCACACTGTTGACCTCAGGCGTTATTGTCCTTATAACACCCTTGATACGTTAATTACTATTTCCTACGTTCCAGTTAAATAATAATTGACTTGATATATACAAATATATTTAATTACACCTTGTTATCTCCAATGGGTCGTAAGGGGGTTCCCCATGTTACCTTCAATAATTGACCATTTCTAGCCCTGAAGAAGACTGTAGTTACAGTCGAAACGTAGGCCAAGAAATAAATAATTTTTCACAGACTGCGTGTCCGATTATTTTCCAATTTTCCATTCTACTACCAGTCGATCATCGTATTCAGCCCTTAATATTCGTTAATGACCATAATAAGACTACGGTATTTACTGGACAAAAAAAAGTATCAAGATGATTGCTTTATAACAATTTAGAATTGAATAGATGTGTAACATGTTAAGGGCATTAAAAACTTGAGTATTTTAACAACTAATAATATTTTCTAAACTTTGATACTGTTTTAAAGGTTAGTTTTATTATATAATGATAAATTTTCTAATTTACTATCGTAGAAGACCCCATTGAAGCATTTAATTAGAAAAAAAAGAAATATGTGGAAATTTTATTAAAGATATTGAGAATTTATTAAATTTTTCTTCAGGGCCATGACACTACTGCTGCTAGTATTATTTTTTCTCTTCTTTCGTTAGCTGAACATCCAGACATACAAGTAAATAATTAATGAAATATAAAGTACAATACATTCAATTAATCGATTATATATTCTAGCAAAAAGCCAAAGAAGAACTAGATAAAATATTTGGTGATTCAAAACGACATGCTACATACGAGGATTTACAAAACATGAAATATTTGGAACGTTTTATAAAAGAGAGCTTGAGATTATATCCAAGTGTTCCTGGCATTTCAAGAACTTTAAGAGAAGATTTACAATTAAGTAAGATAGATTAATTTTTATTTGTTTAACATTGATTTTTACTTAGAAATAATATTAATACCAAATTTATATTAATGTTGTTTAAATACGATTATGGAATGAATGGATTAATTGCATAAGTTTTTTTCCTCTCGCTAAAAATTGTATATCCAGATTTTAGCGAATAAGCACGTTTTAAGGACCTTAGAGTACGATTTAACATTTATGTGTGATCGGGCGTGCGTGCGTACGTGTGTGTGTGACATGTATCTGTCAGTTACAAAAAAAATAATTTTTCAATTGGTTTCCATGCTATTATTGCGGCTATAAGATTTATTACAACATATTATTTTATATATTATATTTCTTTTAACGCTAAATCTATAGAATATATAATAAAATATTTATATGTATCGGATAGATAATTTATTTTTCTTTAATAATAACAAGAACAATTTTTTTTTTAAATAATTAGAAGATTTTTTGTCAAGAATCAGCTACTTTCGGTTGTCCAATTGTTACCAAAACCTTTTCAGCTCTTCCCAGTAATGTCCGATTGGGAAATACGTAGTTAAACAAATATTAAGTCTTATAGTTTGTGAATAATAGTCTTTCCAACGTCCCGCACACATACACACACACACATACATCCATACACTCACACACACACACACACACACACACACATACACACACACACATTAACGTAAAAATGTTAAAATCGGATTGTAGGGACCTTAAAACGTGCTTAATCATTAAAATCTGGATATGTGATTTTTAGCATAAATCCAATACCTCTCTTAGCGAGAGGTAAAAATGAACAAAATTAATTTAAAAAGTTGAAACATCCACAACGATGTTGTTTTTACCTCCCGCTACCCCTGGTAAGGGAGGTATAGGGATCGTGCTAAAAATCGCATATCGAGATTTTGGTAAATGACCACGTTTTAAGGTCCCTAGAATCCATTTTTAACATTTTCACGATGATGTCTGTGTGTATGTGTATGTGTGTGTGTGTGTGTGTGTGTGTGTGTGTGTGTGTGTGTGTGTGTGTGTGTGTGTGTGTGTGTGTGTGTGTGTGTGTGTGTGTGGATCCTCTTTACGCTCTAACTCAAATACTATCATTCAGAAAGTTTTGAAACCATGTATTTCTACCTTATTCTAATATGGAAAGAAGCCATTACATTTTGGTGGCAATCGAATAACCAGAAATGGCAGTTTACTTGAACCTCAAGATAATTTTTCTTCAAAAAATACCTTTAAATGTATTTTTTTCGCAATTTGTTATTATAAAAATTAAAGAGTATTTCATTTTCTACAGGTTTGCTTTAATACTTTTTCTATATATTGTATGGATAAATTCATAAAGTAATATAAAACATTAGATTTTTTTGTATGTAGACAGTATTTCAAACTAGTCCGGCAAAAAATATGACGAGGGAGAGTTTCTTATATCTATGGCCACCACTGTATTTTACAGTTTAGCCAAATTTTGTTTTCCATTGTCTACCTTATTATCTTATTCACAATAATTCAAGCGTGACGCTCGGCTAACTATTTAAAAACTTACTCAAATTTACATTTATGTATTTACTCGTATCTAGTATGTCTTCATTTTGCATTATCTTACATTGGTCAATATTAATGGATTCTACCATGTACATCGATATATGAATATTTTAAAATTTTATTCTAGCTAATCATGTTGCTCCAGCTGGAACAGATGTCTGGGTCCAGATTTATACTCTTCATCGAGATCCAAAATATTTTCCTGATCCAGAAAAGTTTGATCCCGATCGTTTCCTTCCAGAAAATTCAGTAGGCAGACATCCTTTTGCGTATATACCTTTTAGCGCGGGCCCAAGGAATTGTATAGGTAAGTTAAACATCCATCTAAATATTTTCTAAAAAAATCTACAATTATTTTTCTTATAGGTCAAAAGTTCGCCATGCTTGAATTGAAAAGTATTATATCGTCGGTTCTTCGAAATTTTATCTTAGAACCAATTGTTTCAGCAAAAGACTTGACTTGGGTCTGTGGTATGGTTTTAAAAGTAAAAGGACCTATTTATGTAAAATTTAATTCGAGACAATAATAATTGATGCATTGCGCCAGCTATATTTGTAGTTCGTCTATTTAAATATATGCTAATTAATTGAAATATTGCACTTGCAGATGCAGATTATATATAAAACACTCATATATTGAAATATAACTGCATGGATTATTCTTATGTCTCAAGTAGCAATATCTTTACACATTTTAAATATTTAATATTGTTTTTAACATAAATGAACATGCAGTATTATGTAAATTAATTAATTATCAAAGTTAGGTGTTTGAATTTTTTGTTAGTTAATTTTTAAAATGGGTTTGTTATGAATAAATCAAATTATTGTTTATTAATATTATTATTCATTATACAACAACTGTCCCTTTGAAGAGAAATAATTAAGGCCATCGCACACTATTCAGAAGTGTTCGACAACGATCGGCACTCGGCAGCACGCCAATCGACTAGTGTGCAATGGCCTTAACTGCAGGTTCGAAATGTTTCCAATTCATTGTCGGGTTTGACAGTATTTTTGAAGGGTATATGTAATATACCTATAATTTTAACTATTTAACTATTAATGCAATAAGAAATAATATAAAATATGTACTTCCCAGAAATAATCTTCAGTAATGTCTCTGGATTTGTGACACTGACATTTATCTGTCAGTTACAAACATTTTAATTTTTCAATTGGTTTCCATGACATTATTAATCATTAAAATCTGGATATGCGATTTTTTGCATGAATCCAATACCTTTCTTAAAGTTACTTCAATATTGAAAAAAATAAATTCAATTCTTAGTCGTGCATGGCTTCCTATTTTAAATATGTTGTAATTGTCACCCTAGTTACCTGTTGCTAAGGTTTTGTTATTTTTTTATTTGTATTTGTTGATTTGTTGTTCATGTTCATTCCTGAAGAAGGCAATAGTGTATATTGCCGAAACGTCGTTAATTAAATAAATATAACAAAATCTAAACTAAAAAAAGCTTGTATTATTCTTATAAAATAGACTTTTTTTAACCATTCATTGAACTAATTTTGTGATAATTGTTTGAAGCTGGAGTGATTCGTTGTCTGATACAAATGAACCTTTAATTTAAAATTATTTCGCTTCATACATACATTGCTCGCGAGGTTTGGTGGTCACTGTAGGTTCAGTTACGAATTATTGTATGCGTTGTTGCAGAATTAGTCGTCTTCCCAAATTGTATGTAAACACGTGCATTTATTAAAATAAAGTAATTTGATAATTATTTATCTAATCTGTAAATCTATCATACATTTCGATGATGAGTGTCAGGTGCAGAACACACGGTAGCAATGTGATAATTTTTCTTGTTGTTGGGTAATCTCTCATATCGGGGATCTAGGTGTTGCACTTAAAAATTGAAAATGTGAAGATCGATTTTTTTACTATACTGTTTTTATGAGATGGAGATCTTTTTACCTCTCGCTAAGAGAGGTATTGCATTCATGCTAAAAATCGCATATCCAGATTTTATTGAATAAGCACGTTTTAAGGTCCCTACAATCCGATTTTAACATTTTTACGATGATGTCTGTGTGTGTGTGTGTGGATGTGTGTGTGTGTGTGTGTGTATGTGTGTGTGTGGGATGTTGGAAGGACGGTTACTCAAAAACTATAAGACTTAAAATTTGTTTAACAACGTATTTCCCAATCGGACATTCATGGGAAGATCTGAAAAGGTTTTGGTAATAATTGGACAACCGGAAGTAGAAGATTCTTGAAAAAAAATCTTCTAAATATTATTTTTTGAAAATTTTTCTTGATAATATTAAAGAAAAATAAATTCTCTTTCTGATACATTTAAATATTTTTATACATATTTTATAGATTTAGAGATAAAAGGAATATAATATATAAAATAATGTTGTAATTAATTTTACAACCGAAAGGATGCCATGAAAAATAGTTGATAATTTAAATTATTTGTAACTGACAGATAAATGTCAGTGTCAGAAATAATGAGTAATGCAAGAAAAATGTACTTGGAGAATCCCTTAGTTCTTGATCTGTGACTATTATGGAGATGACAAGTCTAGGTTGAAGGACTTAAATTTGTTTCAAACATTATGGGACAATGTACACCAGTACTATAGACTAGAGTAACTTTGAATTGCGAAAAAGCTATCAAATTCTTCTCAAGTAAGTTGTAAATATTGACAAAATTACACATCGATATAAGAATAATCGGAGTGCAATCTATCCGTCACTTTATTAAAGGGAATTAGTGTTATTTAGATATAACATGTATGAAAAAATAAAATGTAAAAGAAGATATGTAAGAATAGATGCACAATCCATATATACATTTTAGACCGCCCAAAATTAATGTTTTTACTAGAAGAATATGAAGAGAAAGTAAACAACGTTGTTCGAATTGAAAATTGCTGTTACCTGCCTAATATTTATATATGGTAAACTCTACTTTGTAATTTATTGTAACATAATTTATGGTAAAATATCTTCATGTTGAGACATGCTATTATTGAATAATAAAGAAGTTTATACGTCATAGATTTATATGAATATATTATTTGTATTTACAAAAATATTCTTTGCTTTATGCATACAGCCAGGTAAAATATACGGCGAGAGGTTATGTGCTGGCCACATCAGATTTTTCTATTTGAACTACTTTTTCTAGTTTTCCCATATTTAGACTTGTTCCTCTTTCTACTTCCAAAATGACTTTTTCAAAGTAGAAAACGCATAAATTGAAAATAAAACATTCCAGCAATTTGTTATAATTTTCACGTTAAATAATTTTGATCATTAATAATTCAATAAAAGGATTATGATACTTGGTTGAAATTGCAAATTCAACAAATAAAAACAGAGTTTAGAGATTTCCTAAAGTTTTAAATTTTAAAGTTACACAATTA
The DNA here is from genome assembly GCA_951394225.1 of Harpalus rufipes. Lineage (NCBI taxonomy): Eukaryota > Metazoa > Arthropoda > Insecta > Coleoptera > Carabidae > Harpalus > Harpalus rufipes. The sequence goes on from OX596275.1 coordinate 61,991,172, forward strand.
CCTCCCACTACCATTGGTAAGGGAGGTATAGGGATCGTGCTAAAAATCACATATCGAAATTTTGAATGACCACGTTTCAAGGTCCCTACAATCCAATTTTAACATTTTCACGATGTCTGTGTGTATGTGTGTGTGGATCCTCTTTACGCTCTAAATCAAATACTATCATTCATAAAATTTTGAAACCTTGTATTTCTACCTTATTCTAATATGGAATGAAATCGTTAGATTTTGATGTAAATCAGATAACCGGAAATGTTATTTTTTCGAGATTTATGTTATATAAAAATCAAAGATTAAATTTTCTACAGGTTTGCATTAATATTTTTTCCATATATTTTATGGATAAAACTATCTATAATTAAACCTACGCTTTTACCGCAACTCCATTGTTACACAGTTTAGATTTCAAATGCATGTAACTGATAGACATATGTCACTGTCTACAAATTAAGCATTTCAAATAATAATAGTAACGTTTTAAAAAGAAAATTGTTAATAGAACAAGAATTATATATAAATAAATAAATGAATAAATATATCGTCACGGCACATTACCCATTGCTGTGTGTGTCAATCTGCTTTGTACACAGATGTCGGTAACGATGATGATATATTTGTACCGGACGTTGGGAGTGCAACACAGGGGTCATGAATACAAATTAAATTAAACGGGAGGTATTGTGTTGGCCACAACAGATTTTTTAAAAAGAGATTTGATAGAAAAGCACAACACTCTTTCCTCTTTCCAATGATATGCAATGCAGTTCTCAAACTCACGGCATTTGCTCTATAATACAATTTTTGCACGATCAGGTTTTTTTTAAAACTTTACCGATAGGGTTTCCAAGGCAGTAAGTTTTGATTACAAAGTACTGATCAGTAAGTGATGTGACTGACCGGTAAGTGATGTGACTACCTACCGATCAGGAGGCGGTGAAAATTACATAAATAAAAAATAAATGTACAATTTTTAAAGCTTTAACGATAACACAACAACGATCATAGCTTACTTGAAAATGACAACTATTTTTTTTTAAACGTTAAAATATTTTTTAAATAATTATAAAACTTTAATTTGTTATTATTGGGACGATCGTGCAAAAAATATAATAATCATTGCGGGCATTAAGTGCTTCTTACTGCTATCGGATGTATTGGACTTCGTCTCGGTCTCCAAACTAATCCTCAACCGGTAAGGTGCACTTACTGGCTTTATTACTTAAATAACTATTTTGAAATAGTTAAGGAGTAGTAAAAATTCAATAATTTTTCAGGTTGCATAAAAATTTGTTTTCAAATCACATACATGTGCCCCTGTTAAGTTCTTAGCTACAGTTTCGCGTGTATGTTATCGTGTATAGTCATGAAGTTTTGATTTATTAATTTATTGATGAACTGTTCGTATATCTTTATCTATAGATATAAGTTTGGTCAAGTTAATATATTTATGATTATGTAAAACACAAATTTTGTTTTTATAAATTTCATCACAAAAGCATTTTCGTGTATAATATACATAATCATTGATTTATTAACGTATATATCTCAATTCCATCTATCAACACAAATTGAATTTAGTTTTTCTGAAATTGCAATTGAAAGGGTGTACAGGGTGTCCACTTATCCAGGATAACTTGTACATCATGGGGATTTTGAGAGCTACAAGAGATATGAAGTCGTAGAGTAGATTTACCTGCAAAAGGTCGCGTATTTTTGATATTTGGATATGTTATATATTTAGGGGCCCTAATAAAATATATATTTCGACCGGTAAGCGCCGCCATCTTGGCAAAATGACGCAAAAAATTGTTTTTTTTTTTCAAATATCTCTTCACCAATAAGCATTAGGGCAAAAATAGTTATTTTGCGAATAAAATTCCCTAAAACTCACATATAAAACATTTTTTCTATAACTAATATACAGGATGGTGAGCGGCACAGCCGAACATAGGACGTTAACATGAAAAATTAAAAAAAAAAAGTTTTATAATAGGGTACTATGAATTTACATTAATTTACCCTTAACGGATAATATATAACCTACTATAAAATAATATAAAAAGAAAATTAAGTATAATACAGTACTATGAGAAATACACAATTCTATAAATTATGTGTTTGTCCATTTGACAGTAGGTTGACGTCATATCTCGTTCAACCTGTAGTTCAAAACTTGCCACCTCAGCGCTGCGATCTTAAAAATACATGCCAATTGATATCTTGTCAATATGACAGATAACAGTTGAATTTCTCCATAAGTTTTGACTCATTTCATTTTGAATTTTTACACAAGTTTAATGCTAAATGTATTAAATAATTCATATTTATTGAGATTAAAAACATTTATACAAATGCAAGTTTTTCTCGTTATGTCTCATTATGGATGTGTGCGTGAAATAATGCGCAAAGTGCACGAAATAATGCGCCCTGTGTATGAAATAATGCGTCTAGTGTGCGAAATAATGTGCATAGTTTGTGAAATACACGTAATGACACGTATTGACATTAATGCATAAACATTAACTTTTTTTAACAGTCTTACAAAAAAGAGGTACAACATACTGAATACAAAAATAGCGATATGAGATATACACGGTTACAGGTTCTTCGAAACGTGCTAGTCTCGATACAAGTGTACAACAGGCAGTGAAGCAGATACAAAGTAAACGTTCAATTAACGAATTGTCACTTTATATTCGTCCATTTATAAACTACAATGCTATTAAATATTATTTTAGTTGTAATAGCAATAATTTTGTTTCATACATATTGGTATCAAACTAGAAGTAGATATGCTAAGCTACTGAATAGTTTTGCTACACATAATTCATTTTATCCGATTATTGGACATATACATTTAATTGGTCGTGATCCAGGTAAGGAGTATGTAATATTTGTAACTCATAATTAAAGGAATTAGCTTTTTACCTCTCGCTAATGGCCGTTTGCACCAATTCGGGTTAACGCTAACCTTTGGTTAAAGTACTGGTTATCTCTCAAAGTGCGTTGCACCGATCAGTAACTAGTAGTTAATTCGGCAAACTACTGGTTTATTTTAACTACCAGAATATGTTCGGTTTAAACGATAACTTGAAGATAACCTTTAATTTTCAAAATTATTTGACACTTGTGACAGCTCCACGGACATTTATAATTTGTAATTTAAAATGAGTAATAAATTTAACAATGGTTTTGACGATGATGATGAATTACTGGAACTGGATATGTTATACCGAATACCAAGAAAACACGTATATGAAAGAGCTAACCCTTTTTATGAAATGGACGATCATGAATTTTTTACAAGATTTCGCTTATCAAAGCATACAGTAATGAAAATCGAGGGGCAGGATTTCAAGCACGAAGAAATGTAATTATTAATTTCTTTGCAAATTTAGTATAATTTTAGAATATTATGATTACTTTCTTAATTACAAAACTACAAATTTAATATTTTCAAAAACTTAAAAACAACGTTTTTATTAAGCCTAACTGTCGTTTACGAATCTTTTTCTGTTTTTCGAATGAAATGTTTCTGAGCTGTAGCTCTTTTTTCAAATTATTAAAATATTAGTTGTTCTGTAGAGCGATATACACCTAATAACAAGTCATTATTTTAAGAATCAAATCAAATAAATGCCAATTTAGTAATAACCTGCTGCAGATACAGCATTTAAATCTTTTTCTACATTTTGCTAAGCTGTTTCCTATCTTTCCAAGTGGTATGATTGATTTTTTTATTGCAAATAATTGCTTAGTAAACCATTTTTTCGTCATTTGAGTAGTTTGGCTGTCGTGACCTTTTATCTGCCATCTAAATACTTAAATAATTGAATACTTCAAAATGTATGTTATCTTTCAACTTGTTCTTGACTTCTATGCACACTGTATTTATTAGCTTTACAACACGCTTTACACTTTCGTAAAAAATAGCAGATATGAATAAATGATGGCAAAATGTCAATAAGGAACAAAAAAATATATGAAATGACAAATTTTAAAATATAAATTTAAAAATGTCACACAAATGTCATATTGCCGGGTGTTTTTAAGTCATAAAACGAATAGTCCGAAAATCTGAAAGTTATCTTAACTATGACCTAATTTAATTCTGTGCAATGCATTTATTATTTAACTAGTAGTTACACTAATCTCCAGGTTAACTAACTAATAAATTTAACCAGAACCTGTGCATATCCAGATTTCAATGAATAAGCACGTTTTAAGGTCCCTAGAATCCAACTATAACATTTTTACGATAATGTTTGTGTGTATGTGTGTATGTATATGTTGACTTTCGATTTACCATTAAGAGGTCATCTTCGACGTGCTTTTATTTTTCATAAAATAATCAAATAATTGTCCTAAATACAGTGGCAACCTTGACCAACATTTAATATTTAAATAATTTCTGAATCATTAGAAATTGAAAAAATCTGTTGTGGCCAACACAGTACCTTCCGTCAATCCTGTGTAATATGTATAAGTTCCATACATAAATTTTCTTGCAAAAGATTTTGAATTTCCAGTAACATTATTCCAGAAAAACAAACTATGCAAATTGCACTTGACACTAACATCTTCTTCTTCTTTAGCTTTTCCCATTCGTTAGGGGTCGCTATTTTTTATTTTCTTCTTCCACTCATTTCTGTTTTACGTGTCGTTTTCATTCAGTTCCTTTTCTCTCAAGTCTTCCGCAATACAGTCCTTCCATCTTATTTTTGGTCTTCCTCTGTTTCTTCAACCTTCTATTACTAAGCTATTCATTCTTCATCCATGATATTTTTCATTTCTCCACATGACATTTTCAAACCAATGTAATCATCTCTCTTGTATCTTTCTAGAAACTTGTAACACTAGAGTTATTTCTTTACCTATCTTTCCGCGTCTTCCCCAACATCTACTTCAATATCCTCATCTCAGCCACATTAATTTACTTTTTATTGATACTGACATCTGTCAATCTGAATATATTAACAATTTTCATGGTTAGCATAACTGGCTGAATTATAAAATTCAATTCCTTCTTTAACTCTATATCTATCGAATATGAAGCACAAAATGCAATCAAATCATATAGAGAATAACATATTCTTTAAGTTGTAATAATGTTAAATGTCAATAATTTAAATTTAACTGTTAAATCTTCAAATGAGGCTACTTCCGGTTCACCAATTATAACCAAAATATAATCAGTTGTTCTTCTGGATGTAAACTTGAGGAATACGAAAAAAAAATATAATTTTTGGAATCGTGGGATTGAAGTTCTGCGATTCGAAACTTTCGTCACACATACACAGACACACACACACACACACACACACACACACACACACACACACACACACACACACACACACACACACACACACACACACATATACGTACATACATACAGACATCATCGTAAAAATGGTAAAATTGTATTATAGGGTTATTCACTAAAAACTCATCATTGAATTTTTTGACCTTCCTTACGTAAAGGTAACGGAAGGTAAAAATATTTCATACAAAATTTTATTGTATTGTTATAGTCTATACAGGGTGTATCAAATTAAGTGGTAGGTATTCCATTGGTATCTCGGAAACTATAAGAACTATACGAAGTTGGTTAAATAGGAAATGTTGTGCAATTTTGAGTGCTCATACAGATTTTACTGAGAAAAATTAAAATTCCAAACAATTCGAAAGTTTACAACTTCTGAGTCCGCCTCAATGAAGCCATCCTCAAAAGCCGGCCAGCACAACAAGTAACCACAGAGGCGTTTCAAGCTATTTGGTGCTCATCAGTGTTGTGTAACCTGTGGACTTTGTCCGGTCCACGGTGAGTGACTCCTAAAGCAGAGGCACTGACCTTATGTAAACTGGTGAAATATGATGAAATTTTGTAATATTTATTATAATGATAGGTAAAAGAAACCTATCAAAACCTATTAAAATTTTCCCAGTCAAGAAATCTAAAAACATTTATTATAATGAGATCTGGTAAATTACTTGATTGGGATAGATGTTGAAAGATAACGATATTTTTGGAAATTCAATCAACTTTATTTCATTCCCGACTAGTTTCGACACCGCATGTGTCTTCCTCAGGGGCTACATTTACAGAAGAAAAAATTACAATAATATATATTTAATTACATTGGTGTAAATATAAAATATCTGATGTGACCAACACAATACCTCCCGCCATTTATTTATAGGGTCTCGTTGCCGCGTGCCTGATGTCTGGTCGCGAATCTAGGGAATCCGATTCGATCCTGATCAACGCCAAATAATTAGAATTTTAAATGGCATAAAATTAACCCTTGTGGTAAACGCCCGCACAATACAAATATGTCATTATCATTACCGAAATGTGTGTGTACAAATCAGATTAGCTCACCCAGCAATGGATAATATGCCCTGATAATATATTTGTTTGTTTCTCTATTTAAATGTATACCTGCATATTTACTAATGCTAGAAATTATGTATTTAAGTTCCTTTCCACAAAACTATTGTTATATGTACAATTTTCCTTTTCAAACGTTACTATTATTAATTTGAAATGATTATTTTTTTGACAGTGACATTTATCTGTCAGTTACATACATTTGAGCTGAACTATGTAACCACGGAGATGTGTTTAAAGCATAAGCTCCGAGATATAATGTTTATATTACTTTATAAATTTATCCATAAAATATATAGAAAAAGTATTAAAGCAAACTTGTAGAAAATGGAATAATCTTTAATTTTTATAATAACAAATTGAGTAGAAATTACATTTAAAGGTATTTTTTGAAGAAAAACTAACTTGAGCTTCAAATAAACTGCCATTTTCGGTTATCCAAATGTATGTAAGTGACAGATAAATGTCACTATCAAAAAATAATCATTTCAAATTAATAATAATAACGTTTTAAAAGAAAAATTGTAAATAGAACAATAGTTTTATGGAAAGAACTTAAAATACATAATTTCTAGCATTAGTAAATATGCAGGTATGTATTTAAATAAAGAAACAAATAAATATATTATCACGGCATATTATACGTTGCTGGGTGTGCTAATCTGATTTATACAGTAATGATGATGACATATTTGTATTGTGCGGGCGTTTACCACAAGGGTTAATTTTATGCTATTTAAAATTCGAATTATTTGGCGTTGATCGGGATCGAATCGGATTCCCCAGATTCGCGATCAGACATCAGGCAAGCAGCAACGAGACCTTATAGATAAATGGCGGGAAGTATTGTGTTGGTCACATCAGATTTTTTAATAACTTTCAAATTAATCGGAATTTTAATTTTCAGTAGTATCTGAATAACCATTCGAAATTGCACACATTTCCTATTTAACCGACCTCGTAGCTCAGTTTCCGAGATACCAATGGTATAGGTACCACTTAATTTGGGACACTTTTTACGGTATATAGAATGTTTTGCTCAATCATTATCTTTGTCAGTTTTTCGTCGACTTAATAGAAAATGGCCTCTTTTTCGGAAACAGTTGAAGATCAGATCTATGGTGATTAAGCTTTTCTTACTCTTTGGTCAGTAATATATGCCGTTAAACTACGACAACACACCAACTGACAACTGTAATAATATTTAATATTAAACTATTTTATTCTTATATTAGATAAGTGGTTTAGCAAATTATATGGCTTACTCGGATTATTTAATGAATCAATTGTATTATGGGCTGGTCCCTATGCAAGTTTACAAGTGATCACAGCAGATGATGCAGAAGTGAGTTATAAATATTTTTCAAATGATTATAAATTTATGTAAACATCCACGGATTTTCTTTCAAGATAATACTAACCAATACAAAGAGCGCGGACAAAGGAATGTTTTACGGCTTCTTGCAGCCTTGGTTAGGAACAGGACTTCTAACTAGCACAGGTAACATTTATTTAACTCGTGTTAGAATAGGTTACTTCTGAAACGTTTTCATTACACTATTATAGTATCCCTTAAATGTTTAAATTAAAGATATATTTTTAACAAATATTTATTAAAGGAAAAAAATGGCACCAAAGAAGAAAAATGTTAACACCAGCATTTCATTTTAATATTTTACAAATATTTATTGAAATTTTTGGAGAACGAAGTGAACAATTGGTGGAAACATTAAAAAAGGAATGTGGAAAACCAAAAACTAATATTATACCGATAATAACTGAAAGTACGATGAAAATTATATGTGGTAAGTTAACAATATTATACAGAGAGAACCTGAAAAATATTATACTGTTGTATATAACACAAATTAATTAAATGTATTTAATACGGCAGTTCGAATCTTTTTACCTCTCGCTAAGAGAGGTATTGGATTCATGCTAAAAATCGCATATCCAGATTTTATTGAATAAGCACGTTTTAAGGTCCCTACAATCCGATTTTAACATTTTTACGATGATGTCTGTGTGTGTGTGTGTGTGTGTGTGTGGATGTGTGTGTGTGGGATGTTGGAAGGACGGTTACTCAAAAACTATAAGACTTAAAATTTGTTTAACAACGTATTTCCCAATCGGACATTCATGGGAAGATCTGAAAAGGTTTTGGTAATAATTGGACAACCGGAAGTAGAAGATTCTTGAAAAAAAATCTTCTAAATATTATTTTCTGAAAATTTTTCGTGGTAATATTAAAGAAAATTAAATTCTCTATTTGATACATTTAAATATTTTATTATATATTCCATAGATTTAGAGATAAAAGAAGTATAATATATAAAATAATCTGTTGTAATAAATTTGACAGCCGAAAGAATGCCATGAAAAATAGTTGATAAGTTAAATTATTTGTAACTGACAAATAAATGTCAGTGTCAGAAATAATGAGTAATGAATTAAAAATGTACTTGGAGAATCCCTTAGTTCTTGATCTGTGACTATTATGGAGATGACAAGTCTAGGTTGAAGGACTTAAATTTGTTTCAAACATTATGGGACAATGTACACCAGTACTGTAGACTAGAGTAACTTTGAATTGCGAAAAAGCTATCAAATTCTTCTCAAGTAAGTTGTAAATATTGACAAAATTGGAGTGCAATCTATCCGTCACTTTATTAAAGGGAATTAAGGTTATTTAGATATAACAAGTATGAAAAAATAAAATGTAAAAGAAGATATATAAGAATAGATGCACAATCCAGATATATACATTTTAGACCGCCCAAAATTAATGTTTTTACTAGAAGAATATGAAGAGAAAGTAAACAAAGTTGTTCGAATTGAAAATTGCTGTTACCAGCCTAATATTTATATATGGTAAACTCTACTTTGTAATTTATTGTAAAATAATTTATGGTAAAATATCTTTATGTTGAGACATGCTATTATTGAATAATAAAGAAGTTTATACGTCATAGATTTATATGAATATATTATTTGTATTTATAAAAATAATCTTTGCTTTATGCATACAGCCAGGTAAAATATACGGCGAGAGGTTATGTGCTGGCCACATCAGATTTTTTTTTTCGCTTTGTAAAACTAGCGGCACTATAAACGCATATACTTCATGTAAATTACAATTAATTAAAGTATGATTAGTTTTCATTGTAATCCCTACCATTCAATTGTTTCCTTAAATATTGAAACGCTTAATAATAAGTACAGTATATTGTAAAAAAAACTTAACTCGGAATAGGCTATGAACAGAGAAACGTATATTTTGACAATATCTCATGTCAAATTGATATTTAATTAAATTAATTTAAATGAAGACATATGTTTCTTTGTTCATAGCCTACTCAACCGTCTTAAACGGCGTTAATACTGTGTTTTGTTCTTGTATTCAGAGCAAGAAAAATCATAAAGTCTCGTTTTTTGACAAATTATGCTGTAATCTATTTTTAAAATGATTCACAACACAAATCAAAAATTTACATACATACATAAAATCACGTATGTCCCACTTAGTGGGCTAGGACAAACCCGGAAACAAAAACTACAAGAACAACATCAACATTATACGACAAATCATCACTCTTAACATATTAAAGTGATCGATTTTCGTTAGCGAAACACCGCATCTGGATCAGAATAATAGTTACGAAACAATCATCCATCGGCACACATTCCTGTCTAAGTAGGCACACTTCTTTCGCCTCACCACACTTTTCTTCTCTTCCCATTTGGAAACTTTCTCACTTTAAGCACCCTACAAACCACATTCAACCATTTATATACTGGTCGACCACATAATCAAAAACCCTCAACTTCACCTAGATATATATGCTTTACAAGCCTTACTCGCCATTCTCTCCACATGACCAAACCATCTCAACTGACTCACACCAACTCTCTTAACAACATTGTTCCCAACCATATACTAAATTATTCCTCATGCGATCCCGTCTTACATACCTTCATACACCACGTAAATATCTCAATTCCACGGCAGTCACTCTCTTTTTATGGTTTCCCGCCCATGTCCAACATTTGCTTCCATACTTCAAAGTAGGCACTAGCATACCATTATATACACTTAGGTACAGTAAAATTTTTGAAAGATGTCCGATCAAGGGCACCTGTATCGCGAACGAATTAACAAATAGGCATACATTTATCTCTTTCTTTTGCAAAGGCTGCAAGAGTGTGTGATAAGGATGGATATAACACGCTTGTCTTTCAAAAATTCATATTGTTTCTACTAAGTTAGGACATTCCATTTATAAACGATGCTCGTTGTTGATAATACTTTCGCTGTAACGTAAGTTTATTTATTAATTCAGATACATTACCTGGATTCATAGCCGTACGTATAACGTTATAATCTGTCAGAGTCACTGACACTGACATTGACATTGTGTCAGTATCTTATTTTTAACATATTTGGTTTTACATTTGCTTATAAACTTACTAGTTGACTTATTTTTGAATTTTGAATGCTTTTCCTGTAATATATATTTTTATAATAATAAAATAACAGTAGTATCTTACGTACCCTCATAAAAACTAAGCAAACGACACTACTGAATTTGTCATGATGGGCGGAGCAAAAATCTGTATTCATACAATTCGTAGACAACCTTGATCGGACATCTTTCAAAAATTTTACTGTACAGTAAAATTTTTGAGAGATGTCCGATCAAGGGCACCTGTATCACGAACGAATTAACAAATAGGCATACATTTATCTCTTTCTTTTGCAAAGGCTGTAAGAGTGTATGATAAGGATGGATATAACACGCTTGTCTTTCAAAAATTCATATTGTTTCGACTAAGTTAGGACATTCCATTTATAAACGATGCTCGTTGTTGATAATACTTTCGCTGTAACGTAAGTTTATTTATTAATTCAGATACATTACCTGGATTCATAGCCGTACGTATAACGTTATAATCTGTCAGAGTCACTGACACTGACATTGACATTGTGTCAGTATCTTATTTTTAACATATTTGGTTTTACATTTGCTTATAAACTTACTAGTTGACTTATTTTTAAATTTTGAATGCTTTTCCTGTAATATATATTTTTATAATAATAAAATAACAGTTGTATCTTACGTACCCTCATAAAAACTAAGCAAACGACACTAATGAATTTGTCATGATGGGCGGAGCAAAAATCTGAATTCATACAATTCGTAGACAACCTTGATCGGACATCTTTCAAAAATTTTACTGTAACCGAGTATTCCTAGATACGTTTACGTTTCGTGAAAACGTACTCAGAGCACCCACTACCTCATATCCCGCTATCACTCTCCTTTCAATCTCTCGCAGAATTCGACCATCTAAACTGAACTTTTACAAGGTTGAATGCAAAATAATTTTATGATAATTTATTGTCACTTCTTGTTAAATTGAAAATATAAGTGCTATTTTATAGGATATCCATTTTATTACATTGTAAGAAATAGATAAATAGTAATTGCTTTTTTTTTAGAATCTTCAATGGGAATAAAACTAAATGAAAAAGATGAAGCTGAAGCTAGCTACTACAAATCACTTGAAAAGTAAAAATATGCAATATTTTAATATTTCATTTCTCAATGCAATTTCAGTATTACAGAAATAATTGTTTCGAGAGTTTTATCACCTTGGCTGTTTTCTAATTATATATATTACTTTAGTCCGTCATACTGGAAACAACAACGTTTAATAAAATACCTGCATTCATTTACAAGAAATATAATTAAAATGAGGCAAAACACTTTTCAAGACAGCGATATTACAGATATAGAAGTAAATCACATAAAACCGAAGAAACGATTAGCATTGCTAGATCTCTTGATTAACAATTATAAAAATCTTGGAACGATTGACTATGAAGGAATAAGAGAAGAGGTCGATACCTTCATTTTCGAAGTAAGATAAAATTTTACAATTCTAATGGGTTTTTCAATAAGAACTTTTTTTTTCAATATGTCATTCGTTTGTGGTTATGTGTGCAGTAGGGCTACAATTAAAGGAAATGAATTCAATTTCGCTCGAAAATCGCATAAAAATAATAATTCAAATCCGTTACGAAAATGGTCGCTCTGTGAAAACCACATTTAGTAAAATCGTGGATATTTTCGGTCGTGATAATCAGAGCCTGCGATTAAGAATTTAGTGACAAAAATTGAGTCAATTGGCTCAGTATACACAATGTAGCAATACCAAAATGTACTCGTACCGGTCGTTCGCAAGAAAATATTGCTGCAGGGCATCGAGCCCGCCAAAAGCTGGGTTCGGTTCAGGTTCATGTTAATTCTGTAATCCGCCTTTATGAGGCGAATTAACAAATAATATTTAAGATGGGTTCTTGCCAGACTGGAGGTACAAATTAGTAATTGCCAAAAGTATAATAAATAATAATAAATGTTCTTACCGTTGTGACGTTGCTCGTAGAAGAATAATGGTTCGAAATGATAATAATAATGATTCATTATAAATAAGTTTATTTACTAGAATAATGATGAATGGATATGTACAGTTGATGGACCCGACAGTATGGAGGAATGGATTCGTGTGGGGTTCTGGTTTAAAAATTAAGTTTGCGGTTTTGTTCCGGGTTCAGATTCGGTTCGACCTAATGAAAATTGAATTAATGTTTTTTGAATAACAATCTTTATATATAAATTATTTAAAATGCGTGCCGGAATTTATAATTAATGCAACGGAAGACAAGAACATGAACACATCTTTCACGAACAATCAACACATACAGCGACGCAAACGCAGAAGGCGTCGATTGTTGATGATCGGCTGTTACGATTACATTTACGTTTCGAACTGAAATTGAACCTGAACCGGACTTGAACCCTGAACCATAATTTTGATACCCGGTGTTTGGATTCGCTAAAAATCCCCCAGAAATTGGTTTAATTCTAGTGTTTGCAATTTCAGCCAAAGTTGGCTGTGTATACTACAAAACACAAACGATACAACTGTCAAATAACAATTTTTAATATGGTATATGTTGCTGTGACGACTACTGTCGCCAGCGGTGAACTAAGAAGCTAACATTTTTTTACTAGTACAAAATGAACAACATTGTTGTACTAGTAAGAAAATGAATATCTTCTATAGTGTGTGTACAGTAGCATAATATAAATATTATAATACGCTTGAAGAAAAAACTATTTTTTTGCACCTATAATCCAAGATGTCGGCTCGCACCGATCCTCCCCAAAGTCGAAAACTTGAATTTTACATCCCCGTCTCCACCTGAACAACATATGTTAAAATCGTTCTACCCCTTTGTTAGGTAAAAACCTCTATTGCTCAATTCGTAACTCAAACTCTTATACTCATGACCGTTAAGTTTTTCTTAATAAATAAAATAAGAAATACGTGCAGTTTTTATTAACTAGTATTGAGTATTTATTAAATTTTTCTTCAGGGCCATGACACTACTGCTTCTGCTATTAAATTTTCTCTTCTTTCGTTAGCTCAACACCCAGACATACAAGTAAATAATTGATGAAATATAAAGTATAATACATTCAATTAATCGATTATATATTCTAGCAAAAAGCCAAAGAAGAATTAGATAAAATATTTGGTGATTCAAAACGACATGCTACATACGAGGATTTACAAAACATGAAATATTTGGAACGTTGTATAAAAGAGAGCTTGAGATTATATCCAGGTGTTCCTGGGATTTCACGATTTATAAAAGAAGATTTACAATTAAGTAAGATAGATTTATATTTGTTTAATATTATTACCTCTTGCCTTAGCCATAACAGGTATTAGATTCATACTAAAAATTGCATATCCAGATTTTAGTGACTAAGGTCCCTAGAATCCGATTATAATATTTTTACGATGATGTCTGTGTGTTTGTGTGTGGATGTGTGTGTGTGTGTGTGTGTGTGTGTGTGTGTGTGTGTGTGTGTGTGTGTAGATGTTGGTGGTACGACCTGTGTAACTTCGTATTGCTCAATCTAACAGTAATGGGAAGAGCTGAATAGAATCTGGTAACAATTGGGCTTTATAAAAAAAAATTCTAAATATTATTTTTTGAAATTCTATGTTACTACTTACAATAAAGATGATTAAATTCTCAATCTGACACATTTAAATTTATTATGTCCTATAGATTTCGAGATATAGTATATAATAATATAGAATAATCTGCTGTAATAAATCTCGTTGCCCAAACAACTCCATGGAAACCAGTTGAGATATTTAAATGTTTTTAATTGACAGATAAATGCAAAATGTCATTGTTCAAATCAGTAGTTTTACTAACATTACTGGAAAGTTTTTCTGAAAGTACATTTATTATATCTTATTGTATTATTAATTAAATATGTATCTAAAATTATAGGCATATTATTATTGCATATATCCTTAAGAAATATCGCTAATATCTTCAATGAATTTGAAGAATTTTGAACATATTAGAAGAGTAGGACAAAATTCCTCATAGAACGAGAGAAGAGATACAATTTCAATTATTTGTGTGTTTTCGTTACTTATAGGGCGCAAGCAGTCATGTGATGTGTTGGCCTTGGCAAGCAGATATGGGGATCTGTGTCAGTATGGCGGCTAGTAGTTGTCAAATAGATGTCACAATTGTAATATGTCATAATTTTTTAATTTTAATAATACTTTAATGTAACGGTAACCGAACGCACACATGAAAAATTTGACGAAACTCAGTGTTTACCACATTCATTTTATAGGAATTTGATCCAACTCTTTTTGCAGATAAAATGGCAAAAACACTATAAATATTACTTTTCGCGCCATAACTTTTATGGATTTTAGTGTGTTTAATAATTTTGCAACCATCAAAATAAAAATTTTGATTGACAGGTATTCTAGACTTTAGCCAAATTTTGTTGTCCTTATTATTCTCAATATTCAAACGTGACCCTCGCCTAACTATTTAATAACTTGCTCAAATTTACACTTATGTATGTACTCGTGTCTAGTATGTCTTCATTTTGCATTATCATACATTGGAACTAAATATTCTAAAATTATTATAAGATAGTGGTATACCGATTCTACCGTGTAGATCGATATCATATTAATAATACTTTAAAATTTTATTCCAGCTAATCATGTTGCTCCAGCTGGAACAGATGTCTGGATTCAGATTTATATTCTTCATCGAGATCCAAAATATTTTCCTGATCCAGAAAAATATGATCCCGATCGTTTCCTTCCAGAAAATTCAGTAGGCAGACATCCTTTTGCATACATTCCTTTTAGTGCGGGCCCAAGGAATTGTATAGGTAAGCTAAACATCTAAATATTTTCTAAAAAATAGAATCTACAATTATTTTTCTTATAGGTCAAAAGTTCGCCATGCTTGAAATGAAAAGTATTATTTCGTCGATTCTTCGTAATTTTACTTTAGAAGCAATAGTTCCAGCTAAAGACCTAGCTTGGGTCTGTAGTTTGGTTTTAAGAGTAAAAGGACCTATTTATATAAAATTTAATGCAAGAAAATAATAATTGATGCATTGCGCCAGCTGTATTTGTATTCTATTTAAATGTTTGTTAATTAATTGAATTATTGTACTTGCAGATGCAGATTAGATATAAAACACTCATATACTGAAAGATAATTTAATCGATTATTTCTGTCTCAAGTAGCAATATCTTTACACATTTTCAAATATTTAATGTTTATATAATATTGTTTTTAACGTATATGAACATACAGTATATGTAAATTAATTGGAACAAAGTTAATTGTTTAATTTTTTTGTTTCCTTTAATTGTTAAAGTGGGTTTGTCGTGAATAAATCAAATTATTATTTATTATTATCATTACTTATTATACAACTGTCCCTTTCAAGAGCAAGAATTATCCCATCGCAACATAGAGTTAAGAATATATATATATATATATATATATATATATATATATATATATATATATATATATATTATTATTATTATTAGGTCTGTTTCGTACAGTATACATTTTCCGTATTAATATTATCAATTATTTAAAAAAAATTCCTCTTCCAATATACTATAATAAATTTCATTAATACATTTTCATTTTACTATATTTTTCATTTCAGATTTAAATTTTATTAGGTAGCTAACAAATTTATTATCTACTGCAAGTTCCTCTCAAATAAGATAAATAAATAAAAAACCTGTTTTGGCCAGCACAATAACTCTCGCCACTTCCTTTTTTGGTTACATATATATATAGGACGCGAACAGTCATGTTACATTGTTGGCCTTGACAAGCAGATGTGGGGGCCCGTTTCAGAATGATAATTAGTAATTATGTACATACGTGTCAAATGTCAGAATTTTTCATTAAAAATTTCAAGATTTTCTAATTTCACGTAGTTAATTTGTCACCAGGAGTGTGGAATTTACTTGTCGCGGAAAATAAAGCGCATGGAATTGGAAAATCACTAAATTTAGAATGAGAAATTATATTTGACATCTATATACATAATTACTAGCTATCTTTCTGACATGAGTGACATGGGCCCCCATATCTGCTGGTCAAGGCCAACAAAGTCACATAACTGCTCGCGCCCTAATGTATTTAACATTTCTTGTATACCTACACTCTACACCAAAAATTCTACTTATATCTATTCCTTATATTTAGATTTTTAAATTTAAATTCATTCTATGAAGAAATTTTGTCCTACTCTTCTAATTTTTCGAGATGTTTCCAATTCATTGTCGGGAGTAACAGTATTTCTGAAGGGTATGTGTAATATACCTATAATATTAAATATTTAACTACTAATACATTAATAAATAATATAATGTATATGTACTCCCCAGAAAAAGTCTTCAGTAATGTCTTCGGATTTCTGACACTGATATTTATCTGTCAGTTACAAACAATTTAAATTTTCAACTATTTTCCATGGCATTCTTTCGGCTGTCAAATTTATTACAACAGATTATTTTATATATTATATTTCTTTTATCTCTAAATCTATAGAATATATAATAAAATATTTAAATGTATCAGATAGAGAATTTAATTTTCTTTAATATTACCAAGAAAAAATTTCAAAAAATAATATATAAGATTTTTGAAAAAAAATCTACTTCCGGTTGTCCAATTGTTGCCAAAACCTTGTCAGATCTTCCCATGAATATCTGACTGGGAAATACGTAGTTAAACAAATATAAAGTTTTATAATGTAGTAATCGTCCTTCCAACATCCCACATACACACACACACACACACACACACACACACACACACACAAACACACACACAGACATCAGCGTAAAAATGTTGTAATCGGATTGTAGGGATCTTAAAACGTGCTTATTCAATAAAATCTGAATATGCGATTTTTAGCATGAATCCAATACCTCTCTGAGCGAGAGGTAATTATTAGGAAGTTGCTAGGAGATTGAAATACCGACATCATAGTTACTTCACATGCGTTTTTAAAAATTTCATTTCATTAAAAGAATTCTGGTGTACAACCACTTTATTCAGACACAGTTATTACAACTTAAAAACATACACAATAAATACGTTTATTACAATTTCATGAGAATGTCTTCTGTATTTTCTTTCTTGATTCATCGCTAGAAGATTTGAATAAATACTTCTTCTTTCTTACTGGATGATCGGTCACAAGTGTATTCGTCAATTCTGATTTAATTTGCACACGGTTTCTGTACTTCATTGACGTTTGCTGTTTCATCGCTCTTCTCTATACTCGGAGGTTGTGGCGGTTGTGGAGGTTTGGTTTGTCCCTCACCTACTTTATCACTAGTTTTGGGAAAAGACTCTGCTTTACTTGGAGAATCTGAAGACCGCCTTTGTACTCTGCATTTACTAGAAGATTTCTTTCGGCCTGCAGAACGTGAAGATCGAATTCTTACTTTACTGCTTTTATGGGATGCACATCTTTTTCTGCTCGACATACGACTTTTTCTGGTTTGTCCGCATGCAGATTTCCTTTTCCTACTTCCAAAATGGCTTTTAATTTTCCTGATTTTCGGAGAACACGACCTTTTTCTTTTCCTGCTTCTGTGGATTTGTTGACTTTTGACCTTTCTGATTCTACAAGAAGATGATCTGTGCCTTTTAACACTTCTATGATGACTTATTTTCCTTAGGGAGGATGAACATTTTCTTTTCTTGCTTCGATGGTGTTGATGACTTATCTTTCTGGTTTTACAAGAAGATGATCTGTGCCTTTTCATGCTTCTATGATGACTTGTTTTCCTTGGAGATGATGAACATTTTCTTTTACTCCCTCTATGAACTGGATGACTTTTTACCTTTCTTGTTTTACAAGAAGATGATTTGTGCCTCTTCATACTTCTATGATGACATATATTCCTTGGAGAGGATCCTTTCCTTTTCCTGCTTCTATGGACTGGATGACTTTTTACCTTTCTGGTTCTACAAGAAGATGATTTGTGCCTTTTCATACTTCTATGATGACTTTTTCTTTTCATGCTTCTATGGATATGATGACTTTTTACTTTTCTGATTTTACAAGATGATCTTGCTCTTTTCATACTTCTATGATGACATGATTTCTTGATTTTCGGAGAGCATGATCTTCTTTTTATACTTCTATGGATTTGTTGACTTTTAACTCTTCTGGCTTTACAAGAAAACGATCTTCCCCTTTTTGTACTTTTATGATGACTTTTCCTTAATTTTGGACACGACGAACGTTTTCTTTTCTTGCTTCTATGGCCCCTTTTGCTTTTACAAGACGATGATCGATGCCTTTTCATACTTCTATGATGACTTATCTTTCTGCTTTTTCTTTTCATACATATAGGACTTTTTCTGAATTTACGGGAAGATGATCTTTTCCTTTTCATGCTTCTATGTTGACTTGCTTTTCTGCTTTTACAGGATGAAGATCTACTTCTACTTCTGTGACGTTTTACTTTTCTAGAAGATGATCCATGTCTTTTTATACTCTTATGACATGGTTGACTATGAACTTTTTTTCGTCTACTTTTAAATTTTCTACTTTTAGGACAAGGGGATCCTTTCCTAGTTCTACCTCTACGAAATGGTTGACTCTTTACTTTTCTGGTTTTAACACAAGGTGATCTACTGCGGCTTCTACTTCGACTTTTCATTTTTCTACTTTTAGGGGAACATGATCTTTTTCTTTTTCTGCTTTTAACAGAAGATGATCTTTTACTTTTGCTACTTCCACTTCGACATACTTTTCCGCTGGAAGAATGTGATCTTTTTCTTTTCGCACTTCTACTTCGACATTTCGATTTTCTTTTAGGACAAGATAATCCTCTTCTTTTTCTACTTCTATGACCAGAAGTTGATCTTTTAGCTTTACAACTACTACTTCGACTTGTTTTACTGCTTCCAGAAGAATGCGATCTTTTTCTTTTCGTACTTCTACTTCGACTTTTTAATTTTCTACTTTTAGGACAAGGGGATCCTTTTCTTTTTCTAGTTCTAGGACATGGTTGACTTTTTACTCTTCTGATTTTAACAGAATGTGACCTTTTTCTTTTCATACTTCTATTTCGACTTATTTTTCTACTTTTAAGACAAGGCGAGACTTTTCTTTTCTTACTTCTATGGCATGGTTGACTTTTTACTTTTCTGATTTTAAAACATGATCTTTTCCTGCTTCTTTGGCGTGTTTGACTTTTTTTAGATTTACAGGAAGGTGATCTTTTTCTTCCCATGCTTCTATGTATTTGAAATTTGACATGTTTGGTTCTGCGTTTGCAAGATTTACGTTTCTTTACCCTCCTGTTTTTACAGATACGTAATTTTTTCAATCTTTTCTTTGTGTTGCAAGTAGCCCTTTTCTTTTTCTTTTTCTTTGAACATAAAAATAAACTACTGAATATTTTTGACGCTTTTCTAAGGATTTTTATTAGAGAATTTTTTCTTTTGCGTTTTATGGGTGCACATTTTATCTTTCTAGGTTTTTTGCAATCACCTTCCAACGGCTGAATACTTCCTATAGGATCCGCCTCTTGCATAGTGCAATAAATTTCACAATTTCATCTCAAAATAATTACTAAAATTTCATTTTTACATTCTCAGAATACACTTCTAACACAAAATAAAAACTGTTTTGTCTGAACAACGAAATGTCAAATAATTTTGCCACAGCACTCTGAATATAATATAAGAATTTATACGGAATAAATCTGATGTACACTGGCTTGCAAAAAAATCGCGTACACCTGTTTTTTGCTGTATTGAGTTGGTATCGATTGTTAACTTGTCAGTGTCGTTAGTGTCAATTAAGATGCCAAAACTATCAGAAAACGAGAAAGTTGTAATAATTTCTAAGTTAGAAGAGGGGTAGTCAATCAGATCTTTAGCAGAAGATTTTAATATTAATAAAAGTACTGTTATGAGGGTGAAGAGTCGGTGGGAAAATGAAGGAAGTATAAAAAGGAAAGAAGGTTCCGGACGTCCCAAAATTTCCACCAATGATCAAGATGAAGCGTTTTTAAATTATTTATGGGAACATCCTTTATATTTCAACAAGATCTGTCCTGTTCATACAGCTAGGACAATAAGACATTGGTTTATACATAACAATATAGAAAATTCACCATGGCCTGCATGCAGTCCTGATTTAAACCAGATTGAAAATGTTTGGGGCCTGATAATAAAACGAATTTATGAACGAAATTTTCGACCTCAGAACGAAGATGAATTATGGAGAGTCATTGAAAACACATGGGAAATCTTGAGTCAGGATGAAAATTATTTTAGAAATCTTATTTCCTCCATGCCTCAAAGATTAAATAAAATACTGGACGCTGATGGAGCGATCATAAATTACTAATGTTACTTCGTCCATAATTTGTTTGCCATAATTTTTACTTATTTATAATCCATTTAAAATAAATACTTGGTTGTTCTTTAATTTTTCTAGAATATATTTGTAATTTAGTAACTTAGCACAATGAAGTACTTGCTCCACGATACCTAAAATAATGACATGACAGTGACAACGGTGACTCCATAGACAGTTGATATTTACCTATTTTAAAAAAATTGTATTTACATAGCTAAAAAATTGTGGAAACTCGGTTACTTGATTTTTAAGGTGTACGCGATTTTTTTGCAAGCCAGTGTAGTTAGCACATTACGTCCCGTCATTTCATTTTCATTTTCATGCACTGAAATTTGCTTTTCTTCTACATGTACAAAAGGGTCAGTAGCGCTGGAGAATTATTCTACGAGGTTGGATTGAAAAGTTTCCGGAATGAGTGAAAAGGCCTCGGTTTTTTTAAAACAATCCTAAGTCGTTGTTTTGTTTAACTCTTCATATGAACTGGTAAGAAATTTCAGTACAATCTGTCTATAAGCATCTGTGTCGATCTACCTAGTCTTAAATCGATAACGGATAAAAACAACCGGAAATTGTGGACAATATCAAAAGAAAGTAAAAGGAGATGTTTCAACTCTATAGTACAAGTATTACTGCATATGGAGCTGAAGTTTGGCAGCTCAGCGAAAGACGTAAACGGATTATAAGCAACCGAAATGGATTTTTGGAGACGAGCCATAGGAAGATTAAGAAGTGAAAATAATAAATACAAGCATCCGATAAATTATGAATATTGATCACACTTTGATAAATGATATTGAAACAGAACTGAAATGGTTTGGACATGTGCAAAGAATGGGAGAATGAATAAATATTACCAAAAGGATATTAAAATTGCATCCATCTGGAAGAAGAAAACGCGGAAGACCGCAGGAAAGTTGGATTAAAGGAATAGACCTGAGGATGGAAGAAAAAGGTTTGATGCAAGATCAGTGGAACCACAGAGACCAATAAATACATAGTTTACATATTGTTTAATTATTATTATTATGTTGCTTCATAAATATTTTCTTATTTAATAATCTTCTGAAAACTATTCGTCTTTACTTATTTCTTTTTATTACAGATTGAAAGATAAGTAAGCAAGCAGGTATAATATATATTCCATTTTAACTTTATAATCTATCTAACAATTTTAAGTAACTGTAAATTTACTGTGGAATTAAAAATTATCAAGTTTCAAGCTGTCAAGTCTGTCATGCACGAAACAAAACTAATTCATAAGTTTTTGTGTGTAAAACAAGCTGGCTCCGCAGCGCCACCAAGTCTATTCTTATCTGAAATACAGTATAATTTAATGATTATATCATTCATTAAGTTATGAACCAATAAGAATGTGTGATTTTCCTTAGCTACCACGTATTACAGCGGTTATTATTGAGTAACCATGGTGAACGAATATATACGAACCTTGGTATATTCGAATATACCTACCTTCGTATATTCACTTATAAGTGCGTTTGGTTATTTTGTTCTATGTACTCAGAACTGGCAATGCCATTTTTAATTATATTTACGGACATGATCTTTTTCATTCGATCACAGTATCGAGTATACGAGTATAAATGAATCTGTAGTTAGACTTTGAGGAGAAAAATCGTGCGTTGTATGCTTTAAGTAGACATTTAAAATCAGACTGACTGCTCCAAGTGCACCGAACCAAATAATTGAACGTATCTATTATTTGACAGCAAGGAATAATGGAAGGAAAAATTTGACAAGTAAACAAATAATTATTTGGATCACAAATCTTGAACTGCACTATTGCTAGTTTATTTGAAATACAAACATTTATTTTGAAATACGAGCATTTCAATGTAAAATTACATACTACTATAACTATATTTAAAAAGATAGGTTATGTAGCATATAGTTTGACGTTTCTGTCAAAATCAAATAGACCACAGGTCTACGTTAAATTTACTATTTACTTTTTAATTTCATTCATTCATGATATAGTCTACCTGTATACAACTCGACAATAGAAAATTCTCGACACACTCAACGAGTTGCCTAATGGAAATACCACTCGACCTTCGGTCTCGTGATGTTTCCAGGCAACACGTTTCGTATAATCGAGAATTTTCAATCGTCTTGTTGTATAATATATGAATATATTGTCTCTTGATCGGAAATATTACATAATTAAAACTAAACTATATTTAGCAAAAAAAAGTATTAAATAAAATAGTTATGATCAATTTTTTTATTCTTTTATTTTTTGTAGAGTAGTCTATAAAAAACACAATAGTTTTACTATAGCAGTTAAAATAACTCATTATGTAATTTCGCTATCTATGTGTTGTATTGAATTACTGTTCACACGTATTTATATTATCGTTAAGCAAAAATAGATCTTTATATACTGTACAAATGATAAGTTTAAGTTAAAACAAGTTCGATTTGGGTAACTGTTTACTTTATGTAATAGTTGAAATATTTTAAAATTTTATATTAATAGGTTTTTCATTCTTAAATTTTCTTTTCTAAATAATATTTAATTATATAGTAATTGAAATTATATTCCCACTTTATTTTCGTTAGAAATAATTATACAAATATCCGGCATGACTTGCATTTATGAAATATATTATCAGTAATTCTTAGAAACTTTGGGTTGTAGAATGAACATGTGATTACGGATATCCAATTCTGAACGAGCGGTGTCAAAATTAATAGGAAAATAATTTTAATACCAATTTAACAAACACAATATAATTAAAAATAGAAAATAAATGTATATACAAAAATATTAGATTAAACAATAAAATAAATATAAATGTTGCAACTGTTACAAATGTTACATAATGGTTACAAATGTTTACGCAATAATACATGAACAATAAAAATGGAAAAAATATACAAAAGAAGGAAACCTATCTTTAGTAGATTCTGGGAGTGAAAGACAATTCTTGGTCACAGGGATTCGGTTTCACTTGATTAATTTC
The DNA here is from genome assembly GCA_951394225.1 of Harpalus rufipes. Classification (NCBI taxonomy): domain Eukaryota; kingdom Metazoa; phylum Arthropoda; class Insecta; order Coleoptera; family Carabidae; genus Harpalus; species Harpalus rufipes. The sequence goes on from OX596275.1 coordinate 62,015,387, forward strand.
TTTTACAAAATATTGAATTTTTAAAGACTCTCTTATTAAATTTTCCCGGCCCAATCAAATGAGACTTGAAGACTAACTGCGTCTCGGTAATCTCGTGAGACGCACACGGATTTGTTTAGATTAAATACCGTCGTACGATCAAATATTAAGTTAGAAATATTAAAACATTTATATACAAATTACTTTTACCGCGTATGATTACTACAATAGATGGTTCATTTGTTAATTACTGTTTTCCGAGGCTAAAAATGCGGAAGAATGTAAGTAACATTAATGCCTGTATCTATAATCAGAACTTCGCCTCGACTCATACTTGAGTATGCCATGGATACCATATTCCGTTTCATAGTTGCTACTTGGTTCTTCACTCGTACTTTGATCGAGGGTTTCTTTGAGTAAAGCTCCAAGCAACCTTGAGTAATGTTTGAGGTAATGCTTCTTACGCACATATCTAGATTTCAATGAATAAGTATGTTTGAAGGTCCCTACAATCCGATTTTAACATTTTTACGATGATGTCTGTGTGTGTGTGTGTGTGTGTGTGTGTGTGTGTGGTTGTATGTGTGTGTATGTGTGTATGTGTGTGTGTGTATGTATGTGTGTGTGTATGTGTGTGTATGTGTATGTGTGTATGTATGTGTGTATGTGTGTATGTATGTGTGTATGTGTGTGGGATGTTGGAAGGACGATTACTCAAAAACTATAAGACACTTAATATTTGTTTAATTACGTATTTCCCAATCGGATATTCATGGGAAGATCTGAAAAGATTTAGGTAACAATTGGACACCCGGAAGTAGCAAATTCTTGAAAAAAAATCTTCTAAATACTATTTTTTTTTAATTTTTCTTGGAAATATTAAAGAAAATTAAATTCTCAATCTGACACATTCAAATTTTTTATTATATCTCGTATAGGTTTGGAGATATAGTATATAATAATATAGAATAATCTGTTGTAATAAATCTCGTTGCCTAAAAAACAGTTCAGATATTTACATGTTTATAATTGACAGATAAATGCAAAATGTCAGTGTCAAAAATCAGATTTTTCTGGGAGGTACGAGTACATTTAATATATATTATTGTATTATTAATTAAATATGTATTTAAATTATAGGTATGTTAATATTACATACATATATCCTTAAGAAATACCGCTAATACTGTCAATTAGTTTGAAGAATTTCGAACATATTAGAAGAGTAGGACAAAATTCCACATAGAACGTAAGAAGAGATACAATTTCAATTATTTGTGTGTACAAGAAATGTTAAGTTCGTTACTTATAGGGCGCGAGCAGTCATGTGACTTTGTTGGCCTTGCCACGCAGATATGAGGATCCGTGTCAGATTGACGGCTAGTAGTTATTTACATAGATGTCACAATTGTCATAATTTTTCATTCAAAATTTCAAAATATTCTGATGTTTATTTGTCATTAATAGTATGGAATATACTTGTCGAGGAATATAATCCACATGGATTTGAAAAATCATGATGTTTTAAATGACACTTGACACCTACGTACATTACTACTACTAATCTATAGAAGATATAATATTTTTTTAAATGTATCAGATTGAGAATTTAAAGATCTTTATTATTGTATTAACATTAATTTTCAATACATAATATTTAGAATATTTTTTTTTAAAATTACCACTTTCGGTAGTCCAATTGTTACCAAAACGTTTTCAACTCTTCCCATTAATGTTAGATTGAGGAATACGTAGTTAAACAGGTCTTTAGTTGAATAGAATTTGAGAAATCGTATCTCCAACATCCTCACACACACACACACACACACACACACACACACACATACACACCACAGAGAGAGAGACAGACATAGAGAGAGATCATCGTAAAAATATTAAAATTGTATACTGGGGACCTTAAAAACTCACTTATTCAATAAAATGCGGATAAAAGATTTTTAGCATGAATCCAATACCTCTCAGCCTCTCTTAGCGAGAGGTAAAAAGATATGTTAAATTTTATGATACACCAGGTCTTATAGAAAGTATGTAGAACAAAAATTATTGCCAGATTTACAATTTATAGGGTTAATTATGTTCTACCATCAATTAAGCGTTGTACGGTTACTTAAAATAAAACCCTATATGTATTGGGTTTTAAACTATTTTTTCCTAAAATAGATTGAAACTGTTAAATACTACAAAGGCCTTACTCATACACTACAAAATAAGACATGATTCATTTCTACGCAGCAGTATGTACAATTACGACTCTTTTATGTAATGTTATACATCAACCTTTACTTAAAATCAAGTTGAAGATTTCGTGTTGCATTTGAAGAAATCCACATGTGATTAAATTTAATTCCATTAGATCTGCCGTCATTAGTGCGGAAACAAAAAGTAAACGGGTTCGTGAAGGATGCATTCCATTATACAATTAAATTCTTTGAAGGTTATAGCACAGTTCTACTGACAACTGTTGCACTGTTTACAGATGAGCATCGCATGTATCGACATAGAAAACTTTTTAGATGAATCATTTTTTGTTTTTCAATAAAACCAAAAACAGGTTTGATTTTTGAAGGTCAACGTTCATTGACTTAATTCCCCTCACCAGTTTCATCAAAAACAGTGATAGTGCTAGCACATAAGTATTTGAAAGATAAGTGAAATGTCATTTTTCATTTAAACCTAGTGCGGGTTTGATTGTCGTGCAGTAGTGAAATATTGTACCAAGTGTGTGCCGTGCGCGGTATTAATAAATTTAAAAATGTTAGCTTTAACAATAGTGGTGGGAGTAATTGCCGTAATTTTGGCATACGTTTACTATAAACAAACATTTAGCAAATTTGGAAGAATGCTAAATATGTATGCGGGACCAAAAACTCTTCCAATTTTAGGAAATTTATTAGATATGCATACAACACCAGGTAAGATATACATAATTATAAAATAAAATATATAAATATATAAAAAACTAAGACCCGCTGTTTTTCTCGCTGGTTAAACAGTTTGTTAATTGTAAAATGAAAAATGTCGCATCGAGAAATTGACAAATGTGTAATTTTACTACCTATATTATGTAACATCGATGCTATATTTTTATTTTTAGCTGACAGTTAAGTTTACCCAGATATGAAAATACCGTACCTTATTATACTGTCCGTACGATGTAACTTGGCGAGTTGGGGCAATTCACATTATCACTGCGGTAATGAGGAAGAAGAATGAAGTACCTACAAATATTACAAAAAAAAAAATTATAAAAAAAATATTACAAATATTGGAATGAATTATTTAATATATAAATCATATTATAATTCATTATTTTTAAAATAATTAATAATAATTAACTAAAATTTCTATTGCTATTGAAAAAAAATGCTCCAACGCTTATGTATGAATATAACTTCTTGGGTTGAAAAGTACCTGACACCCCGAGTTTGAGTGTATTAGGGTGAAATTTGCTTTGTGTAAGGCAATAAAACATTGTAAAATCACTATTTCATTTCTGAATCTGTGCGGCATCGAAGTAAAAGTAAATATTTGACAAAACGCAACTTAGGAATAGTGAACTGAATTACATTCTTTTGCTCGCCAAGTTACATCGTATGGACTGTACATTTATGTTGAACAATATTAATATATATCTTTAGGAATTGTGAATTTTTAAAACAATTTTAGTTTCAAACACTATTTAAAATGGCCTAGTCAGCGTTTACTTCTAAGCGCGGTATTTTCATCTCCGGTTAAACAACCGGTTAAATTAACTGCAGTTAAAAGAAAAACACAACATTCATATAAATAAATAAATAAATACAGAACGTTCGGATTTCGGAGGTCATCTTTGGGATCTCGGAAACTATAAGAGATACGACTTCACTTAAATGGGACATGTGGTGCGCCTTTGGGGGCCATCTTAGATGTGCTTTTGTTTAGTTAAAATTTGTCAAGGTTACTAGATAATGACGAAAAACTGAACTGGTCGATTTTTTTGTTGAAATTAATTCTAAACTGTCAGTAAATGCAAAAAATGTTTCAAATAAAAGGTTAAGGTCCCTAGAATACGATTATAAAATTTTACGATGATGTCTGTGTGTGTGTATGTGTAGATGTGTGTGTGTATGTGTATGTGGATGTTGGAGGTACGATATCTCAAATTCTACAGAACTAAAGACCTATGTAACTACGGATTCCTCAATCTAACAGTAATGGGAAGAGCTGATAGGTTCTGGTAACAATTGGACAACTGAAAGTGATAGTTTGTAAAAAAAAATATATATATTTTTTGAAAATTTATGTTATTACAAATAATAAAGATAATGAAATTCTCAATCTGGCACATTTAATTTTTTTATTATGTCACCTATAGGTTTAGAGATATAGTATATATTTAAATGTTTGTAATTGACAGATAAATTCAAAATATCAGTGTCAAAAATAAGCGATTTTACGAACATTAATGAAAGATTTTTCTGTGAGGTATGAGTACATTTAATATATCTTATTGTATTATTAATTAAATATGTATTTAAAATAGTTATATTAATAATACATATATCCTTAAGAAATAACGCTAATACAGTCAATGAATTTGAAGAATTTTGAACAAATTAGAAGAGTAGAACAAAAATCCTCATAGAACGTTGTTTATAGGGCGCGAGCAGTCATGTGACTTTGTTGGCCTTGGCAAGCAGATATGGAAATCCGTGTTAGAATAACAGCTAGTACAGTAAATTTTTTTAAAGATGTCCGGTCAAGGTCATCTATATCATGAACGAATTAACAAATTGGCATGCATTTATCTCTTTCCTTTGCAAAGGCTATAAGCCTGTGCGATAAGGATGGATGTAACACGCATGTCTTTCAAAAATTCATATTATTTCAACTAAGTTAGGACATTCCACTTTAAAACGATGCTCGTTGTAACGTGAGTTTATTTATTAATTCAGATACATTACCTTAATTCATAGCCGTACAAATTACATTATTTTCTATCAGAGTCACTGACACTGACATTGTGTCATTATCTTATTTTTAACATATTTGGTTTTATATTTGCTAATACACTTACCAGTTGACTTATTTTTGATTTTGAATGCTTTTATTGTAACATGTATTTTTATAATAATAAAATAACAGTAGTATCTTATGTGTACCTTCATAAAAACTAAGCAAACGACACTACTGAATTTGTCATAATGGGCGGAGAAAAAATCTGAATTCATACAATTCGTAGACGACCTTGATCGGACATCTTTCAAAAATTTTACTGTAGTTATTTACATAGATGTCACAATTGTCATGTGTCATAATTTTTCATTCAAAATTTCAAAATATTCTGATGTCAAGTTGTTTATTTGTCATCAATATGTCGAGGGAAATAATTCCCATGGATTTGGAAAATCATGATGTTTTGAATGAAAAATTATGATACTTGACACCTATGTACATTATTACTGGCTGTCATTCTGACACGAGCCTCCATATCTGCTTGTCAAGGCCAACAAAGTCACATGACTGCTCGCACCCTATGTAACATAAAATAAAAATGGCTAGAGGTATTGTGCTGGCCACACTAGTTTTTTAAATGGAACCCATATTTGATTTTTGCTTCAGAAAAATACTTATTTTTCCTCACCTAGGATACCGACACTTACGTAAAAATCAAATATGGGTTCCATTTTTAAAAATGTAAATTGTATTACATCTCGTTGGATGCAAAATAAAAATATCTAACTTTTTTATTTGGAACATTTTTCTAGATTACCAATTGTTTAAGAGTTATTTGAAAACTAAATTTTCGACCAAAATCGGATTTACGCCATTATTTAACGTATGAGAATCTTTGGAAAAACAAAAGCACATCTAAGATGGCCCCCTAAATGCACACTAGATGTTCTATTTAACTGAACTCGTATGAGAATATAATTCCTTAGTCACGTGACATGTTTTCCGCCAATCAACATTCAGAATCTCCCTAGCTACGCGTTTATCACAGCGATGATAAAAAACAAGGAAATTATCACCGTATTTATAGTCGTTACTAAGGGATTTGTTTTCTTTATTTATGACATTGACAGTTAATTTTGAGTATAAAAATAAATAATAATAATAATTCAAACTCCGAAATATTAAATAAAACTCGTAAGTACCATGTTTTAATACAATATGAATATGTATATCAAAAGTTAGGTTAGGTTAGATTGCAAAAATTCATTATATTCTCTCATTAAATATAAGCTCGTGATATGATTAATAATCGAAGATATTGCTCGTGAAACCGAAGCAGCACATTTCAATCTGCAGCTCGGTTTCACTCGATGATAATCATATCACTTGTTATATTACGTATGAAAATATCAGCATTAGTGTTGAAAGCACACCATTACATTTAAGTTGGCAATGAAAAACCTCGTGAAAAACGAAACAAGTTTATATTTTTAAATGGCAATAAAATATTACGAACTTAGGAAGACCAATTTAAATGAAAAAAAAAATAGTGTTTGTAGATAATAGTTATTTATTATACAAGACGATAAAGAGATACTTGTCGAAAATGGAAGGTGTCACGAGTCGATAACGACGCTGTATCGTCGTGTATAATATATTATTTTATCTTTCGATAAATGTCAAACCGCAATTTTGTTCCTAAACTTACTATAATTTGGTTCACGAAAGATCACAATTCAAGGTCACTTATTAACCGTATGGTATAATATTACTTACAGATAACTTCACTGCATTTCGTATACATAGACGTGCAACATGAAATATTTATGGATACATTTTAACTGAAAAAAATAAGTGTAATTTATTAGAAAATTATGTTTCTTTTTAAATAATTAATTAATAATGAATGTTGATTGGCGGAAAACATGTCTCGTGACTAAGGAATTATATTCTCAAAATAATAGAACTTTTATATGCGCCACTTCTTTCTATTACTTATAATAACAAAGATAAAGGGGGGGGGGGGGCGTTTTCCCAGACTCACTCTGTATTTAATATCTTTTTTAGTAAATATGTTCAAAGTATTCCGTAAATTCACTGCTACTTTCAAGAAATCTTACAGGGTGTGGAGTATATTTCACGGAATTATAAATATTAACAATGCCGAAGATGCTGAAGTAAGTATTGACACAAGTTTAAAAAATAAAACATATTATAACGACATATCTGGAACACCAAACTTTCCTATCTGTATATTTTTCTGTTTATAAACATAAACATGTATTCTTAACTAGAATTATACTTAAGGAAAAATATGGAAATTTATAGGTATGCAAACGAAGTTTATTAATATCTCAGTTTAATTATCTTAACATACGCATTAGTCATTAGGACATGGTTCTTCTTCTAAGAATTGCATTGCGAGCAATTTGATAAATTTTCCATTTTAAGTTATCAACAAAACCATATATCATGTGTAGATATTTCATATTTTTAAGTATTTCATTTGTTCAACACCAAATTTAATGGTAAGAATGTAAAATAATTTTCTGATTGTCCTTCGTTATCAAGTTTTTAATAAAAAAAAACAAATGTTAACATTTATTAGAAAACGAAATATTTCCCGCAACTATCACAAAATCCCCAAATTTTATAGTGAAAATATGAAGTAGTTTTAATGTATGGTCCCTCAAATTAGAAGTGTAACATAAATCAATTAAGTGGCTATGGCGATGATAATATTCTCGCTGCTGTGGCGTTAATAAACGAAAATATAAAATATGCCACAGAGCATTGCATGATAAGTTGTTTGCCTTCAATTAGGTGGCAACCTATTTGAACACATTTTGTGAACACAGATAAAAAAAATCTGTTGTGGCCAGCACAATACCTCTCTCCACTTCGCGAACAGTCATTTTACACTGTTGGCCTTGACAAGCAGATGTGGGAGCCCGTTTCAGAATGATAATTAGTAATTATGTACATAGGTGTCAAATGTCTGAATTTTTCATTAAAGATTTCAAGATTTTCTAAATTCACGTAGTTAATTTGTCACCAGGAGTGTGGAATTTACTTGTCGAGTAAAATAAACCACATGCAATTGGAAAATCACTAAATTTAGAATGAGAAATTATGATATTTGACATCTATATACATAATTACTAGCTATCATTCTAACATGGGCCCCCATATCTGCTTGTCAAGACCAACAAAGTCACATGACTGCTCGCGCCCTAATGTATCTAACATTTCTTGTATACCTACACTACACCAAAAATTCTACTTATATCTATTCTTTATATTTAGATTTTTTAAATTTAAATTCATTCTATGAAGAAATTTTGTCCTACTAATTTTTCGAGATGTTTCCAATTCATTGTCGGGGGTAACAGTATTTCTGAAGGGTATGCGTAATATACCTATAATATTAAATATTTAACTACTAATACATTAAAAAATAATATAATGTATGTACTTCCCAGAAAAAGTCTTCATTAATGTTTCCGGATTTCTGACACTGACATTTATCTGTCAGTTACAAACATTTTAAATTTTCAACTATTTTCCATGGCATTCTTTCGGCTGTAAACAGATTATTTTATATATTATATTTCTTTTATCTCTAAATCTATAGAATATATAATAAAATATTTAAATGTATCAGATAGATAATTCAATTTCCTTTAATATTACCAAGAAAAATTTTCAAAAAATAATAATTAGAAGATTTTTTTTCAAGAATCTTCTACTTCTGGTTGTCCAATTGTTACCAAAACCTTTTCAGATCTTCCCATGAATGTCCGATTGGGAAATACGTAGTTAAACAAATATAAAGTCTTATAGTTTTTGAGTAATCGTCCTTCCAACATCCCACATACATATACACATACACACACACACACACACACATACATACACACACACACACACACACACACACACACACACACACACACACACATAAACACACAGACATCATCGTAAAAACGTTAAAATCGGATTGTAGGGACCTTAAAACGTGCTTATTCAATAAAATCTGGATATGCGATTTTTAGCATGAATCCAATACCTCTCCTAGCTAGAGGTAAAAATCTGATGTGGTCAACATCCCGTTTAATTAATATAAATATTTAAAATTAAATTAAATTTAAATACCGAGTTTTATTTTTTTCTCTTTAATTCTCTATACGATTTGATTTTTACCTCTCGTTAAGAGAGGTATTGCATTCATGCTAAAAATCGCATATCCAGATTTTATTGAATAAGCACGTTTTAAGGTCCCTACAATCCGATTTTATCATTTTTACGATGATGTCTGTGTGTGTGTGTGTGTGTGTGTGTGTGTGTGTGTGGATGTGTGTGTGTGTGTGTGTGTGTGGATGTGTGTGTGTATGTGTGTGTGTGTGTGGGATGTTGGAAGGACGGTTACTCAAAAACTATAAGACTTTAAATTTTTTTAACTACGTATTTCCCAATCGGACATTCATGGGAAGATCTGAAAAGGTTTTGGTAACAATTGGACAACCGGAAGTAGAAGATTCTTGAAAAAAAATCTTTTAAATAATATTTTTTGAAATTTTTTCTTGATAATATTAAAAAAAAATAAATTCTCTTTCTGATACATTTAAATATTTTACAATATATTCTATAGATTTAGAGATAGAAGAAATATAGTATGTAAAATAATCTGTTATAATAAATTTTACAGCCGAAAGAATGGCCATGGAAAATAGTTGAAAATTTAATTTGTTTGTAACTGACAGATAATGTCAGTGTCAGAAATCCGAAGACATTACTGAAGACTTTTTCTGGGAAGTACATACATTATATTATTTCTTAATGTATTAATAGAATTGGAAACATTTCGAAAAATTAGAAGAGGACAAAATTTCTTCATCAAAAATGAATTTAAAATTAAACAATCTAAATATATATGGAATAGATATATGCGTAAGTAGAATTTTTGGTGTAGAGTGTAGGTATACAAGAAATGTTAAATACAATAGGGAGCGAGCAGTCATATGATTTTGTTGGCCTTGACAAGCAGATATGGGGGCCCATGTCAGAATGATAGCTAGTAATTATGTATATAGATGTCAAATATCATAATTTCTCATTCTAAATTTAGTGATTTTCCAATTCCATGTGGAGCAGAATTAAATGTTAAATATCTAAGGCATACAAGTAAACTTTAAACTCCTGGTGATAAATTAACTACGTAAATTTAGAAAATCTTGAAATTTTTAATGAAAAATTCTAACATTTGACATCTATGTACATAATTACTAATTATCATTCTGAAACGGGCCCACACATTTGCTTGTCAAGCCCAAAAATGTAACATTACCGTTCGCGCCCTATACTTATGTAACCAAAAAAAGGAAGTGGCGAGAGGTATTGTGCTGGCCACAACAGATTTTTTTTATTACTTTCGAGTAATTGTTAACACCTACATTAGAAATGTCGCAAGGTATTGTGCTGGCCACAATAGATTTTTTTTACTATATAATTTCTCTTAATTATATGGAGCAGGAACAGCCTATTCTCTATAATATTGAAACATCTTGATGATTATTAGTAAAATTATAGTGATACCTGTTACTTTATAACTACATATATTTGTAACTGTTGGTTTTCGGATTTCAGCTAACCAAATTAATTTTTGTACATTCTTTTAGATAATGCTAACAAGTACCAGACATATCAAAAAAAGTTTAATTTACGACTTTCTTTACAATTGGCTTGGTACTGGATTGTTAACCAGCACTGGTAAGTATATATTTGCTATAAGAGAAAAAGGCCTTATTGTATTGTAAATGCTTGATTTTAGGTAAAAAATGGCAACATCGAAGAAAATTGCTAACTCCAGCTTTCCATTTCAATATTTTGAGAAAATTTACTGAAACGTTTGGAGAACATGCTCAAGGGTTAGTAGAAGATTTGAAAAAGGAATGTACGAAATCTCAGACTAATGTTGGGCCCTTAATTGCTAATACTACGTTACGAGCAATATGTGGTAAGTGTCTTGACCAGTAGTACTCTCGACCTTGTGTATTAAGTTATTGCGATTCTGAATAAACGAATTTGAACTTTATGTACAAAATCCATACATAAATTTTCTTGCAAAAGGTTCTAAATTTCCAGTAATATTATTTCATGTAAAAGGCACTTGACACTGACATCTTCTTCTTCTTTAGCTTTTCCCATTCGTTAGGTGTCGCTATTTTTTATTTTCTTCTTCCATTCATTTCTGTTTTGCGGGTCATCCTCACGTCAAAATTTTTCATTCTAAATTTCATTTTTTGGTATTTTATGATTCCTTTTCTCGGCAACTGATTCCACACCCCTGATAATAAATAAACCACATGAAATAAGAAAATCATGAAATTTTGAATGAAAAATTATGACATTTGTCAGTTATGGCCGTAATTAATAGCTGTCATTTTGACACGGGTCCACATATCTGGTTGCCAAAGTCAGCAAAGTCGCGTCACTGCACGCGCCCTACACATAATTTTTTTTGCATAAGATCCTAAATTTCCAGTTAAATTATTTCATAAACAAACTATGCGAATTGCACTTGACGCTAACATCTTCTTCTTCTTTAGTTTTTCGAGTGACAACTACCTTAACCGCTCCTAAAGCGATAACATATAAAATTGTTATAAACACAAAATTTTGCTGTGTTACAAAACATAGTTATATTACCGTGTTATTTATATTAATTATCATAACCAACAACAAAAATAATTTCTTCAATAATGATCATATTAGTATCGTTTAAATTAGATAATTTTGTTTGTAATTATGTAAATGACTATTTTCATGAGCTATAATCACTCATCAGCATCTTAAAATAATAAACATATTATTACATCAAAAAATTATGTAGAATTAAAATTTCAAATACAATATTACATAATAATTTCTGATTTTCAGAAACCGCAATGGGAACATCTATAGATCCAACAGATAAAACCCAACAAGCTTATTTCAGTTCCATTCATAAGTAAAATTTCAAAATGAAATCCTCCTCTTGCTAATTATATCTATTTCAGAATGGGGGATCTCGTTGTTTATCGTATAATGAGTCCATGGCTTTACATTGACTTCATTTACAATATGTTACCAATTGGATGGAAACAAAATAACTTAATAAATTCTCTTCATAAATTTACCACAGGCGTCATAAAAGAACGTGAAGCTAATTTCAAAGACAGCGATTTGGAAAATTTAGACAAGGAAGATGATATTGGTGCAGTTAAAAAGAAGAGGCTAGCTATGTTGGATTTACTAATTGCTGCTAAGAAGAAGAATTCTATTGATGATAGCGGTATTAGAGAAGAGGTGGACACTTTTATGTTTGAGGTATTTCATAGAGAATTTAATATTCTATTTACGTTACTTTTTCATTTAATTAATAAATAATTCTCTTGTATTTCTGCTATTTGTAACGCATACATGATTTTCTGGTCATATATTATCTGCTGTCAGTGGTGGAGTTAAACTTTTTCTAATCTTGAAACTAATAAAAATTGGTAGTATTTATTAATAGTTTAGTTATTTATTAAAATTACAAATCTAGAGAAATGTAAGGAAAATGGATTGTTGTTACAATAAATAATTATTTATTGAACAGATCAAATAAATCACATTTTTACCTTCCGCAACCCTTGGTAAGGGAGGTATAGGGATCGTGCTAGAAATCGCATATCGAGATTTTGGTAAATGACCACGTTTTAAGGTCCCTAGAATCCAATTTAACATTTTCACGATGATGTCTGCGTGTATGTGTGTGTGTATGTATGTATGTATGTGTGTGTGGATCCTCTTTACGCTCTAACTACTATCGTTCAGAAAATTATGAAATCTTGTTTTTCTACCTTACTCTAATATGGAAAGAAGCCATTAGATTTTGGTGTCAATCGAATAACCGGAAATGGCAGTTTACTTGAAGCTCAAAATAGTTTTCTTTAAAAAATACCTTTAAATGTTATTTTTTCGCAATTTGTTATTATAAAATTTAAAGATTATTTCATTTTCTACAGGTTTACATTAATACTTTTTCTATATATTTTATGGATAAATTTATAAAATAATATAAAAATTATATCTCGGAGCTTATGCACACAATTCCATGGTTACACAGTTCAGCTCAAATGTATGTAACTTGATAGATAAATGTCACTGTCAAAAAAATAATCATTTCAAATTAATAACAGTACCGTTTTCAAAAGAAAATTATAAATAGAACAATAGTTACATGGAAAGAAACTTAATATACATAATTTCAAATTAATAATAATGTTTTTTTAATGGCACAAAATTGACCCCTGTGGCGCACTCTTCACGCCAGCAATGAGTGCCCGTCAGGTGACGCCTGGTAAGCGCCCACACGGTACAAATATTCCATCATTACCGATATCTGTGTACGAAGCAGATTGGCACACCCAACAATGGGTAATATGCCGTGATGAAATATTTATTTATTTATTTATTTATTTAATAATGTTTTAACAATAGTTATATGGAAAGGAACTTAAGATACATAAATAAATAAATATATTATCTCGGCATATTACCCATTGCTGGGTGTGCCAATCTGCGTTGTACACAGATTTGGGTAATGATAATGACGTATTTGTATCGTGCGGGCGTTTACCATGCGTCACCTCACGGGTACTCATTTTTGGCGTGGAGAGTGCATCACAGGGGTCAGTTATGTGGCATTTAAAATTCGAAATATTTGATAGTAGGAATTGAATCCGGTTCCCCAGATTCGCGACCAGACACTCAGGCACGCGGTCATGAGACCCCATAGGTATATGTCTTTAAATTAATAAAAATTAAATGGCGGGAGGTTTTGTGTTGGACACATCAGATTTTTTGTTAATCATATGTATGCTAATTTATTGGAAATTAGTATTTTCTATGTTGCATTTTAAAATGGTCATTTATTACATTGCTGTCATTCCCTGTATGAACAAACTACATTGTTTCTTTACGTTTACTACTTGGAAACCGTTTTTCTGGTCACGTAGGTTATTAATTTTACTTTTATCTTACAGATAATTAATTTTAATTACTATTTTAATAATAGAAAAATAGCTATCAATAGAACGAAACATTATCAAAATTATATTGCAAAATTAATCATATTTAGAAAATTTAAATCAAGCATTTAATTACAGGGCCACGACACAACATCTGTGGGTATTTCTTTCGCTCTCATGATGCTAGCTAACGAGAAAGAACACCAAGAAAAAATAGTAGAAGAGCTGAAGGAAATTTTTGGAGATTCTGATCGTCCAGCTACTTATGAAGATTTACAAAATATGCCATATTTTGAGCTATGCTTAAAAGAATGTTTAAGAATGTTTCCTAGTGTACCTTTAATTGGAAGAATTTTAGAAGATGATCTACAATTAAGTAAGTATTTAATTATTGCAATTAATAGCGGTGTTGGACAGGGAACCATTTTAGCGCCACTTCTATTTATTATCGACATAAACAACTTACGTTAGTCCTTAAATACTTATTGTGTTTGACATGAATAACAATATTTTAACGGAAAAATGTAATGAAACCCATTTTTTATAGTTTTATTTTCGTATATTATATAACAAGACGATTGAAAATTCTCGATTATACGAAACGTGTTGCCTGGAAACACCACGAGACCAAAGGTCGAGTGGTATTTCCAATAGGCAACTCGTTGAGTATGTCGAGAATTTTCTATTGTCGAGTTGTATACTGGTAGACTATATCATGAATAAAAAAATTAATTAAAAAGTGAATGGTAAATTTAACGTTGACCTGTGGTCTATTTTATTTTGACAGGAACGTCAAACTATATGCTATATAACCTATCTTTTTAAATATAGTTGTAGTAGTATATAATATGACATTGAAATGCTCGTATTTCATAATAAATACTTGTATTTCAAATAAACTAGTAACAGTGCAGTTTCTAGACTTGTGATCCAAATAATTATTTGTTTATTTGTCAAATTTTTATTTCAATAATGCCTTACTGTCAAATAATAGATACGTTCAATTATTTTGTTTCGGTGCACTTGGAGCTATCAATGTGATTTTAGATGTCTACTTAAAGCATACAAAGCACGATTTTCCTCGTCAAAGTCTAACTACAGATTCATTTATACATTCGATACTGTGTTCGAAGGAAAAAGATCATGTCCGTAAATATAATTAAAAATGACATTGCCAGTTCTGAGTACATAGAACAAAATAATCAAACGCAGCTATAAGTGAATATACGAAGGTAGGTATATTCGAATATACAAAGGTTCGTATATTCGTTCACCATGGTTACTTAATAATAACCGCTGAAATACGTGGTAACTAAGGAAAATCACGCATTCTTATTGGTTTATAACTTAATGAATGATATAGTCTTCTTAAGCTTAAAATGTAGCTGAATAGTCGATATAAAATTTTCTGGTAAATGTCAAATCACTTCATAATTTTGTTAAAACAAATATTAAGTAATCAACGCTAACTATGTTTATGTTTGTAAACAATTTTCCAAAATTTGTTAGGATATTTTTGATTTTATAATAGTACAGCATGTTATTGTTTGACAGTTGTGGATAAAGTATAGTATTCTATCTATATACATAATTACTAGCTATCATTCTGATATGGGCCCCCATATCTGCTTGTCAAGGCCAACAAAGTCACATGACTGCTCGCGCCCTAATGTATTTAAAATTTCTTGTATACCTACACTCTACACCAAAAATTCTACTTATATTTATTCCTTATATTTAGATTTTTTAAATTTAAATTCATTCTAAGAAGAAATTTTGTCATACTCTTCTAATTTTTCGAGATGTTTCCAATTCATTGTCGGGAGTAACAGTATTTCTGAAGGGTATGTGTAATATACCTATAATATTAAATATTTAACTATTAACATTAAGAAATAATATAATCTATGTACTTCCCAGAAAAAGTTACAAACAATTTAAATTTTCAACTATTTTCCATCGTATTCTTTCGGCTGTAAAATTTATTACAACAGATTATTTTATATATTATATTTCTTGTATTTCTAAATCTATAAAATATACATAGGCGTGCGCACGGTGGGTGCCATGGGTGCCACGGCACCCCCTATTATATTAATAATGATAAAAAATTATAACTGTTAAAATGAAGTACTTATTTACATACAAAAATTTTGCCGACGACGAAAAGAAAAAATATATTTATTATTCTCATTAATCATAGAATTTGTTACTTTGTCAGTTTTCTATTTGTGATGTAGTGTTTGAGAATATTAATTTGTATTACCGCCAAATTTTCTAAGATTATGATTGTGCTTTTACAATATGAGCGTGTTCCTTCATTTTGTTAATCCTGATTAATATAATTGCGATCCTTTTGAATCATGTTTTAAAAATTATATCAAGAAAACAACTTGAATAATATAAACATCACCTAGCGTCCAATATTATATACAGAATATTAATTGCATATTGCATTCGACAATTTCGACATAAACATAACTTGTCTAGCATTTTTATTATAATAGGGTCTAGTTTGCGTATATTGAATTTTAGTTGAAAACAAAAACAAATGTAATGGTTTCGACTTTTGAATTTCTATTTCCTCGCTCTTTCCTAAAATGTTTTGTGATCTGACAATTTATTTTTGTACATGAAAGGGGAAAACCATTCATTTGCACATCCCTTGAAAAAAATGTAACAGTCAATAATAAGGTATTTAACCTTGAATGAAAAAAAATTCGCCTGCGGCGCATTTTTTTTTAGATTCCTTTTTTATTATTATAAAAATTCAGTTTGGCACTCCCAAAAGAATAGTTCTGCGTACACCTATGAAAATATATAATAAAATATTTAAATGTAGCAGATAGAGAATTTAATTTTCTTTAATATTACCAAGAAAAAATTTCAAAAAATAATATTTAGAAGATTTTTTCAAGAATCTTCTACTTCCGGTTGTCCAATTGTTACTAAAACCTTTTCAGATCTTCCCATGAATGTCGGATTGGGAAATACGTAGTTAAACGAATATAAAGTCTTATAGTTTTTGAGTAATCGTCCTTCCAACATTCCACACACATACACACATACACACACACACACACACACATCCATACACACACAGACATCATCGTAAAAATGTTAAAATCGGCTTGTAGGGAACTTAAAACGTGCTTATTCAATGGATATGCGATTTTTAGCATGAATCCAATACCTCTCTTAGCGAGAGGTAAAAATGCAAAAACAACATTTTCACTTGTGGGATTTGAACTTCGATTTGAATAACTAAACTTTAGCAAAAAAAAACCATCTTGCTAACCACAAGACTACAACGCTAAACACGAAAATTAAATTCAAATCTAGTGTTTATCGTAACAGACTATACTTTTTACTCATATTGCATAAATAACTAATAATTAATTATCTATTTTCTGTGTTCAGGTACTGGCATAGCACCAAAAGGAGTAACATTAAACTTACACATCTACGACTTACATTATGATGAAAGATATTTCCCTAACCCGACAAAATTCGATCCTGATCGATTTTTGCAGGAGAATACAATAGGACGCCATCCTTTTGCCTATGTTCCATTTAGCGCAGGCCCAAGAAACTGTATTGGTCAAAAGTTCGCCATGTTGGAAATGAAGAGTATCATTTCAGCTGTGCTAAGAAATTACGTTTTGGAACCTGTGGATAATCCTGAAACTATGCATTTGAAATTGGACTTCGTTCTGAGAAATGAGGGTGCAATAAATGTCAAATTCAGACCAAGGAAATAAAACATTATTTATTAATTATTTGATACTCGTATTTTACCTGTTGTATATACAGAGTGTAACAGAAATTTAACCAGTGATAGAATTCGTCGAGAGCAACAATATTTCTTAATAACTTTTTTTCGAAATTTTTTTAACATTCCCCCCCTCCATAAATTAACGAGTCGTTTAGGTTTAATAATTTGATCCAGTGGCAATAACAATGAAACAATTGTTTTTGACAAATGTGGTTGTCAACTTTTTCAAATAAATTTTGACAATAAATCGATTAATAATTATTATAAAAATTATAATCAGTAAATATGCTTGCCTTTATGGATAGCGAGTATAGTTTGGTTCACGAAAGATGACAATTCAAGGTCATTTTCAAACCATCTGGTATAATATTACTTGCAAATAACTTCACTACATTCCATACACATAGGCGTGCACCAGGTATAATATTTGTGGGTATATTTTAATCATTAAACGTCTGCACATTTTCAAAGATATATTTTATTTTGATATAATAATGAACATAAAGATACAACACCTATGTATAGTTACAAAAATACTGAAAACAATGATATACGTAAATACTTATTTTGTAAATAAGTACCTTAATAAACTACTTACTGTTAGCATACATTTCATATATTATTCTTCTAATTGCATCGGTGTTAAAAGTATCAAGATCAGCTGTTGCAGTTGAATTTCTGGGTCGTTTTTTTTTTCCAGAAGAAGTTAATTGTTCTTCATTTCCGATATTATTAGCACCTTTTAATACCCTGTGTACTGCGGTTTCAGATATTTGTAGCGCATCTGCTGTACGCTAAAATAAAATACTTGCTAAATTTCATTTATTAATCATGAAACCTTTTTTGTCTAGCAATTTCAATTTTCAAAGAAATTAAAAAAATATATTCACTTATATTACCTGCTGCACCTGATGAAGATCTAATAATGGTCTATTATTTTCTGTTTCCCGTTGAAAATATTCGTGTACATTGTGCACAAATTGCATAGCTTGCCTTCGCAAAGTTTTTCCTTTCTCATCTATGATTATGTTCAATTAAATCGCGGAACAAAATTAGAAACTTATTCGTTGATTTTGATTAAACGTCAAATCGTGCGTCAAATTCAAAAAACAAACTCCGCCACTGGATTTGCTTGAACGTAGTGGGCAGTTCAATAGATAATTGCATACCAGCAACTCATCGACATACTTTCCTATTATTTTTAGTGTGTTAGAGAGCAATGTGAATATGGAACGTATATCTGTCATATAGCATAAATCACGTACACATACGCCAAATAATCTATCTTTTTCTAGTGCATAATGTTGCTATACTACCGCTATATAAAATGTTGTTTATTCTTTCTTCGAACAAATGGCCTTGTATTGTCATCTTTCGTGAACCAAACTATATACAGGCTTTGTGCTGGCCTATGGTACGCTGCCAAAGCCCAATAAATTTATTTCCACCGTTTTCCGAATCGTCATCTTCCAAACTTCGCACTTTTTACATGTATGTAAATAAAATAAGTTTTGATTCTCAGCCAGCTTTAATACTCGAAGAATAGAACTACAACAAAAAGTGTCACATCTGACAATTTGTAGGATATTGAAAGAACAACAGTTACATCATTTCATCAGTATTGTATTGACAATGAGGTGGCCATTTTGAAAAATTATTGTAATTTCATTTAGGCCTGCATCACTTTTAATCAACTTTATGCGTTTTCTTGTCTCTACAATTTTTGGATTGTTCAACCTGTTGTAACATAAAAATTTGACGTATGATTTTTTTGTTACCTTAGTTGAGGTATTATATTCTATCTCTTATCTTTCCCGATTTGTGTATAGTTTTACCATCTGGTGTATCGGTCAATTTATTCACCAGTTTTTAACCTTTATTTTGTGTTGACAAATTCATCAATCTTTTATTGTATCCCGTCGCAGTCACGACAGAAATTTCTCGTAAACGCATGCGCAGTATTTTGAAATCAAACATAGGCGGGTAATGAAATATGTAATAAAACTATGAAGAATTTTAACTTAATATCTGGAAGGTTTACAAGAAAAAGTTATTAAGAAATATTGTTGCACTCGAGTTCTGTCACTGGTTAAATTTAATGTACTTATTTCTGTTACACCCTGTATTTGTACATTTTTGTATAAGAAAAAATATACTTAATATTTAATTGATAATAAAACTGATATGTATACATAATTATATTTTATCACCATTTTTATCTATTGATAAAAGTGTCAATGTTTTTGACACAAATAAACTATCATGTGATAAAATGAAAGTAGGTTTACGCTAGATTCAAACCAGTCTTGTCTGAACTACAAAAAAATTAAATCCTTGTGCTGACGAGCAATGTTCCCAAACTTAACCAAGTTAATTATTCATATTTTCTTCCGTTTTTGTAATTTATTTCTTGAATAAAAATGAACTTCAAGCATAGTATTGAATTTGTAATTTTACGTAAATTCTAAATATATGAAAATATTATATGGTGTCCCATTCAAAATATGAAAGTTAATGACACTTCCGGTACACCGGAAGCGCTAGTATCATGCTAGGTATAATAATACATATATAAAGAAAATAATTATAAATAAAAAAGTTATTTTGAGTGTCACGGTTTTCAGTGTCACCATCACCATATATACGAGTAAGTATTTTATATTGTAGAAAGGTGTATTTTTTTAAATATGTAAGAACGAAAACGGAAACGAAAACGCAATATATTTTTTTCGTTCATGATTGGAAACAAAATATCGGTTATCCGTTTTAACCGTTATTTTATTTAATATTTTATTTTATTTACAGCAAATATTTTACACGCAAATATTATTGAATTTTCAGATATTTGAGTTGCAAACAAGCAGACTTTCAAAGTAACTCTCCAGTAGCTAACCCTGTTTCGTGTTTGGTTAAACGGTATACTCGTAGTTTCATCTATTGAACACTGACTGCGATAATTTTCATTTGCACACACTGTCGGTATTCGTCTTATTAGTTATGTTAAGTACTTATATAAGAGAACTAATATAAAGGAAGATTTGCTTGAAAACGTACTATTAGTTAGGTGAAATAAAATGTAATTAATGTTTTATTCTTTATTGTAAAAAATCAGGCCATAGCATAAGCTTTTCTTCTTATTTTTATATATGTATTATCTTTACTTTATATGTTTTATTTTCAGATTTAATAAAAAAAACCTTATATTTTTTGTATATTTTCATCAATTGTTACTCATTAATAGTTATAACCCATATTAACCGGCATTTAACTACTGTAAACGAAAACGAAAATATTTAGGTGGGAACATTAAGAACGGAAACGAAATTTTTCGGTTTCGTTCGGATAAGAACTTAACGAAAGTCTCTGGTCCCAATAACGTCTAAAATTAATAATTATAAATTTAACAAAAAAAAAATCAAAGGCATTAGAATTTTATGGGTTACTTTTATACAAAATATCCTCCCTAGAAGTAATCCATATTGCGAATTAAAATTTGATTATTTATTTTGATTACGAAATTCTATGTACTATTAAGGCCCAATCCTATCATCTTTAAGAGAGATATTCAACTGCGAATATGTGACAGAATACAGAAAAGCATGTGACGTCATACTGACACGAGTCGGTTTAGCTAGCCCGCTGTAAAGAGTACGGTTGCGTAGTTTGGGTTGTGTAGTTTGGGTTGTGTAGTTCTTATAAGGTTTACAAAAACATTGTTGTAAAAACAACGGAAGCATTTGATCCCAATCATAACCATATAGTGTACAGTTAAATTTTAAAATTGATGCTTTTAAAATTAAACATGTAAAGGACTAAATTGATATAACCTTTTTAGTTCTGTTTATTGTTATAAGGCAGTCACATGACTTTGCTGACCTTGGAAATCAAATATAGGGGCCCGTATCAGAATGATAGCTATTAATTATGTCAATAACTGTCAAATGTCATAATTTTTCATTAATTTTTTTGGTATTTTGTGATTCCTTATCTCGGCAAATGAATTCCACACTCTTGATAACAAATAAACCACTTGAAATAATCAAATAATGAAATTATGACACTTGTCAGTTATGGACGTAATTAATAGCTGCCATTTTGACACGAGCCCTTATATCTGCTTGTCAAAGTCAGCAGTCATATCATTGCTCGCGCCCTATACATAAATTTTCTTGCAAAATATCCTATATTTCCAGTAAAATTATTTCATAAAAAAACTATGCAAATTTCACTTGACACTGCCATCTTTTTCTTTAGCTTTTCCCATTCGTTAGGGGGCGCTATTTTTTATTTTTGTTTTGCGTGTCGTCCTCATTCAATTCCTTTTCTCCCAAATCTTCCGCAATAGAGTCCTTCCATCTTATATTTGGTCTTCCTCTGTTTCGTCGACCTACTATTACTAAGCTATTCATTCTTCTTCCAATATATTCTTCATCTTTACTCATGACATGTTCAAACCAATGTAATCGTCTCTCTTGTATCTTTCTAGGAACGTCTAACACTAGATTTGTTTCCGTTATTTTTTCATTCCTTACCGTATCTTTCCATGTCTTCCCCAACATCTATCTCAACATCCTCATCTCTGCCACATTCATTTACTTTTCATTGATACTGACATCTGTCAATTTGAATTATCTGAATATATTAGCAGTTTCCATGGCTAGCATAGCTGGCTGATTTATGAAATATATTTATAATTCTTTAACTCCATATCTGTTGAATATGAAGTATAAAATGCAATCAAATCGTATAGTGAATAATATATTCTCTAAATTATAATAATGTTAAATTTCAATAAATTTATAAATATTTAACTGCGTTTTTTTCAAGAAAAACTTAAATCTCCAAATGAGTGTACTTCCGGTGGACCAATTAGAACCAAAATCTAATCACCTCTTCTTTTGGATGTAAACTAAAGGTGACGTAAGGTAAAAATAGTGGTTATTAGAAATAGCACTAATCAAGATATGTAAAATTGCGCATGGCCTAACTTATTTAAAAAACAAGGTACAGTAAAATTTTTGAAAGATGTCCGATCAAGGGCACCTGTATCACGAACGAATTAACAAATAGGCATACATTTATCTCTTTCTTTTGCAAAGGCTGTAAGAGTGTGTGATAAGGATGGATATAACACGCATGTCTTTCAAAAATTCATATTGTTTCGACTAAGTTAGGACATTCCATTTATAAACAATGCTCGTTGTTGATAATACTTTCGCTGTAACGTAAGTTTATTTATTAATTCAGATACATTACCTGGATTCATAGCCGTACGTATAACGTTATATTCTGTCAGAGTCACTGACACTGACATTGTGTCAGTATCTTATTTTTAACATATTTGGTTTTACATTTGCTTATAAACTTACTAGTTGACTTATTTTTGAATTTTGAATGCTTTTCCTGTAATATATATTTTTATAATGATAAAATAACAGTAGTATCTTACGTACCCTCATAAAAACTAAGCAAACGACACTACTGAATTTGTCATGATGGGCGGAGCAAAAATCTGAATTCATACAATTCGTAGACAACCTTGATCGGACATCTGTATCATGAACAAATTAACAAATTGGCATACATTTATCTCCCTCCTTTACAAGGCTATATAAACATGTGCGATAAGGATGGGTATAACACGCTTGTCTTTCAAAAATTCATATTGTTTCGACTAAGTTAGGACATTCCATTTTAAAACGATGCTCGTTGTTGATAATACTTTCGCTGTAACGTAAGTTTATTTATTAATTCAGGTACATTACCTTGATTCATAGCCGTACGAATACCGTTATTTTCTGTCAGTGTCACTGACATTGACACTGTCAGTAATCTAATCAATATCTTATTTTCACATATTTGGTTTTACATTTGCTTACTTACCAGTTGGCTTATTTTTGAATTTTGAATGTTTTTACTATAAAAGGATAGATTCACTATATTTTCATCACGACGATCGCCAAACATAAAAACAAGGCTACAGCTTTAACCGTTTGAGCGATTTTCGTAAAAGTTGACTCGAGTGACCTCGCCTTATGTGTTTTTTCTGTAGGATGCATAGTTTTTGTGTAAAATATTATTTTTTGGAGTTTTGTTTTTACACTGAAACAAAGCTCAAGTACTCTTTGAAAGTTTTAAGACGAATATCGCAATAAAATGACACATTTGACATTGTCAATCTGAACATATAAATGATAATATTTTTGGAATAAAAAGAACATTTTTATGATCTAAATGCAATCAAAAACAAATAAATGAAATGCTGGTATTCGAACAGTATGTATTATTTAAAATGTTATTTTTATGAAATTTTATATTCACTTTTTCAGGTTGTCATTTTTAATGCTAAATATCTACAAAAAGCACAAGTGGAGTTAGGAAAGGTTAATAATTAGATCTTATATGTCAGAATTCAAACAGAACGCATGTGCGTGAAATGAATTCAAAGCATTCAACGTATATATGTTTGAAGCATTAAACAGACTGAAGAATCATTAGAAAATTTTGTATTTGACTACTATCATAAAACACTATCGGCGGAGCCCTAGGAGGAACTCGTATTTTCCGGAAATCTACAGAAAAGTGTAACTAAAACCTCGTTTTTTAGAATACTGAAATACGCAGTATTGAAGATCTTATCGATATGGTTCATTTTTCATAAATGATTATATTATCTCAAATTTTTGTTTATTAGACATGGGAAAACCCAAAATGATTCTATAAATATGAAAAATCTTCTTATTGTTTCAAGTACTGTATTGATAAGAAATATGAATTAAATATTACAATATTTCATTGTAAGACTCTAGTATTGCATAAGTACTGTAATGATAAAAATACAACGATATGTCTAGCGATATAAATATTTGGTGAAAAGAGATTAATGATTTTAATGATATGACGAAAATTATGATGTATATCTGGGTATAAATATCAGTGATCATATGTTGGTATTACCCAAATGACAAAGTAAAAAATTAAACATCTTAATTATAGATTAATTTTTAGATTATACTAGTAAATCAATTCTCCTTATCAATCTTTTTATTCTTTCAAACAATTAAAGAGTTAATCAGATAAAGGATACTACAAATTTATCCTATACAGCGATAATTTTCACTTACGAAATTTTGCTCCGTCGAGTGACATCGTAGTCCTGTAGTTGTGTAATGTTATAACGAAATTTTCTACTAACAAAATGTTTGGGTTAACGATAATAATAGGGTTGTTTGCAACCTTATTGGGATATATTTATTATATTCAAAGACTTAGTACTTTTTCAAAAGATATTAATCAGTTTCCCGGACCGGCAGTATTTCCAATTTTGGGAAACGTGTTAGATTTACGTAAAACCCCAGGTAAGGCTATATATTTATTATATTACTTTAAGCATATTTTATAATCTACTGAACGTATCTTAAAGTCATTCTTAATGCAATCTTCGTATAACAATCGTTATCTACGAAAATAATTTGATCATTTTTTGGTTATTTCTCCAACATTTCAAAATAAATTTGTTGTATCTAAACTGTATTTATTTCCAAAAAGATTTTTCTCAAGTGGATGATGAAGCTTCTTAACGAGATGGGTGAATGGAAATAAGTCAATTTCTGGATTGCAGTTAAAAAAAATATATTTAATTTTCGGCCTCAACCAGTTTCGGCATCTCTTATATCTTCTTCAGGAACTACAAATTGATACAAAAAATTTTGAAAATATTTTAAATACATCGTTTTTTTAATAAACTTTTTTGAAAATTTGTATGAAATTAACACATTAAAAAAAACAAAAAAAAAACGTAACAACAAATGTAGGACGTCAAAACAGTTAAAAAATAAATAAATAAATAAGTATAATAAAATACTTAAAAAGTCGTTAAAATCATTTAAAAACAAAATAAACATATGTATGAATGTTCGGCACCCTTATGAAAAAATTTAATTTAATTTGTACATGTATAGTTCGAAAGTTTGTTGTTTTACCGCTAAAAATTTATAAAAATGGATAAAATATTTTTTAATTTTTTTGAGTTTTTTATTATGTTTATTTATTTTTTAACTGTTTTGACGTCCTCCGTGTGTTATGTTTTTTTTTATTATTTTAACGTGTCAATGTGTTCATACAAATTTAAAAAAAAATCTGTTGTGGCCACCACAATACCTTCCGTCAATTTTGTGTAATATGTATAAATTCCATACATAAATTTTCTTACAAAAGATTCTAAATTTCTAGTAAAATTATTTCATAAACAAACTATGCAAATTGCACTTGACACTAACATCTTCTTCTTCTTCTTCTTTAGCTTTTCCTATTCATTAGGGGTCGCAATTTTTTATTTTCTTCTTCCACTTATTTCTGTTATACATGTTCTCATTCAGTTCCTTTTCTCTCAAGTCTTCCGCAATACAGTCCTTCCATCTTATTTTTGGTCTTCCTCTGTTTCTTCAACCTTCTATTACTAAGCTATTCATTCTTCATCCAATATATTCTTCATTTCTCCTCATTACATTTTCAAACCAATGTAATCATCTCTCTTGCATCTTTCTAGAAACTTGTAACACTAGAGTTATTTACTTACCCATCTTTCCGTGTCTTCCCCAACATCTACTTCAACATCCTCATCTCTGCCACATTAATTTACATTTTATTTATACTGACATCTGTCAATTTGAATTATATGAATATATTAGTAGTTTCCATGTTTAGCATAGCTGGCTGATTTATAAAATTTAATTTCTTCAAAATTCTTTAACTCTTATATCTATTGAATATGAAGTATAAAATGCAATAAAATCGTATAGAGATAATAATATATTCTTTAATTTTAATAACGTTAAAATCTTATAAATATTATTTTTTGAAAGTTTGTTATTACAAATATTATTTATTTAAAAAAAATATTATATCGTCTACAAATTTAAAGATATAGAAATGGAATCTATAAAATATTCTGTTGTAGTAAATCTGACAGCCCACAAATATCGACGATAACCAGTTGAGAAATTAAAATGTCAGTAATTGACAGATAAATGTCCCTAATGTCAGTGTCAAAAATTCAGAGATAATACTGAAGGCTTTTTTAGAAACGATATTTAATATTTCTTAATGTATTATTAATTATATATTTAAAATTATACTACATATTTATAATTAATATAGAATATCTTCTGTTTTTTACACAAATAACAAACAATATGTACCATTAACAAATGAATGATGTAATGAAGAAAAGTCAATCACTTTAGTTTCATAATTTTATAAACTTGGGTTTATCATTTACATTGTATAATAATCATTCAGTTCTCTTAATGAAAACTCATTGGATATTTATTCATTTTTAAATATCCTGTTTGTTTGCTAAAGTGGGAGGCTGGCCTTCCTTGTTATTGATGCGCACTCGCATTTGTGATGTAGTGTAATGTATGTATGTTCAAACACTACTTTTGTATTTGGTATACTTTTGTATTTGGTATTTTTCAAACTTATGATAGTTTTGATATTTTTGCTCTTTGTGTTGATGTTGTGCAATGACTTGTGTTGTCATTCTATTTGTATAAGAATTGTATAATTCTAAGAACAAAGAAACATATCTATCTATCATTAACAAATGATTTTATTTGGAATTTTTCGTTCTAATTGCATCATATTGCATATATCATTTATATTCTTTTTTGATAACTATTATATCTGCACACTTTATTGATAATTAATTTAAATTAATTTCATTTATAGACTGATTTCTCTAGATACTAAATCTCAACCTTTGGTTAGTTATCAAAGGAAATCTAATTAATTCTCGAGTGCAAGTATATTATCTAAATCTAGTAATTTAACAATGTATTATGCAGGAAATAGATAAATATTATTTATTGTTTGATATGAAAATGAGATTTATTTGTAAATTTAAGATTTAAAAATACCACGTACCTTGTTATGTGCTTTGGCTGTGGGAGAATATTCGTGACGTACTGCTTATAAATACCCTATAACAAAATATTGAATTAATAATAGATTAATCCTGGAAGATAAAATTATAAAAAGAATTAATTAAAGATGATAAAACGAAATTTGTTATCAGTAAGCAGACTAATTAGTTGTTGGCTTTTTAACATTTAGGCAAGATTAATTAATTAATCAATTAACAAAATAATAAAAATACTAACCATTCATAGCTATTTGTGTATTAGGAGCGCAAAATAGGACATTGACAATGTCCATTTGCGCTCAAAACACACACAAGATTTTTTCTACAGTCGCCACAGTGGGATCCTCCACCATAACAAAAAAATAAAATGTACATTTTGTACTTACACTACTACTTAATTAATAAGGATTAATATAAAGAAAAAACGTCTTTTATATTTAATTTTAATTTATCATTATTTCCTATTCTTCTTGACCTATTGCTTCAATCTATTCTAAACATTTTATACTTTCGTTTTTATAAATGAATGCCCTATTTTACTTTCACAATAGTGCGGCATTTTTTTTTTTGGTTATGTAACATACCGACAGAGCAGTTATATGTCAGATTTATTTGTAAAGGTGGTAAATATGTCAATACAGTGCCATTAGTTCCTGACTAAACGTTTCTATTAAGAATGTAAACAAGTGATATTTCTTAACATTGTATAGTTAGAAATTTGGACAGCGAGCGTTTTTTCTAGAGCGGCAAAGTGACATTTTGCGATGACAAAAGAGAGCGCAAATGGCTACTTTCTATGTAGACTGTAGAAAAAAGAATTTTACAGAGTTGATAACAAACATACTAAAGATATATTTCTATTTCAGTTAACATTTTCAAACAATTCCGTTCATTTACTGCATCACACAGACGAACTTATAGGTTGTGGGCAGCCCATCGTGCAATTATCAACATCACAACCGCAGAAGATGCAGAAGTAAGTTCATAGTATCTATAATAAATAAACTTATCTAAATGCGATCTGGCAATAAAGCGATGGAACTTTATTTATTAATTGTGAATAAAATAGTATACAGACGCGGGAATACTTCTTCCAGGTACGCGCTTATAGAATGGAGCATTTCCCGACTCCATTTATTATAAAAAATAAAAAAATTGAATGATGTCCGATCAAGGTCATCTACGAATTGTACGAATTGAGATTTTAGCTCCGCCCATTTTGTCAAATTCAATAGTGTCGTTTATTTAGTTTATATGAAAATACTATTGTTATTTTATTATTATAAAAATGTATGTTAAATTCAAAAATACAAAATTCAAAACTAAGTCAACTGGTAAGTTTATTAGAAAATTTAAAGCCAAATGTGTGAAAAATAAGATACTAACACCAAGTGTCACTGTCAGTGACACTTATAGAAAATAACGTTATTCGTTCGGCTATGAATCAAGTTAATATATCTGAATTAATAAATAAACTTATGTTACAGCAAAAGTATTTTCAACAACGAGCATCGTTTTAAAATGGAATGTCCTAACTTAGTCGAAATATTATGAACTTTTGAAAGACAAGCGTGTTATATCCATCCTTATCGCACACGCTTCGAGTTATGGCAAATGAGAGAGATATGCCAATTTTACTGTACTATTATTCCATGTTGTATATTATCTGTTGTCTTATATGTATTTGCCCATAGATTATTCTTAAAATGATAAATTTGGGTAATAGCATTATATTTAAATCCAGTACACTTTATTAATACATAAAATTGCCCAAATATAGTCGTAACTATTGTTAATCTAAAAATTTATTTTTTCTTGCTGGTAATATATCTTTTTCAGAGGGTACGAATACATTTGGGGTTGGGCTCGTAGACTGTCTCATTCTCAAAATGTGCAGTTTTTCTTTATTGCATGTTTATTTGATATTAAAAATACCATTTTTTTTTCTTGCAGATACTATTATCAAGTAATAAGCATATAAGAAAAAGCAAGGTTTACGATTTTTTACATGAATGGATGGGCACTGGATTACTAACATCCACTGGTAATTATTTCACTTTCTGAACTACATATATTAACTAGAGAACTAGACCTTCACAAGATCCTAAACCTTTTTTGTTTAAGGTGGAAAATGGCAACAGAGAAGGAAGTTACTTACACCGGCATTCCACTTCAATATTTTAAAGAGATTTACTGAAATTTTCGGAGAACACGCACAAAAATTAGTAGAAGACTTAAAAGAAGAATGCACAAAAGAGAAAACGAATGTACAATCTTTTATTACAAATACTACATTGCAAGCCATATGTGGTAAGTTACAAAAGATGTTCCAAAAATATGTCATGTTAAATAAAAATATCGTTTTAGAAACTGCAATGGGAACTGCAGTTGACCCTAAGGATAAAATTCAAAGAGGTTACTTCTCAGCCATATATGAGTAAGTGAAGCTAACCTAACGCACAAAACGCCGTCCGAGTGAAGCGAGAGCTGAAAATTAAATCCGAGATATTTACAAGGTCTGACAATTAAGTAATGAGACTGAGTGTATAAAAACCGTATATTTAAAAATTATTCAACAACCGCATGATCCCCTTCGAAATAGTTTCCTTGGGAACCAACACAGCGATTCCAGCGATTTTGCCATGCATCGAAGCAGTTCTGGAAAGCTTTGATCGGAATGTCCGACAGTACCCTCGTCACGGTCTCTTGGATCTCTTCAATCGACTCAAAATGCGTTTCTTTTACCACCTGCTTGACTTTGGGGAACAAGAAAAAGTCACAGGGTGATAAATCAGGCGAGTACGGCGGCTGTGGTAACACCACGATCCCTTTGGAGGTCAAGAACTAGGTCACACTGAACGCGGTGTGACAGGGCGCATTGTCGTGGTGGAGAATCCAAGTTCGTGCGTTGTCGGGACGCACTCTGTTGAGCCTTTGTCGAAGTCTATCGACAACAGCCACTGTTGGCTTGGCGCTTCGTTTCCGGGTCATATTGTCATTAAGTATTTTCCAAACTGAATCGCCCAGTTTTGCGCAAAATTCAGTTCTTCAAAACACGACACAGCTGATGCACTAATGGTCGTACCGGGGTGGTAAACACATCAATCGATAGGGCAGGGATGCCAAAATAATAAGTAAAAAAATCTGTTGTGGCCAGCACAATACCTTCCGTAAATCCTGTGTATAATGTATAAATTCCATACATAATTTTTGTTGGAAAAGATTCTAAATTTCCAGTAAAATTATTTCATAAACAAACTATTCAAATTGCACTTGACACTGGCATCTTCTTCCTCTTTAGCTTTTCCCTTTCGTTAGGAGTCGATATTTTTGCGTGTCGTTCTCATTCGGTTCTTTTTCTCTCAAGTCTTCCGCAATACAGTCCTTCCATCTTATCTTTGGTCTTCCTCTGCTTCTTCAACCTCCCATTACTAATCTACTCATTCTTGTTCAAATATAATTCTTCATTTCTCCTCATGACATGTTCAAACCAATGTAATCGTCTTTCTTGTATCTTTTTAGAAAATTGTAACACTAGATTATTTTATTACTTTATCTTTACTTTTTATTCATACTGACATCTGTCAATTTGAATTATATGAATATATTAGCAGTTTCTATCTTTAGCATAGCTGGCTGAATTATAAA
The DNA here is from genome assembly GCA_951394225.1 of Harpalus rufipes. Classification (NCBI taxonomy): domain Eukaryota; kingdom Metazoa; phylum Arthropoda; class Insecta; order Coleoptera; family Carabidae; genus Harpalus; species Harpalus rufipes. Next base: position 62,046,723 of record OX596275.1, read on the forward strand.
ATTTAATTTCTTTAAAATTCTTTAACTCTGTATCTATTGAATATGAAGTATAAAATGTAATCAAATCGTATAGAGAATAATATATTATTTAAGTTATAATAGTATTAAATGTCAATAAATCAAATTTAACTGTTAAATCTTCAAATGAGGCTACTTCCGGTTCACCAATTATAACCAAAATCTAATCACTTGTTCTTCTGGATGTAAACTTGAGGAATACGAAAAAAATATAATTTTTGAAATCGTTGTATTGAAGTTATGGGATCCGGAACTTTTGTCACACACACACAGACACACACACACAGACACACATACATACATACAGACATCATCGTAAAAATGGTAAAATCGTATTATAGGGACCCTAAAACATGCTTATTCAGTAAAAACTCATCATTGAATTTTTTGACCAAAGACAATACCTTCCTTACCTAAAGGTGACGGAAGGTAAAAATTCAAAGCTGCAGTGTTACCACAACCGCGGAAAAAAAACAGTCTCATTACTTAATTGTCAAACCTCGTACCTGTCGAGTTGCAAATTAGATTTTTCAATTCTTGATTATTTATTTCATATCTGTTTATTTTTACTGCCAAAATGTTAAGGAATATCGTTGATTATTAATAAAATGTTCGCGTTCAGTCGGGTTAGCGCTATACTAGCGAGAAATGTTTCGCTAATGTTTTAGCGAACTAGTGAGCAGCTGCATGCGTCATATTTGATTGCAACGAACGTCCCTTTCTAACTGTTCGGGTTCAGTTTCAGGTCCCTGATTATAATATAGTTTTAAATTATGGAATGTTAATTTTTACCTTTCCAATGTCTTTAACGAACATTATTATTTTTCCTTTCAGACTGGGAGGTATAGTAGTTGATAGAGTTACAAACCCATTGCTGTTCAGCGACACTATCTTCAACATGGTTCCTTCAGGATGGAGACACCACAAACTGATCAGCCAATTGCACAGATTCACCAATGGAGTTATTAAAGAGCGCGAAGCCAACTTCAAAGATAGCGACTTGGAAAACATAGACCAACAAAACGAAGACGACGATGGCATCAGCAAGAAAAAGAAACTGGCTATGCTTGACCTCTTAATTTCAGCCAAGAAAAACAAGGGATCCATCGATGATAAGGGCATTAGAGAGGAAGTAGATACTTTCATGTTTGAAGGTCACGACACGACATCTGTTGGTATTTCTTTCGCACTAATGGTTCTGGCTAATCACAAAGAACACCAGCAAAAAATTCAACAAGAAATGGATGAAATTTTCAGTGGTGATGATCGTCCAGCAACCTATGACGATTTACAAAAAATGCAGTATTTGGAACTTTGCTTAAAAGAATCGCTCAGAATATTCCCAAGTGTTCCCCTGATTGGTAGATCTATAGATGAAGATTTACAATTAAGTAAGCATTCCATTTATTATTCTATACCATCCTGAGTGCATTGCGCCACAATTAGTTTTCTTTTTCCAATTTTAAACCACAGACAATCCGTATACGCCGCGAGAAGACACGTGACCTTGAAATTCTTGGAATAAGCTGATATGTGTGCGCATGTCACTTTGACAACAACAATGTCACTTTGACAAGATCAACGTTTTGACTTATTTTAATTTTGAACTGTTAAAAAGTTATTACTTTACAATTTTCATGCAGTAAAACAAAAATTAAAAATAATAGCTTCCTCACGCATCACAAATTGAGGTGCTTTTCTTTTACATGTACAAAAAGGGTGAGTAGCACTGAACTGAACTGATCCGTAACTCCCCCTGGATAAAACAAAGGAAACAAGTGAAACTTCTTTTCTGTCAACGAATGATTTTGACAAGCTATTTATTTTATGACGTGTTTGATGTTTATGAAGATTAATAACTAAAAAATAAAAGACCAGTAATGTCTCCGGATTTCTGACAGACATTTATCTGTCAGTTACAAACAATTTAAATTTTCAACTATTTTCCATGGCATTTTGTAAAATTTATTACAACAGATTATTTTATATATTATATTTCTTTTATGTCTAAATCTATAGAATATATAATAAAATATTTAAATGTATCAGATAGAGAATTTAATTTTCTTTAATATTACCAAGAAAATTTTTCAAAAAATAATATTTACATCATTTCAAAACAAATATAAATATAAAGTCTTATAGTTTTTGAGTAATCGTCATTCCAACATCCTACACACATACACACATACATACATACACACACACACACACACACACACACACACACACACACACACACACACACACACACACATACATCCACACACACACACACAGACATCATAGTAAAAATGTTAAAATCGGATTGTAGGGACCTGAAAACGTGCTTATTCAATAAAATCTGGATATGCGATTTTTAGCATGAATCCAATACCTCTCTTAGCGACAGGTTAAAAGTTAAACATTTTAGACTCTGTAGTTATATTAATTAAAAGAAAAAAAAGCATGGATTTTTGCTATAGCATAAGTTGTAAAAATTACACATATATTAAGTTTTCAATGCAACGTTTTCGTGTGAACTAACAGTTTAATGAGAGATAAAAATATCGAGTCCAAATCATTTTTTAAGTCTTTAAATTACTGGGGGACCGAGCCCCTCCGTGTAAATTATATTTTCATCTTTTATATTTTCATTCGGTTATATCTTTATTCTCTAAATTTAATATTTATTTATTTTTTAGCTAACTTTAAGATTCCTGCTGGTGCTGTTTGCAACATTCACATCTACGACTTACATCATGATCCCAAATATTTCCCTGACCCTGCAAAATACGATCCTGAAAGATTCTTGCCGGAAAACGCCAAAGGAAGACATCCTTTCGCCTACATTCCTTTCAGCGCAGGAGCAAGAAATTGCATAGGTAAGTAACTAAAAAATATACAAGCATCAGAAATTTTTTTCACTCTTGGATATGATTATAATAAAATAGTATTAAAAAGTTAGTAGTTGCTATAGTCCAATATTTGAACTAATTTTAAGTTTCTTGTGCCTTAGGACAGATTTTACAGTCCTTATTGATTCAGTTGTAGACTTGTTAATTCGTTCATTATCAAAGTACCAGATAAAAGTGCTCGAGTACAAAGTACGAATGTAAGAAATGAAAAGTACTCTAAAATACTTTTGCCAAGTGCTAAGAACTATTTTTACTCCGAGTATAGAGTAGTATGAGTCAAACAATAAACAATAAATTTTTACATCTAAAGTTACGAATAACGTTAGTATGTAAATTATATTTAAAAATAATTTGATTAATAATTAATTAATTAATCCAGGTTCGACCCCGATCTTCGCCACAATTATTTCGAATTTTAAATTGCACAAAAGTGACCCCTGTTTTGTACTATCCACGCCAGATATGAATATTTATATTATGAGTCCAAGCCTATTCTGTAAAATATTCGATTAACGAATCGTTATCATAACGAAATCGTTATTATGAAAATCATTATATCTACTTCACGAGAATCGTTATCTTCGTATCCGTATTCTGTAACACATTTTAAAAAATAATAACCTAGGGATCAAGTTAAGAACTTTAATTCCTAAAATCAAATTATAATTTTAAAATATAAAATAATTCAATATCACTACTACTACCATCTGTAGACAAATTGGGTAGTTTGCGCTGGGCGCTAGTAATAAAAACTTATTAAATTATTTTAATATTACCTTGCAAAAATCTATAATACGACGGGTTTTTGAGATCACTATTCAACAAAATAACAATTTTATTTTGACACGAATAAAAATACTGAATTATTGACAAAACGTTTAGGTAATGAATGATTTTTCCAGTCGTTAAAAAATAACGATATCGTTATCTTTTTTCGTTATGTAGAATTAAATTATTGTTTACAGAATACCACTTTAACGATTATCGTTATAATAACGATATAACAATGCATAGCGTTTACAGAATAAGCTTATTAAACAATTTTCGTTATTATTATAAAGATATAACGCTTTAACGATTAGTTATGTTATAACGATTCTTACAGAATAGCCCTATATGTCTATTATCATTTTATTACTCTATTCACTTTCTGTATGGTATCCATTTTATATGATGATGAAAATCTGCTTGTTTTAACATGATATTGTTTTGATTTCAGGACAAAAATTCGCCATGTTGGAAATGAAAAGTATTGTATCAGCAATTTTGAGGAATTATGTTTTGGAGCCTATTGACACTCCAGAAGACATGCATTTGAAATTAGATTTTGTATTAAGAACTGATACTGATGTAAATGTTAGGTTTAGGTCTAGGTTTTAAAATATTTATAACGGAGTAAATGATATTGTTGTTGTAGTATTTGTCACTCATTAATCACAATAACATAATATACACAACTTACAGGATTAATAAATTATATAGAATAAACAATTATTGTTTCTTATATTACCTCTAAAGTAAAAGATGCACAAAATACATGATTATAAGAAAAAATATAATTTATTGATGAAAGATCACAAAAATACCTTTACAATTATAGACAAATATAATAATTCCTAATCCTTGGATGGTCCAGAATCTCTCCTGCGAGCGCCAATAGCCTGGAAAAGATAAGAATAGATGAGTATACTCTTTCAGTGAGTACTTAGGATCAACGTAAATATGCCAGGCATTAGCCCAACTTTGGAATTAGGTTAGGATTAGGTACCAGTCCCAGCCGCACTGTAGACTCTACCTCAGCCCGCAAGCGAGGGTACAGCTGAACCGCAGAATAGCCCTTTCTCAACAGCAGCGTGAGAGCAACCCATCCCAGCCGCACTATAGACTCTTCCTCAGCCCGCAAGCGAGGGTACCGCTGAACCGCAGACAGAGATGTTTATGTATAACCTAGATACCCAACTTCGTATGTCTCAAACCACGTAAAAGTGAAGCCTCAAGGTCAAGAGTCGGCCATTTGTTAAAAAGGCAAAATATTAATGTACGATATGGTAAATATGAAATAAAACTTAGAATATAATTGATATATGAAGGTTATCAAAAATAAATTGTTATTAAATTGGTGAAATAAAACGCAATACTTGTTCTTAAACACTATTTATTGATTAGAAAATAATATTAGTTTATTTAATTTGTCTTGTGCTAACAATTTGATTCTGATTGGACCACTTTGCAATACTGTGCAATCTAATTTTTATATACTGCTTGCAAATATATCAAATTAGATCAATTTTGTGATTATTATCCAAAGAAATTTCACAATGTAAATGAGAAAAAATATTTTTTTCACTGACAAAAAGATTAATTATAAAATTTATTATTTTTCTTTCAATATTATTTGTATTTGAAAATGTTTTTAAATTATTAGTGAAAATATTAATTTCTGTTTCAGTAGCTTTAATTATTTTAAAAACGCTTTCTGATGGGGAAATTAATCCTCCATTATTTTTAAAATCAGTTAAAACTGAAAATTTATATTTGTGAACGTAATTCTGGTCCAATGTTAAATAGTTTTCAGCGCAATAATTACATGATTTTTTTATTTAAAATCCTTCTGCTATTTTTTTTTGTTTTAAATAGCTAGGAAAAGCGGAAAATATCGTAGGGACTGCATCTGGTTTCAATTTTCGAATGTAAGTTCCCGTCCTAACTAAATAATCATTTTCTTTAAAATGATCGCTGCAAAGTTTGTTAGCTTTAGTTGGGGTAAAAGCTTTTCTCCTTACATTTATAATCCAAGATTTTAATATATGTTTATTTTTCAAAGGAAATCTAAAAGATATAAAATAATGTATTTACATAAATTATATTACTCACATTCTACATACAAATATTTTAACTTTATTTTCCATTTAATTGTCATATGGTTTGATTGAAAACCCCAAAAAATTTCACCTTCCCCCAGTTTTAAATCTATTCGATGGTAAATAACTAAAAAAACACAGTTCTTTACAATACAAATAATGTATTGACAAAATCTTCATTTCTGTTCTCGTTCCCGGGCTATTGTGTTGTATATGCCACGTAAGTAGATCCTTTATAATCGTAAATTGTCTTCCAAAACATTAGTTATATATTACAGTACAGTACATACTTTTAAATTGCCACAAATCTGAATAGACGTAAAATACTTACATCTTACATGCCTTTTTAACAAAAGCCCGCCACACGAAATTGCTGGCTTCACTTTTGCGCACGGAGTTAGGCATCTAGCTTGTACAACACGTAAACATCTCTGACCGCAGAACAGCTCTTTCTCAACACCGCAGCGTGAGAGCAACCAGTCCCAGCCGCACTGTAGACTCTTCCTCAGCCCATAAGCGAGGGTACAGCTGAACCGCAGAACAGCTCTTTTTCAACACCCTAGCACTCACCGTTACAGAAAAGTAACATAAAACTCAGGCCTACATTTAACGCCAACAAATTGATTTTTCTCTTTAGCAACATAATTTAAATTTACGTCTTTTGTTCATCGGCGTTAATAGACACGTGTCTAATTTATTTTATGGATATAATGACCCTGTTTATACATAATACAAAAATAAAACTATTAAATGTACACCATTTGGCCACGGTACTAAACCTTGTGTTGATAATATTTCTGTTAAAATAAATACAAAATATATACATATAAAAATAAAATAGAAAGAACCAAAATAAATATACAACCTTTTAGTTATAGTCCTATGTTATATTTATTACAATCCAACATTTCGGCAGCATAAAATGCTGCATTTTTCAGGGTAAAAAATAATTATCGTTACAAATCATTATTTTCCGCCATGTTGAGCGTTAGAAACGTATGTCCTCGGTATAGACGACGTCATACGCACCGTCGATTTTTTCGGTCCTCATTTATTGAAACTTTAATATTTTTTTCTGTCGTATTATAAAATTTTCGACAAAATAACATATTAAAAAATATGATGTTACCAACACAATACCTCCCGCCATTTAATTTTTATTAATTTAAATACATACCTATGGCGTCTCGTTCGATTCGATCCCGATTAACGCCAAATATTTCGAATTTTAAATGGCACAAAATTGACCCCTATTGTGCACTCTCCATGCCAGCAATGAGTGCTTGTGAGGTGAGGCATGGTAAACGCCCGCATAATACAAATATGTCATCATCATTACCGAAATCTGTGTACAAAGCAGAGTAGCACAACCAGCAATGGGTAATATGCCATGATGATATATTAATTTTTTTGTTGAAATACATACCTACATATTATTATGTTAAGTTCCTTTCTATATAACTATTGTTCTATTTATAATTTTCGTTTTAAAACGTTACTATTATTAATTTGAAATGATTATTTTTTTGACAGTGACATTTATCTGTCAGTTACATACATTTGAGCTGAACTGTGTAACCATGGAGTTGTGCTTAAGGCAAAACTCCGAGATATAATTTTTATATTACTTTATAAATTTGTCCATAAGATATACAGAAAAAGTTTTAATGCAAATCTGTAGAAAATGGAATAATCTTTAATTTTTATAATAACAAATTGGGAAAAAATAATTTTCTGAAGAAAAACTATTTTGAACTTCAAGTAAACACCAAAATCTAATGGCTCTTTCCATCTTTCCATAGAATACGATAGAAATACATGATTTCAAAATTTTCGGAATGGTAGTATTTGAGTTAGAGCGCCCAGAAGATCCACACACACATACACACACACACTCACACACACACACACACACACACACACATACACATACATACCCACACATATACATACACACTCACAGACATCATCGTGAAAATGTTAAAATCGAATTCAAGGCATCTTAAACCGTGGTCATTCACCGAAATCTCGATATGTGATTTTTAGCGCGATCCCTATACTGCCCTTAACCAAGGGTAGCGGGTGGTAGAAAGGTTTGGTGCCCCGGGGAACTTCACCAGAGTAATAAAGAAATAATTGATGAATTCAAATATTCAAATAGTCATTGAAGCCCGTTAATAACAGTAAGTATTGTGTCATAACAAGGAATCAAATTACATGTGTATCTACGAGTACAACATTACATTTTCATTTTATACCAATAGTATTTCATAACAAACCTATCGCGCTGTATCAGATAATTTACAAATAAAATTTTACTATTGGTCTATTACTTACTTAACTGAAGAAGATAAGAGGAAGTTATTTATATTTATTGCGGTCAGAATATTTATCATTTTTTCATGTGAATGAGTAGTGTAGTCATATTAGTGAAATAATTTTTATGGCTTGATAACTGAAAAAAGTGAAAATGTTATTTTTAACAATAATATTAGGACTTTTAGCGGTTTTTTTTGCTTATTTGTATTATGTGCAAAATTTTAGCAAATTAGCACATTATGTAAATAGATTTCCTGGGCCACAACCAGTACCTATTATTGGAAATAGTTTATTAATGCGTACTTCGCCAGGTAAGCAATAGATACTACATTTGATAAAATAATTGGTTACAAAAATAATTAACATAATAAATTTATTTTTGTTTTGAGAGTAGAAAATCATCATTAATTCATACTAATAACAGCAGAACTGAAATGAAAACCATGAAACATAATCATTTTTCTTCTAAATAATATAATCGATTTCTGTATTATAATTTATGTAATTATTTTCAGTGAACATGTTCGAAAGACTTCGTAATTTGGCTAATACATATAGAACAACTTACAGGTTATGGCTGGCAAATAATGCATTAATAAATATTGTTACAGCAGAAGATGCAGAAGTATGTAATTGTTTTCATTTTCATTTTTCGCCTTTCTCTATCAGTTTATTTTTACAGATTTTATTATCAAGCACCACGCATATAAAGAAAAGTGTAATTTATTATTTTTTAGAAGGATGGCTTGGTACCGGTCTTCTTACAAGTACAGGTAAGAAACTGCTATTTCAGTTTATCTTCTTCATTTTCATTTATATGTTTAACTTACTCAACAAGGAAATGTTTTTTTTTATATTTTGAATGTTATTGCCTACTATGACGTTCGTATAAAAATTATAACATTTGTAATAAGCGCAGAAAATATTTCTTACCGGTTGAGAATGAAGTCGAAATCTTCATTTATATCCGATACCGGTACAGGAAGCAATTTAATGATTTTTTTGCACAAAATTTAAAAAGATTTAAAAAAAATCTGTTGTGGCCAGCACAATACCTTCCGTCAATCCTGTGTATTATGTATAAATTCCTTGCAAAAGATTCTAAATTTCCAGTAAAATTATTTCATAAACAAGCTATGCAAATTACACTTGACACTAACATCTTCTTCTCTAGCTTTCCCCATTCGTTAGGGGTCGATATTTTTTTTTCTTCTTCCACCCATTTGTGTTTTACGTGTCGTTCTCATTCTGTTCCTTTTCTCTCAAGTCTTCCGCAGTACAGTCCTTCCATCTTATCTTTGGTCTTCCTCTGTTTCTTCAACCTTCTATTACTAAGCTATTCATTCTTCATCCAATATATTCTTCATTTCTCCTCATGACATTTCCAAACCAATGTAATCATCTCGCTTGTATCTTTCTAGAAACTTGTAACACTAGAGTTATTTCCTTACCTATCTTTCCGTGTCTTCCCCAACATCTGCTTCAACATCCTCATCTCTGCCACATTAATTTACTTTTTATTGATACTGACATCTGTCAATTTGCATTATATGAATATGTTAGTAGTTTCCATGTTTAGCATAAACATTTATAAAATTTAATTTCTTTAAAATTCTTTAACTCTGTATCTATTGAATATGAAGTATAAAATGCAATCAAATCGTATAGATAATAATATATTGTTTAAGTTATAATAGTGTAAATGTCAATAAATGAAATTTAACTGTTAACTCTTCAAATGAGGCTACTTCCGGTTCACCAATTATAACCAAAATCTAATCACTTGTTCTTCTGGATGTAAACTTGAGGAATACGAAAAAAATATAATTTTTGGAATCGTGGTATTGAAGTTATGCGATCCGAAACTTTCGTCACATACACACACACACACGCACACACACACATACACACACACACATACATACAGACATCATCGTAAAAATGGTAAAATCGTATTATAGGGATCCTAAAACATCATTGAATTTTTTGACCAAAGACAACTAACTAACTAAAGGTGACGGAAGGTAAAAATATTTTGACAAAAATTATATAGTTATCATTTCTTATCTTTTATTTTTTTTATTTACCGTTTCGCCTTAATAAGTAATCATATAATCAAATAATCACATAATCAAATAATCACAATCACTTACCACTTACCCATCAGTAATATGTAAAGATAACATATTGCCGTGTAATTATTATCGGTAAATATTAAAAGATACCAGATTTTATAAAAAAAATAATTAAATACGACATTTTATTTTTGACAAGTAAATTAGTAAATTAACAAAAATAATGATATTCTATATACTTATTATATATAAAGACGATGAATGTTCATTTTCTAGCAAAATTAGATTATTGGTTTTAATAATATTGAAGGTAGTGGCTTTCAAATAGACTATTTAAATAAGGCAAAAACAAAAACGGTAACAGTCATAACATACAGACCTTACAAATTGCAATACAATGTTATAGAGATAATCAGGGCCGTAGCAAGGAGCTGTTGGGCCCGGGTTCTAAACCATCTGATCGGCCCCCTTATAATTAACAATAAATGAAAATGTTTACATGTTGATTTAATATTTATTTTAAAACATAAAACTTATACAGTAAGATCAAAAAACATAAATATTACTCAATAAAACAAATCAACAAGTATGTATATTTCCTTTGAAGTGTATAACCACATTAGAACATTACATTTCTTGATTTCGCAGTCACAAATTTTGAAATTAGTTCGTCTAAATTTAGCGAGCGTGCTTTTGCATTTTTCAATAGAAAGTATCGCAAGAGATGCTATGGCCCTGGAGATAATTTAAGTGGCGTATATCTCACATTTCTTGAGCTCTCCAACCAGGGTATATTTTTTTTACCTCTCGCTAAGAGAGGTACTGGATTCATGCTAAAAATCGCATATCTAGATTTTAATAATTAAGCACGTTTTAAGGTCCCTACAATTCGATTTTAACATTTTTACGATGATGTGTGTGTGTATGTGTGTGTGCATGTGTGTGAGTGTGTGTGTGTGCGTGTGTGTGCGTGTGTGTGCGTGTGTGTGTGGATGTATGTGTGTTTGTGGATGTTGGAAGGACGATTTATCTTTAACTACGTATTTCTCAATCGCATATTACTAGGAAAAACTGAAAAAGTTTTGGTAATAATTGGACAACCGAAACTAACAGATTTAAAAAACAAATTCTAAATAATATTTTCTGCAAATTTTTGTTCTAGCAAAAATTAAAGATTAAATACTTCATCTAATACATTTATATATTTTATTATATCTTTTATTGATGTAGCGATAAAAGAATATAATATATAAAATAATCTCTTATAATAAATCTCAATTGGATTCATGATAATAATAGCATATCAAGATTTTAATGATTAAGCATGTTTCAAGGTCCCTACAATCCGATTTTAATATTTTTACAATGATGTGTCTGTGTGTGTATGTGGATGTATGTGTGTGTGTGTATATATGTGTGTGTGTGTGTGTGTGTGTGTGTGTGTGTGTGTGTGTGTGTGTGTGTGTGTGTGTGTGTGTGTCTGTATGTGTGTTTGTGGATGTTGGAAGGACGATTTCTCAAAAACTATAATACTTAATATCTCTTTAATTACGTATTTCTAAATCGGACATTACTGAAAAGAACTGAAAAGGTTTTGGTAATAATTGGACAACCGAAACTAGCAGATTTAAAAAACAAATTCTACATATTATTTTTTGCCTCTGTGTGTGTGTGTGTGTGTGTGTGTGTGTGTATGTGGATGTATGTGTGTATGTGGATGTATGTGTGTATATGTGTGTTTATGTATGTGTGTGTGTGTGTATGTATGTGTGTGTGTGTGTGTGTGTATGTGTATGGGAACGTTCGAAGGCCGGTTTCTCAAAAACTATAATACTTAATATCTGTTCAACTACGTATTTCTCAATCGGACATTACTGGGAAGTGCTGAAAAGTTTTAGTAATAATTGGACAACCGGAAGTAGTAGATTTAAAAAAAAATCTCCTAAATATTATTTTTTGAAAAAAAATTGTTCTTTCAAATATTAAAGAAAATTAAATTCTCCATCTGACACATTTATATATTTTATTATAACTTTTATTGATGTAGAGATATAAGAATATAATATATAAAATAATCTGTTGTAATAACTCTCATACTCCAAACAATTCCATGGAAAAAAAATTAAAAAATTAAAATGTTTGTAACTGATAGATAAATGTCAATAACTGTAATTCGAAGACATTACTGAAGACTTTCCTGGGAAATACATTTCTTATGGTATTAATAGTTAAATATTTAAAATTGTAGGTATATTATACATATTATAAATACTGTCAATCCCGACAATGAATTGGAAACATATCAGAAAAAATTAGAAGAGTAGGACAAAAAAATTTCATAGAATGAATTTAAAATTTAAAAATCTAAATATTAAGAATAGGTATAAGCAGATTTTTTAGTCTACGGTGTAGGTATACAAGAAATGTTAAATACAATGCTTATTTAACCAAAACCGTAAGTGGTGAGAGGTATTGTGCTGGCCACAACAATTGTTTTTTAATCTATTGTTGATAATTGAATATTTAACCTAATGTTATACTAATTCAATAATTTAATAATAATATAGGGACAAAATGGCATCAACGACGAAAACTGCTAACACCAGCCTTCCATTTCAATATTTTGAGAAAATTTACGGTAACCTTTGGAGAACATGCTCAAAATTTAGTTGAAGAATTGAAGAAGGAAATTACAGAACCACAAACAAATGTGGTGCCATACGTGACTCAAACAACATTGCATTCTATTTGCGGTTAGTATTATAAAAATAATTCAATTACATCAATAATTTATGTAATAATAATTTTCAGAAACAGCTATGGGGACACGCTTGGATCCCAATAATGAAACACAGAACAGATACATTCAATCTATATATGAGTAAGATACTGTTAACTCAATAAATCTATTTTTATGAGGAAAGAGTACCACAAGAGTTATTTTTGAGATAGATTTCATTCGATTTTAAGTACAAGTTGTGAGAACCACAATTACTTTGTTCACTAAACCATCTATCTCTGTGCATAATAATATCAAAAATCTTTCTCATTCCCTCACTCAAACAAACAAATTATGTATTATGGCCGTTTGCACCGTTACTAGTTAAGTTGCACTTAGTAATAACTAATTTACTAAGTGACGCTTATTAAAACCGCACTTCATCAACCGTTTTACCGCTTAAGGTCGTTGTCACGAGTGTACCTATTCAAAAACTTGTTCTATGTTCAAAATAAAAATTAAGCTAATGCAGTTTATATTTGCAATAAATTATATTTTTTAATATTATATTATATATGTTACAGTTAAAGTATACATTTCTGTCAGTGCATACACTGTCTAGTTGATGTATGCTTCCACTAGCTGTTTTAGTGAAAGTATAAATTATTGCGTTGCCCACGCAACATGCCCACCCAAACTGCCCACCCAACAATCTAGGTGTATAAATTTATATAAAAAAATCTGTTGTGGCCAGCACAATACCTCTCGCCACTTTCGTTTTTGGTTACATAAGTATAGGGCGCGAGCATTCATGACATTTTTGGCCTTGACAAGCAGATATGGGGGTTCTGTCAAAATGACAAGTAGTAATTTTGTATAAAGATGTCAAATGTAGGAAGTATTTCCAAACGCTACTAGATTGAAAACTTGTTATCACGTTTCTGTATGCAGTTTCATGAAAATGCTAAGTATTTGCCATCATTGTCATGTGTCCCTGTTTCTCCAATCACCTGTAAAAATAAGAATCATAATTACTGATTCATTTTCAGCTTGGGAGAAGTAATCGTTTATCGAACAACTTGTCCACCAATCTTCAACCAATTTATCTTTAACCTTTCACCATTCGGTTGGAGGCACAACAAATACGTAAAATTACTTCACAATTTCACTACAAGTGTTATAAAAGATCGTGAAGCTAGTTTCGAAGAGAGTGTATTGGAAAACCTCGACAACGATGACACAGGGAAAAAGAAAAGACTAGCGATGCTTGATTTACTGATTTCAGCAAAGAAGAAGAATAAATCTATAGATGATGAAGGCATACGAGAAGAAGTAGATACTTTTATGTTTGAGGTAACAACAATCAAATTAATAACATTGAGAAACGATTAAAGTTTTGAATCTAGGGTCACGACACAACATCTGTGGCAATTTCGTTTGCACTTATGCTATTGGCAAATCATAACGAACACCAGGAAAAGATAGCACAAGAACTGAAGGATATTTTTGGAGATTCTACGCGTCACGCAACATATGAAGATTTGCAAAAGATGAATTATTTGGAAATATGTATAAAAGAGTCGTTGAGAATGTTTCCCAGTGTTCCTTTGATTGCTAGATCCATTGAAGGAGACTTACAATTGAGTAAGTAATAATTATTTTGTATTAATTTAATTACCTATCCCATGACTCTGTAAAAGCTGTATTTACATAAGCATAAATTAAATTATTATTACTCCTACTATATTAGAAAGCTATAATTTGGTGTGAATACTTTTAATTCACAACAAACCATTACTCTTATAGACAGTTATTTAAAAAATCTGATGTGGCCAGCACAATACCTTCCGTCAATCCTGTGTATTATGTATAAATTCCATACATAAATTTTCTTGTAAAAGATTCTAAATTTCCAGTAAAATAATTTTATAAAGAAACAATGCAAATTGTACTTGACACTAACTTATTCTTCTTTTGTAGCTTCTCCGATTCGTTAGGGGTCGCTATTTTTTAATTCCTTCTTCCACTCATTGCTGTTTTACGTGTCGTTCTCATTCAGTTCCTTTTCTCTCAAGTCTTCCACAATACAGTCCTTCCATCATATCTTTGGTCTTCCTCTGTTTTTTCAATCTTCTATTATTAAGATATTCATCCTTATTCCAATATATTCTTCATCTCTCCTCATGACATGTTCAAACCAATGTAATCGTCTCTCTTGTATAACTCTAGAAACTACTAACACTAGAGTTATTTCTCTTATTCTTTCATTCCGTACCGTATCTGTCCATGTCTTCCCCAACATCTATCTCAACATTCTTATCTCTGCTAAATTCATTAGATTTTCTTTGATACTGACATCTGTCTGAATATATTAGCAGTTTCCATGGTTAGCATAGCTCGCTGATTTATGAAATTTAATATCTTTATAATTCTTTAACTCTATATATATTGAATATGAAGTATAAAATGTAATAACATTATGTATAGAATAATATATTCTTTAAGTTATAATAACATTAAATGTCAATAAATGATATTTAAAGCGCTTTTCAAGAAAAACTGTTAAAATGTTCAAATGAGAGTACTTCCGGTTGACCAATTATAACCAAAATCTAATCACCTCTTTTTTCGGATGTAAGCTTGAGGAATAGGAAAAAAATATAATTGTTGGAATCGTGGTATTGAAGTTATGCGAACCGAAACTTTCGTCACACACACACACTTACACACACACACACACACACACCCACACACACACATACATACATACTGAAATAATCGTTAATATGGTAAGATCGTATTATATGGACCCTAAAACGTGCAATACCTTCCTTACCTAAAAGTGACGGAAGGTAAAAATATGATGTGGCCAGCACATGACCTCCCGCCAATCCCATGTTTAAAATAGCAATGACCTTTAAGTTTTTCCTGGAAAATCTGTTAAGAACTCCAAATTAAATACTCCTTCCGGTTTATGATATATAGTCCAATTATAATGTTGTTTGAAATTATATATGAGTTTTAATTTCCTAATTTGAGAAGTTTTAGATCATATTTTAATATATTTTTTCAAGAAAATCTGTTTAAAGTTTCCAGTAAAGTACCACTTTCGGTGTATCAATTTTTTAAAAAGTCTAATATGTTGTTCTCATTAATAGAAAAGTCTTAAATACAAAATTTGAAAAGTTTTGGGTTATATCATAAAATATTTTTAACGAAAATCTGTTCAGAGCTTCAAGTAAAGTATCACTCTCAGTTTATCAGTTGTAGCCAAAATCTATTGTTATTCCCCTTGACATAAAAGTCTTAAATACTAAAATTGAAAAGTTTTGGATTATATTTTAATATAGTTCTTCATTAAAAACTGTTATGGACTTCAAGTAAAGTATCGTGGAAAAAAAATCATCACTCACACAGACACACACATACGGACACACACATACACGCACACACACACACACAGATACACAGACATCATTGTAAAAATAGTAAAAACGTGTTTCAACTTTTCTAAACATAGTTAAAAATATGCGTGCTAGAATATCATTCTAATTCCGAAATAGAGAAAATATATTGATGCGTTTATTTTGCGTTGATTTATATCTTTATAAATTGAATACGAACATTTTTTTTAATTCAACGCTACAAAAACTTCATTGCGGGTGAGATCGACCGCAAAACTTTCTGCGATTGGACAGTTGATGAGTCAATTCGATTTTAAATAAAAAAAAAGAAATTTGTACATTCACATTGTGAATAGACTGTATATAAGAAATAGAGAAATTTTAATTTATTTTGGTGCTAGATTCTTCACAGTGATTGAATGATTTTTTTTTTCTAATATTCTTTTATGAATCACATATAATTTTAACTCATACTTATTATTTTATTTGTTTTTCATTCATTTTAATCAAATTATAATTATAAAAACATAAAAAATATAATTGGATATAACAAAGATAACAATCACTATAATTGTTTTTATATATTTTTGTAGGTTTAGGTTTAGTACCTGCTGGAAGTTACGCAAACATTCACATCTATGATTTACATTATGATCCGAGACATTTTCCAGACCCGTATAAATTTGATCCTGAAAGATTTTTACCACATAATTCAAAAAAACGACATCCTTATGCTTATATTCCATTCAGCGCGGGACCTAGAAATTGCATCGGTAATATATTTTAATTATTACAAATATATTTTGTAGACTATATCATTCATTAAGTTATAAACCAATAAGAATGTGTGATTTTCATTAGCTACCACGTATTACAGCGGTTATTATTGAGTAACCATGGTGAACGAATATACGAACCTTGGTATATTCGAATATACCTACCTTCGTATATTCACTTATAAGTGCGTTTGGTTATTTTGTTCTATGTACTCAGAACTGGCAATGTCATTTTTATAGTTACGGACATGATCTTTTTCATTCAATCACAGTATCGAGTATACGAGTATAAATGAATCTGTAGTTTGACTGAGGAGGAAAATCGTGCATTGTATGCTTTAAGTAGACATTTAAAATCAGACTGACTGCTCCAAGTGCACCGAACCAAATAATTGAACGCATCTATTATTTGGCAGCAAGGAATTATGGAAGTCAAAATTTGACAAATAAACAAATAATTATTTGGATCACAAATCTGGAACTGCACTATTGCTAGTTTATTTGAAATACAAACATTTATTTTGAAATACGAGCATTTCAATGTAAAATTACATACTACTATAACTATATTTAAAAAGATAGGTTATGTAGCATATAGTTTGACGTTTCTGTCAAAATCAAATAGACCACAGGTCTACGTTAAATTTACTATTTACTTTTTAATTTATTTTTTATTCATGATATAGTCTACCTGTATACAACTCGACAATAGAAAATTCTCGACATACTCAACGAGTTGCCTAATGGAAATACCAATCGACCTTCGGTCTCGTGATGTTTCCAGGAAACACGTTTCGTATAATCGAGAATTTTCAATCGTCTTGTTGTATAATATATGAATATTCATACGTTATTTACTTTTAGGCCAAAAATATGCATTATTAGAAATGAAAAGTGTGATTTCTGCCATTCTAAGGAATTTTATACTGGAACCAGTGGATAGTCCAAAAACTATGGAATTAAAAGTTGATTTTGTTTTAAGGAACGACAAAGAAATTTATGTTAAGTTTAGGCCTAGAATTTAATTCGTTATTGTTGTAAATAATTGTATTTATTTCTAAGATGTAGTATTAATTTAATTCTGTGTTGTGTTTTGTTAATAAAATTTGTATTTGAAGTAGGTAAACTAAAAAATTGTCTTATTTAACTGATAAGAAAGTTTGGCAGCACGAAGGCAAATGCTTGTAAATATGTTAATTCTCATAGAAATTTATAAATTCCTATAAGAAATAACGACTTTTTTACTTACTCGAGTTGCATACAATATTTTTCTAGCTCAGAAATTATAACAGTTTAAAACAAATACTATACAAGAGCAATCGTATTACGACAAGTTTATAATTATTATTCCAAAAAATCTGTTGTGGCCAGCACAATACCTCTCGCCATTTTCATTTTATGTAGCATGGGGCGCGAGCAGTTATGTGACTTTGTTGATCTTGGCAAGCAGATGTGGGGGCCCGTGTCAGAATGAGAGCTAGTAATATACATAGGTGTCAAGTATCATAAGTTTTCATTCGAAACATTATGATTTACCAAATCCATGTGGATTATTTTCCTCGACAAGTAAATTCCATACTAATGGATGACAAATAAACATCAGAACATTTTGAAATTTTGAATGAAAAATTATGACATATGACAATTGTGACATCTATGTAAAAACTACTAGCCGTCATTCTGACACGGATCCTCATCTGATTGCCAAGGCCAACAAAGTCACATGTCTGCTCGCGCCCTATAAGTACACACAAATAATTGAAATGGTTTATCTTCTTTCGTTCTATGAGAAATTTTATCCTACTATTCCATTATGTTCAAAATTCTTCAAATTCATTGACGGTATTAGCGGTATTTCTTAAAGATATATGTAATATTAACATCTGTAATTTAAATATATAATTAATTAATAATACAATAATATATATTAAATGCACTCTTACCTCCTAGAAAAATCTGACAATGACATTTTGCATTTACATGTCAATTACAAAAAATTAAATATCGCAACTGTTTTTCGGGCAACGAGATTTATTACAACAGATTATTCTATATTATTATATACTATATCTCCAAACCTATACGAGATATAATAAAAAAATTAAGTGTGTCAGATTTAGAATTTAATTATCTTTAATATTTGTAGTAACAAATTTTCAAAAAATAATATTTAGAAATTTTTCTTTTAGAAACTACCACTTCCGGTTGTCCAATTGTTACCAGAACCTATTCAACTCTTCCCATTACTGTTAGATTGAGGAATCCTTAGTCAATCAGGTCTTTAGTCTTATAGAATTTGAGAAATCGTGTCTCCAACAACCCCACACACACTCATCCACACACACACACACACAGACACACACACACACACACTACACACACACACACACACACACACACACACACAGACATCATTGTAAAAATGTTAAAATCGGATTCTAAGGACCTTAAATCGTGCTTATTGAATAAAATATGGATATGCGATTTTTAGCATGAATCCAATACCTCTCTTAGCGAGAGGTAAAAATATCATTTGGTTAAATAATTCAGGGGAACAGGGTACCTAATAACAGTAAAACGTTGAAAATGTATATCTTGGCGGCTATTATTGGCCCAAAGTTATTCTGAAAAGGTTACGGACAAAATGAATTAAATAATTCAGGGGAACAGGGTACCTAATAACAGTACAACGTTGAAAATTTATATCTTGGCGGCTATTATTGGCCCAAAGTTATTCTGAAAAGGTTACGGACAAAATGAATCATATGCAAAATTATTGATAGATTAATAAACATTAGAAAAAATATCATTTGATTAAATAATTCAGGGGAACAGGGTACCTAATAACAGTACAACGTTGAAAATTTATATCTTGGCGGCTATTATTGGCCCAAAGTTATTCTGAAAAGGTTACGGACAAAATGAATCATATGCAAAATTATTGATAGATTAATAAACATTAGAAAAAATATCATTTGATTAAATAATTCAGGGGAACAAGGTACCTAATAACAGTAAAACGTTGAAAATTTATACCTTGGCGGCTATTATTGGCCCAAAGTTATTCTGAAAAGGTTACGGACAAAATGAATCATATGCAAAATTATTGATAGATTAATAAACATTAGAAAAAATATCATTTGATTAAATAATTCAGGGGAACAGGGTACCTAATAACAGTACAACGTTGAAAATTTATATCTTGGCGGCTATTATTGGCCCAAAGTTATTCTGAAAAGATTACGGACAAAATGAATCATATGCAAAATTATTGATAGATTAATAAACATTAGAAAAAATATCATTTGATTAAATAATTCAGGGGAACAAGGTACCTAATAACAGTAAAACGTTGAAAATTTATACCTTGGTGGCTATTATTGGCCCAAAGTTATTCTGAAAAGGTTACGGACAAAATGAATCATATGCAAAATTATTGATAGATTAATAAACATTAGAAAAAATATCATTTGATTAAATAATTCAGGGGAACAAGGTACCTAATAACAGTAAAACGTTGAAAATTTATATCTTGGCGGCTATTATTGGCCCAAAGTTATGCTGAAAAGGTTACGGACAAAATGAATCATATGCAAAATTATTGATAGATTAATAAACATTAGAAACAATATCATTTGATTAAATAATTCAGGGGAACAGGGTACCTAATAACAGTAAAACGTTGAAAATTAATATCTTGGCGGCTATTATTGGCCCAAAGTTATTCTGAAAAGTTTACGGACAAAATGAATCATATGCAAAATTATTGATAGATTAATAAACATTAGAAAAAATATCATTTGATTAAATAATTCAGGGGAACAGGGTACCTAATAACAGTAAAACGTTGAAAATTTATATCTTGGCGGCTATTATTGGCCCAAAGTTATTCTGAAAAGTTTACGGACAAAATAAATCATATGCAAAATTATTGATAGATTAATAAGCATTAGAAAAAATATAACTTAATTATATAATTCAGGGGAACAGGGTACCTAATAACAGTAAAACGTTGAAAATTTATATCTTGGCGGCTATTAT
Source organism: Harpalus rufipes (assembly GCA_951394225.1). Lineage (NCBI taxonomy): Eukaryota > Metazoa > Arthropoda > Insecta > Coleoptera > Carabidae > Harpalus > Harpalus rufipes. The sequence continues at coordinate 62,067,833 of OX596275.1, forward strand.
TGGCCCAAAGTTATTCTGAAAAGGTTACGGACAAAATGAATCATATGCAAAATTATTGATAGATTAATAAACATTAGAAAAAATATCATTTAATTAAATAATTCAGGGGAACAGGGTACCTAATAACAGTAAAACTTTGAAAATTTATATCTTGGCGGCTATTATTGGCCCAAAGTTATTCTGAAAAGGTTACGGACAAAATGAATCATATGCAAAATTATTGATAGATTAATCAACATTAGAAAAAATTTCATTTGATTAAATAATTCAGGGGAACAGGGTACCTAATAACAATAAAACGTTGAAAATTTATATCTTGGCGGCTATTATTGGCCCAAAGTTATTCTGAAAAGGTTACGGACAAAATGAATCATATGCAAAATTATTGTTAGATTAATAAACATTACAGAAAATATCATTTGGTTAAATAATTCAGGGGAACAGGGTACCTAATAACAGTAAAACTTTGAAAATTTATATCTTGGCGGCTATTATTGGCCCAAAGTTATTCTGAAAACGTTACGGACAAAATGAATCATATGCAAATCATAAGCAGATGTGGGGGCCCGTGTCAGAATGAGAGCTATTAATATACATAGGTGTCAAGTATCATAAGTTTTCATTCGAAACATTATGATTTACCAAATCCATGTGGATTATTTTCCTCGACAAGTATATTCCATACTAATGGATGACAAATAAACATCAGAACATTTTGAAATTTTGAATGAAAAATTATGACATATGACAATTGTGACATCTATGTAAAAACTACTAGCCGTCATTCTGACACGGATCCTCATCTGATTGCCAAGGCCAACAAAGTCACATGTCTGCTCGCGCCCTATAAGTACACACAAATAATTGAAATGGTTTCTCTTCTTTCGTTCTATGAGAAATTTTATCCTACTATTCCATTATGTTCAAAATTCTTCAAATTCATTGACGGTATTAGCGGTATTTCTTAAGGATATATGTAATATTAACATCTGTATTTTAAATATATAATTAATTAATAATACAATAATATATATTAAATATACTTTTACCTCCTAGAAAAATTTGACAATGACATTTTGCATTTACATGTCAATTACAAAAATTTAAATATCACAACTGTTTTTCGGGCAACGAGATTTATTACAACAGATTATTTTATATTATTATATACTATATCTCCAAACCTATACGAGATATAAAAAAAAAATTAAGTGTGTCAGATTGAGAATTTAATTATCTTTAATATTTGTAGTAACAAATTTTCAAAAAATAATATTTAGAAATTTTTCTTTTAGAAACTACCACTTCCGGTTGTCCAATTGTTACCAGAACCTATTCAACTCTTCCCATTACTGTTAGATTGAGGAATCCGTAGTCAAACAGGTCTTTAGTCTTATAGAATTTGAGAAACCGTGTCTCCAACAACCCCACACACACACACACATCCATACACACACACACACACACACAGACATCATTGTAAAAATGTTAAAATCGGATTCTATGGACCTTAAATCGTGCTTATTCAATAAAATATGGATATGCGATTTTTAACATGAATCCAATACCTCTCTTAGCGAGAGGTAAAAATTGAAAAAAAAAACTTCTCATTTCGAGTTAAAAAAATCTGATTAGTCAATCCTGTGTATAATGTATAAATTCCATACATAATTTTTCTTGCAAAAGATTCTAAATTTCCAGTAAAATCATTTCATAAACAAACTATTTAAATTGCACTTGACACTGACATCTTCTTCCTCATTAGCTTTTCCCATTCGTTAGGGGGTCCCTATTTTTGCGTGTCGTTCTCATTCAGTTCCTTTTCTCTCAAGTCTTCCGCAATACAGTCCTTCCAATCTTATTTTTGGTCTTCCTCTGTTTCTTCAACCTCCTATTAATAAACTACTCATTTTTGTTCAAATAAAATTCTTCATTTCTCCTCATGACATGTTCAAACCAATGTAATCGTCTTTCTTGTATCTTTCTAGAAACTTGTAACACAGTTATTTTCTTACCGTATCTTTCCGTGTTTTCCCCAACATCTACTTCAACATCCTCATCTCTGCCACATTAATATACTTTTTATTGATACTGACATCTGTCAATTTGAATTATATGAATATGTTAATAGTTTCCATGTTTAGCATAGCTGGCTGAATTATAAAATTTAATTTCTTTAAAATTCTTTAACTCTGTATCTATTGAATATGAAGTACAAATTGTAATCAAATTGTATAGAGAATAATATATTCTTTAAGTTATAATAACGTTAAATGTCAATAAATCAAATTTAACTGTTAAATCTTCAAATGAGGCTACTTCCGATTCACCAATTATAACCAAAATCTAATCTCTTGTTCTTCTGGATGTAAACTTGAGGAATACGGAAAAAATATAATTTTTGGAATCATGGTTTTGAAGTTATGGGATCCGAAACTTTTGTCACACACACAGACACACACACACACACACACACACACACACACACACACACACACACAGACACACATACATACATACATACATACATACAGACATCATCGTAAAAATGGTAAAATCGTATTATAGGGACCCTAAAACATGCTTATTCAGTAAAAACTCATCATTGATTTTTTTTACCAAAGACAATACCTTCCTTACCTAAAGGTGACGGAAGGTAAAAACTGGTAAATGTTGCAAATAAAACTACTTCCGGTTGACTATTCATAACCAAAATCTAATCACCTCTTCGTTTGAATGTAAACTCAAGGAATACGAAAAAAAAATAAAAAATTTAGAATTTTGTTATTGGAAGTATGCAATCTGAAAGGATGGTCAAACACACATACACGCACACACACACACACACACACACACACACACACACGCACACGCACATACACACATGCATACGGACATCATTATATAAATAGTAAAATCGTATTCTAGAGATCCTAAAACGTGCTCATTCATTAAAACCTCACTATCGAAGTTTTTACTAAAAACAATACCTTCTTTACCTAAAGGTGACGGAAGGTAAAACATAGCCAGAAGTCGTACATTACCAAATTAGCTTTTCACTTCTCGCTAAGAGAGTTATTGGATTCCTACTAAAAATCGCATATCCACATTTTATGGAATAGGTAAGCACCTTTTAAGGTCCCTATAATACGATATTAACATTTTTACGATGATGTGTGTGTGTGTGTGTGTGTGTGTCTGTTCCACCTGGATCGGCATCTGTCCTTTACTGTATTTTTAGACCCGTACTTCTAAAGAATACTACATAATAATTAATTGTTAATTTAATTCCATATTATCACTCCCGAGAATACTTTTAAAAATATGATTAACTAACTTGCTTTCACAACAATTTCAAATGAGTTTGTATAAATTGACAAATTTTATTTTCCAATGATTTTCACATTCAATAATTTTAGTTTTATATATTTTTCAACTTTTTATTGTTTTGCTAATAAATCTAAAACCGCTAACAATAAACATATTAAAATACCGAAGGGGATTTTAACCTTACTGCATGCATTAGAAATCATATGATATGGCACCATAAAACGGAAACTTCCTTCCTTAGTTTTTTATTAATATTATTTGTGCCTTTGTAGAAAACTATTACTTTTTGCCCATAAATGATTTACTCGTAAATACCCATGTGGTCATCGAGCTCCATATGATGGTAACTTTTTATTTTTGCTTTTCATTATGATTGCACTATAAATAACTCACGTTAGAAATCTTCCAACAAAACACTAACAATTATCTACATACGTCCTTCAATTATTGATCAAGGAATGTTGTTGGTCTTCTAAAATTCTAATCATGTACAAAAGACACTATGCCATATAAGCAAATTTCGATTTCTTTTAACATTATATTAACCTAAATCGGTTTTAGTTTGGTAGAAAGTTCTGTATTGAACATTGAACGTATGACAGTTGTTTGAATGAAAATTACGCTTTTCGAAGTTGTTTTGGAAAAGTTTCTTTAGAAAATTCTGACAATTATATTGTGTTATGAAATATTACCTGCATGGATATATTGTTTTCTCTTGTTTATTTACTCTCTTAGTTTTAGGTCTTAACTCTTAATTATTCAAACGCACGTGATCATATAAACAAACAATGGTAATTTTTAACTTTAGCGTCAAATATTGACATTTGTCTGAACACCCAGCACTGGGTATTATGCCGTGATGATATATTTACTATTTTTTTTTATATAAATACATTCCTGTATATTTACTAATGCTGGAAACTACGTATATTAACTTTCTTTCCATATAACTATTGTTCTCAATTTTCTTTTTAAAACGTTACTATTATTAATTTGAAATGATTATTTTTTGACAGTGACATTTATCTGTCAGTTACATACATTTGAAATATGAGACTACGGGTTTTATAAAATTGATTACTTTATTAATTTTTCTACATTTTTTATAGAAAAATTATTATAGAAAATTCAATAATCTTTATTTTTTATAATAACGTAATCGCGAAAAAATGGCAATTAAAGGTATTTTTGGAAGAAAAACCATTTTGAGCTTCTAGTAAAGTGCGATTTCCGGTTATCCGATTTATACCAAAATGTAATGACTTCTTTCCATATACAGGGTGTTTATTAAACATAGGGCAAAAATTGAAGGGATTATTCCCTGGACCATTCTAAGATGATGATTTTGTCCTTTGATGATTTTTGAAAAGCCGCTTTGTTTCGAAAATACAGGACGAAAAAAAAATTCGGCAAAACCAATTTTGATATTTTTCAAATTATTAATCTAGTAACAGCAGGCAAGTTATGTGTCAAATTTGTTGAGACGGTTTGGCTGTTTGACGTGTATTTTCTGTCTATAATACTTAAACTTTTGTTAGTGAAGTCCTCTTATCATGAATAGCTATACGAACGCCGAGATGACTGACATGCATTTCATTTATGGACTTGCTGATGGCAATTCATTACAAGCTAGGCGGATTCTTGCATCGTAGCTGGAGGTAGTCATTTTCAACAGTACTTGTAGATTATGAAACTTTACATGTAATTTTTGGTATTAAATGTTATTGTCCAAAATTTTTTTCGCCATGTATCTTCGAAACAAAGCGGCTTTTCAAAAATCATCAAAGGACAAAATTATCTTAAAATGGTCCAGGGAATAATACTTTCAACTTTTGCTGTATGTTTAATAAACACCCTGTAGAATAAGGTCGAAATACAAGGTTTCAATATTTTGCGATTGATAGTATTTGAGTTAGTGTCCAGAAGATCCACACTGAAACACATATACACATACACACACAAAGACATCATTATGAAAATGTTAAAATCGGATTTTATGGACCTTGAAACATTGTCATTTATCAAAATCTCGATATACGATTTTTAGCATTATTCCTGTACCTCCCATACCAAGAGTAGCGGGAGGTAAAAATGGAATTTATTTAAATTTCAATTGAATTTTTCTCAAGATTTTTGCTATGTAACGATATAAAACAAATACATGGTTGAATTCAGAATATGGGCCTAAAAATACTATCCCATTTAAAAAATATAACTTTATATTATAAATTGAGAACCACTGGTTTAAAAATAATTTCTTCTTTATTCATAAGTCTCCCTTGAACATCTATAAGATTGTCATATAGTATTTTATTGTATCTTTAATAACATAGAAATTATTTGAGGAAGCTTGTTTAGCTGTTACATCCTGTATATATCAAATAAAATATTACACATATTCTTTTACATACAGGAAAAGAAGTAATAAACGTAAATAAACATAATTTATTGTAGCGGTATCATGCACGTAAAATTTGACGAGAAAGCAGTCCAGAAAATTAAACCAAAAGCGGAAACCGGATCATAATAATTAACAAGGAAGAAAGTTGAAAAGAAAAATCACTTAATATTTGAACAAATATTAATTCATCCCACAAATTATCTTAGACATAATTACGTCCAGTTTTTGTTAGCAATTTATTTAATATTCAATTTTTATTTATTTTTACCTTCCGTCACCTATAGGTAAGGAAGGTATTGTCTTTGGTCAAAAAATTCAATGATGAGTTTTTAGTGAATAAACATGTTTTAGGGTCCCTATAATACGATTTTACCATTTTTACGATGATGTATGTATGTATGTATGTGTGTCTGTGTGTCTGTGTGTCTGTGTGTCTGTGTGTCTGTGTGTGTGTGTGTGTGTGTGTGTGTGTGTGTATGTGTGTGTGTGTGTGTGTGTGTGTCTGTGTGTGTGTGTGTGTGACAAAAGTTCCGGATCCCATAACTTAAATACCACGATTCCAAAAATTATAATTTTTTCGTATTCCTCAAGTTTACATCCAGAAGAACAAGTGATTAGATTTTGGTTATAATTGGTGAACCGGAAGTAGCCTCATTTGAAGATGTAACAGTTAAATTTGATTTATTGGCATTTAACGTTATTATAACTTAAAGAATATATTATTCTCTATATGATTTGATTACATTTTATACTTCATATTCAATAGATACAGAGTTAAAGAATTTTAAAGAAATTAAATTTTATAATTCAGCCAGCTATGCTAAACATGGAAACTATTAACATATTCATATAATTCAAATTGACAGATGTCACTATCAATAAAAAGTAAATTAATGTGGCAGAGATGAGGATGTTGAAGTAGATGTTGGGGAAAACACGGAAAGATACGGTAAGAAAATAACTCTAGTGTTACAAGTTTCTACAAAGATACAAGAAATATGATTACATTGGTTTGAACATGTCATGAGGAGAAATGAAGAATTATATTGGAACAAGAATGAATAGTTTAGTAATAGGATGTTGAAGAAACAGAGGAAGACCAAAGGTAAGATGGAAGGACTGTATTGCGGAAGACTTGAGAGAAAAGGAACTGAATGATAACGACACGCAAAAATAGCGACCCCTAACGAATGGGAAAAGTTAAAGAAGAAGAAGATGTCAGTGTCAAGTGCAATTTGAATAGTTTTTTTATGAAATAATTTTACTGGAAATTTAGAATATTTAGCAAGAAAATTTATGTATGGAATTTATACATATTACACAGTATTGACGGAAGGTATTGTGCTGGCCACAACAGATTTGTTTAAAGTGAAATTGAATTCTTGGAAGGTGTGAAGTATACCTGCTCAACAATAAATTATTTCTCGCTGGATATATGAATTCGGTGTTGGGTGATAGTGAAAAAATATAACAGATGGTTTATATGTTTTCAAAACTTGTTGACCAAAATTTACAAGTACAAATTATATCGATAATTTGTTTTCTAAAATTTCTCAGAACGGATTTCAGGCTCATTACAGAAAAATTAAAATACTAAATATTTTATCTTTCACTTTCATGAGTTATGACATAGATCATTATAATTTCGAATATCTTGCTTAAAAACCGTATAATATCTTCACAATACATTTCAGAAATAGAATTTGCACTTAAGTTGTAATTACTAAATAAGTTAATATTCTATTAAAAAATAATAATAAAAACTACATCTGCCATACAGTTGTGTAATAATAGATCAAAGTAATTTCTATTACATGGTATAATGTAAGATGTATATTCATTTAAGTGATAAAAAACTATAAAATCAATATTATTGCCGTATAATATTTATTCTATAAGAAATATTTTTTTATAAGAACTAATGCAAAAAATCTGTTGTGGCCAACACAATACTTTACGTCAATCCTGTGTATTATGTATAAATACCATACATAAATTTCCAGTAAAATTATTTCATAAAGAAATTATGCAAATTGCATTTGACACTGACATCTTCTTCTTCTTTCGATTTTCCCATTCGTTAGGGGTTGCTATTTTTTACTTTCTTCTTCCATTCATTTCTGTTTTGCGTGTCGTTCTTATTCGGTTCCTTTTCTCTCAAGTCTTCCGCAATACAGTCCTTCCATCTAATCTTTGGTCTTCCTCTGTTTCTTCAACCTTCTATTACTAAGCTATTCATTCTTCATCCAATATATATTCTTCATTTCTCCTCATGACCTTTTCAAACCAATGTAATTATCTCTCTTGTATCTTTCTAGAAACTTGTAACACTAGAGTTATTTCCTTACCTATCTTCCCGTGTCTTCCCCAACATCTACTTCAACATCCTCATCTCTGCTACATTAATTTACTTTTTATTTATACTGACATCTGTCAATTTGAATTATATGCATATATTAGTAGTTTCCATGTTTAGCATAACTGGCTGATTTATAAAATTTAATTTCTTTAAAATTCTTCAACTCTATATCTATTGAATATGAAGTATAAAATTCAATCAAATCGTATAGAGAATAATATATTCTTTAAGTTATCATAACGTTAAATGTCAATAAATCACACAAACACACACACACACACACACACACACACATATACATACATACATACATACATACATACATACATACATACATACATACATACATACTCGTAGAAATGGTAAAATCGTATTATAGGGACCCTAAAACCCGAATTCGTTTATGGGGTTGCCACACTCTAGAAAATCGATTCATGGGTTATGGGAGGCTGGGCAAAAAATAAAAGTTGGGCAAAATTATACAAAAGTCTTTTTTTTAATTCCTACATCCCCCATGTACCAACTTCACTTGGATTGCAAGCTGCACCATGGAATATTCAAATATTACTAATGGCAGATGTCAGTGTCATAAAATTTACATAATATCTTTTTGAAATGATTTTACTGGAAATATACAAACGTTTGAAAGAAATTTTTGTGTGAAATTTATACAAAATATGTGGCATTGACGGAAGATAATATGCTTGCCACATCATAATTTTTTTACATACTTACGCGCGGTAGGTTAAATCCACGGATGTAACAAATTTGTTAATTTATCACAAAATTACCATAAAAACGAAAACAATTAAGTAAGTAGGTCCAAATTTCCCTCTCATTATGTGGATCTTCCATCACGCTTCACGCAACAGCCCATATCTACCGGAACAACGATAGCGTTTACGTCAACAGCATCCAGCATCCGCCGTCTGGCCTACTCTTAACAGAAGACGCGGAGAAATTACGGGACCAATCACCTGCTGCATCTGAGCGATGAACCGGTTGATCAAAGTGGTGGCGGCGGTGGCCGCGGTGCAGATAGAAATGAAAGTGCTCGCACGCCAACATCCAAGTTCAGTGTCAATGTTAGCTGGGTGGTGAGCATCAACAGTGAGTGAAGTGATAGCGATAGATGATAGTGAGTGATATGGCTTGGGAAAAAGTAAGTATACAAGAAATAATAACGAGAATGAATGTATTTTGATGCCCGATTAAGTTTGAAAGTTATGTTTGATATGAACCAAAATCATTTATTTATTTGTCGCATAAATTAACTATACGCGAAAATAAGGGTTACAAAATTATTTCGCTACTCCAAGAAAAAAATCTGTTCTGGCCATCATAATATCTCTCACGCCTTGTCCATTGTGGTATATATTATAAATATTGTATTTAACATTTCTTGTACACACAAAAAATTCAATTACACCTAATCTTTATATTTAGATAGTTTCTATAATTTTAAATTCATTCTATGAGCAAGTTTTCTCCATTTTTACCTTCCGTCACCTTTAGGTAAGGAAGGTATTGTCTTTGGTCAAAAAATTCAATGATGAGTTTTTACTGAATAAGCACGTTTTAGGGTCCATATAATACGATTTTACCATTTTTACGATGATGTCTGTATGTATGTGTGTCTGTGTGTGTGTGTGACAAAAGTTCGGCATTCTATAACTTCAATACCACGATTCCAAAAATTATATTTTTTTCGTATTCCTCAAGTTTACATCCAGAAGAACAACTGATTAGATTTTGGTTATAATTGGTCAACCGGAAGTAGTCTCATTTGAAGATTTAACAGTTAAATTTGATTTATTTACATTTAACGTTATTATAACTTAAAGTATATATTATTCTCTATACGATTTAATTACAATTTATACTTCATATTCAATAGATACAGAGTTAAAGAATTTTAAAGAAATTAAATTTTATAATTCAGCCAGCTATGCCAAACTTGGGAACTAGTAATATATTCATATAATTCAAATTGACAGATGTCAGTATCAATAAAAAGTAAATTAATGTGGCAGATATGAGGATGTTGAAGTAGATATTGGCGAATACACGGAAAGATACGGTAAGAAAATAACTCCAGTGTTACAAGTTTTTAGAAAGATACAAGAAAGACGATTACATTGGTTTGAACATGTCATGAGGAGAAATGAAGAATTATATTGGAAAAAAATGTATAGTTTAGTAATAGGACGTTAAAGAAACAGAGGAAGACCAAAGATAAGATGGAAGGACTGTATTGCGGAAGATTTGAGAGAAAAGGAACTGAATGAGAACGACATGCAAAAATAGCGACCCCTGACGAATGGGAAAAGCTAAAGAAGAAGAAGATGCCAGTGTCAAGTGCAATTTGAATAGTTTGTTTATGAAATAATTTTACTGGAAATTTAGAATCTTTTGTAAGAAAAATTATGTATGGAATTTATACATTATACACGAGAATGACGGAAGATATTGTGCTGGCCACAACAGATTTTTTCTAAATGTTCGAGGTTTTTCATTAACGGATTTTTGAAGGGTTCATGTAATATACCTATAATTTTAAATATATAATTATATATCATTCCCAGAAAAATCCTTCAGTACTATCTCTGAATTTTTGTCACTGATATTAGTGACATTTATCTGTCAATTACAGACATTTTAATTTCTCTAGTAGTTACCATGGAGATGTTTGGGCTGTGAGATTTACGCCCGATATTTCAATCTCCTAACACATGTTCCTAACAACTATTCGATAAACAAATTTATTAGGTAGATTTATTAGGAAGATACCATATTTCGGTATTTCAATGTACAGTTGTTAGGCAAATTGTTATTAGATACTTTTTTGGAATCTAGTTGTAAAAATATAGAAAAAAAATAAAATATTACATGACATTGACATTTTTGTCATATACAAGTAATTATAAGCTCTGTGTGTGTGTTTGTAAGTAATATCAGTAAAATATGGACAAGAAAAGGACAGCAAACTTTTCTACGGCTGAAGTTCGGTTATTAACCGATTTAGCATTAAAATATGGTAACATAATCGAAAATAAGACTACAAACGCCACAACGTGGAAAAATAAACAAGACATTTGGGACGTTATTACAAGCGAATTCAATGCACAATCTGGTACCGTTCACCGAGACAGCAAATCATTACGATTAAAATATGATTGTATTAAAAGGTCATTAAAAAAATATATAATATAATATAATTTTCTATTAATTCTAAAATATATTCTACGCTAGGTTTTGATAGCCGGAATCTTTGAACAAATTCTCCATTGGTCCAAATATTTAAATTATCAGGTCTTTGTCGTACAGTATATATTTTCCTTAAGGGATTAATATTTTCAATAATATCAAGTTCTTCCTCTTCCAATATATAATCAATTTCATCAAAATACATTTCCATCTTATATTTTTTTATTTTAAGTTTAAATGTGATGACAACTGAGAATGACATTCGCTTTATAAAGTAGATAACAAATTTATTAGCTACTACAAGTTCCTACCAAATTTGTTAGCGAATAAAAATTTATAAGGTACCTAATAACTTGTTTGGACATTGAAATACGCAAAAAAATGGTTGTTAGGTAAATAAAATTTATTAGGAAGTTGTTAGGAGATTGAAATACCGGCCCTTAGTATAACATAATAAAAGAAGTTATAACATATTATTTTATAGATTATATCTATATCTTTAAATAAATACATTGAATATGAAGAAAATAATGCAATCAAATCATGGAAAGTATAAAATATTCTTTAATATTTATGATATTAACAGGCTTATTTTGTAACCCATTGGTTAATTTTTAACTACAGTAGATAATGATTTCACATCTAAAAAATATATTTTTTCCTATATGTTGTTAAAAATTTACATTTTTTCACATTAATGATCGGTATTCTAAAGTAAACGTTCAATAAGTATGAATTTTGTATTGAGGTTAGATTAGGTTAAAGTTATGTAACCATAGTTGATCTTAGTTTAGATTAAATTGGGTTAGGTTAAATTAGGTTCGATCAGGTTAAATTACATTTTTATTATATTACCGATTATTTAATACAGAGCCTTTATTTAAAATACTGATCCAATACATAGTAGTCATTTCTAAATGAAATAATTACAAATTTTACATAAAATACAAAAAAAAAATTAAGATGGTAATGGATGAGCTGCAGACTTTTGAATATGGGTAGTGAATACGTGTCACAAACACAACCCAATAATTCTGACACATATTATTTAGGTGACATTAAACGCTCAGTGCGTAAAAACAATTAAGTTATCATTACCAGTACCATAATAATCACTTTAACGTAATTTTTAACAGTTTTAGCACGATAGCTTTACCTCAAGTTAATAACGGTACTAAATGGTGACAATCCATATCATATAATAATGTTGTATAGATGATGAGATATCAAATGTTTTAAAATCAGCTAACTAAAAATTACCTAATTATTAATAGAACTAATTAAATTCATAATGCACTGGCTTATTAAGCATGAAGTTATGGGAGGGGTTTAAATCCCTCACACAACAAGAAACAATTAAACATATTATTATAGGGATTATACACAATGAACCATTAATAATAACGGCATCAATTACAATAACTATTTTTATATAAATTAATTATCAATTTAATTAGCAGCCCTTTATTTTTAGTTGAACTCAATTTTCATACACGGCCATGTAATACTCGTTCAACCATATTATTTCTCTGTGATCTCTCAAGAACAAATTGTCACTATTCTAGTCCGATAAACACTATGTGGCGTGGCGATTATTCAATAAATTTATATCTAAATTCAGTGCCAAATTCGATAAATGCATGAGAAATCATCCAGAAAATTATAAATTTATTTCATTTATAGATTTTTTCTTATATTTTTGTATCCTATAAATTGTTATAATTAATTGTAAAATTGTATTAACACTTTTGTCTTGTATATTCCATGCTTATATTACTCTGTAATTGGGAATTATTTCCTCTAGGGTGATAAATAAATAAATCTGTAAATATAACGTGGTCAGCACAATACCTCTGGCCACTTCCGTTTTGGTTACATAAGTAGGTACAGGCGGGAGCAGTCATGTGACACTGTTGATCTTGACAAGCAGATATGGGGGCCCGTGTCAGAATGACAATTAGTAATTATGTGCGTAGATGTTAATTTGTCACCATGAGTGTGGAATTTACTTGTCGAGGAAAATAAACCACATGGAATTGGAAAATCACTAAATTTAGATGAAAAATTATATTTGACATCTATGTACATAATTACTAGCTGTCATTCTGACACGGGCTCCCATATCTGCTTGTCAAGGCCAATAAAGTCACATGAGTGCTCGTGCCCTATTGTATTTAACATTTCTTGTATTCCTACACTCTGCACCACAAGTTCTACTTACATCTATTCTTTATTTTTAGTATTTTTTTTTTTAACATTCATACTATGAAGAAATTTGGTCCTACTCTTCTAATTTTTTGAGATGTTTGCAATTCATTGTCAAGATTCACAGTATTTTTGAAGGGTATATGTAATATACCTACAATTTTAAATATTTAACTATTAATACAGTAAGAAATAATATAATGTATGTACTTCCCTAAATAAACCTTCAGTAATGTCTCTGGATTTTTGACACTGCAATTATCTGTCAGTTACAAACATTTGTATTATTGAATTGGTTTCCATGGTATTATTTGTCCTGTGAGATTTATTACAACAGATTATAACATACCTTATATTTCTTTATCTCTAAATCTATAACAGATATGTTAAAATATTCATATGTATCAGATAGAGAATTTATTCTTCTTTTATGAGCAAGAACAAACATTATCAAAAATAATATTTAGAAGATTTTTTTTAAGATTCTGTTGCTTCCGGTTGTCCAATTAAAACTTTTCAGCTCTTCCCAGTTATGTCCGATTGAGAAATACGTATAGTTAAACAGATATTAAGTATTATAGTTTTTGAGAATTCGTCTTGCCAACCTCCCCACACACATACACACACACACATACATCCTCACACATACACATAATAAAAATAATAAATGAAATGTTATTATAACGTTATTGGGTATCGTTAAGTTGGTAAATATACTATATTTCAGAGTTAAAAACAGTACCTACGTAATTAGTATTACTTGTTGTATTTCTCCGTTATTTTAAAATGAAACCATACTACTTCACATACTTTTATTTCTTATTGAAACGCTTTAAATACTTGATAAAAGGAAAATACTTTCTTAAGAGAGGTTTTCATACGCACTTACAATGTCAAGGTCATGCATGGATACAGTTTAATAAATGTTAAAATTTTAAACACGTAATATGAATTTTATTTTTATACATACGTGAATAAAATAACATTTTCTATTTCACGTAGGAAATAAAACTTTTATGTTTCCTACCAATATGTCATGGAACTCTATTGAAGCATTGACCGCAAGAATTTTAGAATTTAACAAAAACATGACTTTCAGTATTATAAAATATAATTATTAATATGATATGTATGATACATTTAATTTAACTTTCATTAATTTAACATGCAATGCAAAATAATTTCTCTAACAAGATCAAATTACTTTCACTTCTTGTAACTGATTTATCTAATTATTTTGCAGATTATCTTCGTCAATTTGCTAATCATAGCAGTAAATTCAACACCTACAAAGGCACCAGAGGTATACGAAAAAGAAGATGACACATCACTAAAAGAAAACATTCGAGTTACAAGGCATCCAAATCTTAACCAATTTCCATTCCCGCCAAATTTCGATTACAGGAAAGCCACTCAACAAGACCCTCAAAGATTAAGATACGCCCAGCAGCAACAAATTGACTCATACATGAGGGCATATCATGAAGAACAAGCCACTAGGAGGCCTCAAAAACACCGAAAAATAGAGAAAGTTCCTCCTACATCATTACCAGACCAGTTTGCCAAAACAACATATGACACCCGACGACAAAAAAGTGAAAATCGCCAGCCAGCACCCAAACAACTTAGAGTTATAACTGACCAACATCCAAAGAAAGTTGACCTAATACAATTAAAAGCCATCGATAACTCACCACAAGAATCTATCAACAGCTTGAAAAAATCTGTAACATCTCGAGAGAAAACCAATCCACAATTAGGTTACATGGTTAGTGAAGATTTAGAAGGCGAACCATCCAGCAAGCATGAATCCAGAGTATATTTCGGTCAAGAAGAAATTTTAAAAACAGTTCAAACTGTACCGACACCTTTGTCTCCAAATTATTTAGCTAAACCTACTTACGTTGTAGGTAACCCTCAGTTGAATCAGTTGATTATAGATCCAAAACTTTTGGAAGAAGGCGCTGCGTATGCTTTACCATCAAATCATCAACTATCTTACGCCGGATTTGAGCCAGCATCCAAAACAGATTTAGAAGCTTTAAGTTCTTTACTTGGACAACATCCAAATTCTCAACTTCAAGGGTTAAACGAATTATTAAACCATCAGCAAACTTATGCACCTTCTGTTGCATCCATTCCACTTCCAGAAGCTCAGCAACTTGTTCTGGAAGATGTAGAGGTTCAACCCCAAGCTGTAGTAGGTGTCAAAGATCACACACCTATCACAGAAGAAGTCATAGATGTTGCCAATACTCAAACTAAACCGAATATCAACGCGGAAGCACCAATTGCTGAAGCCCAAGTTAATATTAATACTCACAATATTGTCAATCATGAAGCGAAATTAACTAGAGAGTCTAAAAGTGTTTACGGAGATCATGGTGATAATGTAAGTATTAATCAAATAAAATTTAAACGAGAAATTGCAGAAGAAACTAATATTAGTGCTGATTATACATTATATGATGATTATCCATCGTATGACGAAAATTATACAAATTATAATTATTACGATGATGTAATAACTGATGATTATTTAGTAGATCTAGACACAACTACAATTTTACCAAATATTCCAAATTCAGAAAATCGTCGTTCGTACAATCACAAAACTTATAAAAATCATTTGACCCACTATAAACCAGTTCCTCAATTTATAGCTGAACCTAATTTTGAGTACGGCGAAAAAATTCAACCAAAATTTCCTTCTGTTTCCGAAGTTTTAGGCAAAAAACCTGACGCTACTAATGTCATTGTTATTAACAATTCAAATGACAATAATAATAAAGGTTCTAATGTTGAAATAGATAAATTAAAAGCTGCACATTCAGTCCCAGTTCCTGTTAAGATAGGTGGACATAAATTAGTTAAATCTCACAATATTAAAACAATTAAGAAAAAAAGTTCCCTGAAAAGGAAAATAAACCGAATAAGTCGCAAATTAAATAAAGTTGATGGAGTATTAAACAAACTTAGAAAGAAACATATTATAAGTTAATAGTATAGTGTTATTAGAAGTAAAAGTGAGACTTTGTGTGGCGAGCGTGGAAGTTTAAATGACGAGCGAAGCGAGACAAAGACACTTTTACTCATGACACATATTTTGTCTTCAAACGTAGATATTTAAAGAAAAGTATCTACTACTGACGTTATATTTTACGTAAATTACGTTTGCGATTTCAATTGCCCTGTAGCTATGGATACTTACTTGTTCACTTTTTGTTATAAACATTGAAATGTAAATTTTCACGTTTTGACCTTTACATAAAATCTGTGCAATTTTATATCCTCCTTGTGTGCAATTATGTCGGAATTTGAAGGATTATAATGTACGCCCCCTGAAGTTGTTCGATTGGATGGAAATCTAACAGTGTGGCTGAAAGATATGTCCAGGAATCTCTGCAAAACAATATAATCTTTTCTTATCACTTTAATTCTAAGTATTCTTATGCTCATTACCGTCCCTGTAATTGTAATCTGTACGTCTGCTATTCTTTAATAATGTTATTTCCTCAAAAGTAAACTCTGTTTATATTTCAATTCACAGGTTATAATATATTTAAATTTGACAGCTATTAATCGTATTTAGTAACTTTATTCTTAGGTTACTTAGCGTGTTATAGTGACATTTAGGGCGATATTACAGGTTTCTTTTATTAAAGTTACTTCTTATTCGTTGATCTATATAGTTTCTATGGATATTTATTTATTTTATTTCTACCTTGTGAATCAAGTCACAAAAGATGCTACTTTTATGACGTTTGAAGAAAAAATATTTTGTAGTTATAATTTAATTTCTATGTTTAAAAAACTAGGTAAAATAATAATTAATATTAGTTGTTTTTTGTTATAATTTTATAGTAAAATAAATAGAGTACCTGTTTATCATTAAATTATTTATAAACTTTCATAATCATATGTGAAAATGTAAACAAATTATTTATGAGAAGTGCAACATACGAAAGTCGTTCTTCATAGAAATATGTCTAATCCGATACGAAACAGCAATAAATCTGTTTATTATGATTCATAAAATCTTGATCTACTCCCCTTACAATACTTTCTAAATTTATTATGAAGCATTTTACCTACAGCTTTGACACAATCTCTCTAAACAACAGTTAAACATCTCTGAGAATGAAGAAGAGTACTCTTTGTTACACTTATAATAAAAACTTGGCATGTGTGAATGTCAACAGGTCACAATTAAATCATAAAAAGTAGGCTACAATTATTTTCAAGAGTACAGTGTAGTCAGTTTTAATTGCTGTATGTAGGTAAAGTGAAAAGAATAATACGAAAGTAATTTCTTGTTATGTAACATAATCATTAATACAATTTTAATTATTTATCAGTTGTGACTATTTACATCTGCAGTTTGTACAAATAATTGGCTCATCATAGGACATATATATTAACATATTTTTTATGTAATTGAAAGATTTGGTTCTAAATAATTTAACGTGGTTGCATCTTCATTTTAACAAAAAATCTGATGTGACCAACACAATATCTTCCGCCGCGAATCTGGGGAATCCGATTCGATCCCGAAGAACGCCAAATACTTCGAATTTTAAATGGCATAAAATTAACCCTTGTGGTAAACGCCCGCACAATACAAATATGTCATCATCAATACCGAAATGTGTGTACAAATCAGATTAGCACACCCAGCAATGGATAATATGCCGTGATAATATATTTATTTATTTCTTTATTTAAATACATACCTGCATATTTACTAATGCTAGACATTAGGTGCGTTCAATGAAGCTAGCAAATCGAGCAAAGCGGAAGTAAAATGTACTGAACGGCTTGCTAACTTAGCATTTGCTCGTTTTGCTAAGTAAGCAAAGCAAGCGACTATTTTCTCGCTTGTTTTGCTGCATGTAAAATATGGCGCACAAATTCAAATAGCATTTGTAATATTTGAATATATTTACAATGAAAATTAATGAAATACGTAAAAATAGCATAAAATATTTATACTTGAGTTCACTCGCGTGGAATATCCTACTAAAATTAAATTATGCATGTAATTAATACTATTGAGAGTTTATTTTATATTTATTATTTATTTGACAGTGCATTTAATATATCAGTGTTATCTTCTATGCAAAAATTCAATATTTGAGAGTTTTTAATTTTCGTAACCTCACTGACTGACAGTCATCTGACAATTCGATCGTAGCAAAACAAGCAGATCGTTCAATGCACGCCCTAACAGATAGCAAATGCTAAATAAGCATTTGCTAGATTTGCTAGCTCCATTGAACGCACCTATTATGTATATTAAGTTTCTTTCCATAAAACTATTGTTCTATTTACAATTTTCCTTTTAAACCGTTACTGTTATTAATTTGAAATGATTATTTTTTTACAGTGACATTTATTTGTCAGTTACATACATTTGATCTGAACTATTGAGACCATTGAGATGTGTTTACAGCATAAGCTCCGAGATATCATTTTTATATTATTTTATAAATTTATCCATTAAATATATAGAAAAAGTATTAAAGCAAACCTGTAGAAAATGGAATAATCTTTCATTTTTATAATAACAAATTGCGTAAAAATCATATTTAAAGGTATTTTTTGAAGAAAAACTATCTTAAGCTTCAAGTAAACTGCCATTTCCGGTTATCCGATTGCCACCAAAATCTAATGGCTTCTTTTCATATTAGAATAAGGTAGAAATACATGGTTTCAAAACTTCCGAATGATAGTATTTGAGTTAGAGCGTAAAGAGGATACACACACACACACACACACACACATACATGTATACACACAGACATCATCGTGAAAATGTTAAAATTGGATTCTAGGGACCTTAAAACGTGGTCATTTACCAAAATCTCGATATGCGATTTTTAGCTCAATCCCTATACCTCCCTTACCAAGGGTAGCGGGAGGTAAAAATGGATATAGTGTCGGCATAAAACGATGACACAGACCTGTACCACACAACTACAATGAAATCTCTTAGCACGCTTACCAGAAATTGTTTACCTTTACTCGTACTTGTAAAATTTGTAGAAAATTAAAGGTTTGGATGTTTCCATCTATTTATAGCATTAACCTATATGACACTTTGTAAATACATATCTAATAATAATATATCATCACGGCATATTACACATTGCTGGGTGTGCCAATTTGCTTTATACATAGATTTCGATAATAATGATGATATATTTGTACCGTGTGGGCGTTTACATGGCGTTGAGAGTGCAGAACAGGGATCAATTTTGTGCCAAGTATTTGACGTCCATTGAGATCGAACCCGGTTCCCCAGATTCGCGACCAGACAATCAGGCACGCGGCCATGAGACCCCATAAATACATATCTTAAAAGTTAAAATTTATGAATTTATCGCTTTAAAGAAAATCAAATTGATTTTTTTTAAACAGGAATAGATAAATCGATAAATAGAGATGAATTAATATTGTCCATCAGAGATGTTATATTTCCAAAAGAATTTTAAATTTATCATTCACTGTAAAATGATTTGGAATAAATGTAATTCTTTCATCTTGTGACATGAGACCATCTAGTGCCATGCAGTTCACGAATTAAATCATGATAAAATTTTCAAGAAATACCATTTACTAACGATAGTTTAATGCTAACAACGGGGAGAAATGCAGTTGTTACATTAGCAACTTGACGTAACAACTAGTTGTTAAATATTAGTAATTTAATGTAATAGTGAATTGGGATTTTCAACTTAGCTAGTGACATTCAATTTAACAACTGAAAATGGTTGTTAATTGTAACAACTTTGCTTAGAGAATTTACCCAAAAATTTATACGCAGCAAAAAAACTAATTCAATAAATATGTAAATACAAATAAGTTAAAAATCCTTACCAGCAATTATAATGACGGCAGCTGCCTCTATCAAAATTCTTCTTTAGCGATATGTTCACAAATTCACATATTTTACACTAATACAAATTTAAATAGTTCTTAAAAATAAAAACAAATTCTATAATAATCACAAAATGTCCACACTCCACGAAATACTCGATAAAACTAAGTAAAAATTACATTGCAAGCCTGTAAATATTGGCGAGCAAAATCTAACACGTTAATTACCTAATACGCTTCACAAATTAACAAATAAAACAGATTTTAGCGGCAAATATATAAATTTGAAACATTAAAAATTCTTATGATAATATTTACAAAATGATTACAACGTACAAATATTTTAAGTAAACGTACCTATATGATAGAATAAATTTCTGGACTTGATACAAATAATATCAACTTAGTTAACAATTAAATTTATGTAATACATAAGATAGGCGTTACTGCTATTCGAATATTTAAAGTAATCAAAAGTTTATTTCACATGATCACAAATTAACTAATAATAACCAGGGCCGGAATATTCATTAGACAAATTAGGCAATTGCTTAGGGGCGCTACAACGTAAGGGGGCGTTTTGTAAACATTACAAAATTTAATTTGATATTCAATATTAGTAATTACGAGTATTGTGTGAATGACAATTGTTTATTTATTATTTTTACCTCTCGCTAAAAGAGGTATTAGAATCATGCTAAAATTCGCATATCCAGATTTTAGTGAATAAGCATGTTTTAAGGTCCCTAGAATCCGTTGTGTGTGTGTGTGTGTGGATGTGTGTGAGGTAGTTGGAGGTACGATTTCTCAAAGTCTATAAGACTACTGACCTTTGTAACTACGGATTCCTCAATTTAATAGCAATGGGAAGAGTTGAATAGATTCTGCTAACAATTGAACAACCGGAAGTAGTAGTATTGTAACAAAAATCTACCAAATATTATTTTTTGAAAATTTATGCTATTACAAATATTGAAAAACAAAATTCTCTATAAGATATATTTAAATTTTTTATTATATCTTCTATAGATTTAAAGATATAGATATATAATCTATAATATAATCTGTTGTAGTAAATCTCGCAGCCCAAACATATCCATAGTAACTACTTGAGAAATTAAAATGTCTGTAATTGACAGATAAATGTCACAAATAATTTAGCAAGACTACTTCTCCTGGAATCCTATTAAAAAACCCATTTCCAATAACACCCCTTTAATGAATGTATAGTTATACTTAGTACATTCCCCCAAATCTCCATCGCTAAACTAGTTATAAAAGGACCCGCTGTAATATTTTCTTGTAGTTCTTCTGATGATGGCCTAACAGCCAAAATTGTACAATAAAGAATTTTCTTCAATTTTTTGAAACAACCGAGTGTTTTTCTTATTCAAATATATTATTATTTCGAGAATGATGTATTTTATCGAAGGTTAATCAGAGTACCTTGTTCCTTTAGAAATGAATGGACTTTTAAATGAAGTAAAAAAAATCATTAAACTCTAAGAATAACATGTTTCCATTGTTTTTACCCCTACCACCCCTCAATAATTAATAAAGAGATCTGTGGTTAAGCTATGTCCATGTATTTTAGAGACATCTGTATAGGCATCTATTTTTTTTTATTATATTTATATAATTAAGTAAAAAGTATTATTTCGGTGATTAACCAATGGGGAAGTGGAAGGTGTGGGGCGCGTACGGAATTTTTGCCTAGGGGCGCCTTTAAAGTTAATGCGGCACTCATAATAACTTTATTTTATACAATAATAGTTTTGTTCTAGCTGGTAATTTTGGACAAGTTTGCAACATGTATCTGATTTTTGAAGTTTGAAACACTTACGTATTCAAGTGTTGGAACGATGAATGAGACGGGGACGGTATCAAAGCGAATATTTTTTGCATACAAGCTAATTAATCTGAAAAGTAAATAAATTATTTAACAACAACAAATAACAAATATCTTAAATTAAATATAATACCGAAATATGTTTTATAGTTATCTAATAATCTAATTCTAATAAGTATAAATTTCATCTTCCCTTGACATATGAAAAATACGAAAACTGTAGTAAAAATGATTAAGCAGAGGACTCACGTCATCAACCTAAAAAAAAACCTTATAAAAAGAAACATAACTTGTAGAAATTATTAGTTGTTATTTATTTTTATAAAAAGAAGAAAACGTATACTAGTACCTATTAAAGAAACGTATATATTAATGAATTTACAATTATTTCTAAGTCAATCCTTATTCCTTTTACGGAATATAAAATTATTTGACACCACATAGTCATTCTCAGTAGTTCCAACGTATGGTACGAAAATAAACTACAATTATTTCAAATAATTTTATACTCCGTAAAAGGAATAACGATTGACTTAGAAAATTGTAAATATCATTAATATATAAATTAATTAATACTAACACTTTTTCTTATTCTTTTAAAAATAAATAACATCCAAAAATTTCTACAAGTTATATTTCATCTTATAAGGTTATAAGGTTGATGACGTGAGTTCTCTGCTTAATAATTTTCACTGTAACATTGAATTTGTGATAAACACGCAGGCAAAAAATTCTGTCTGTCAGTTTTGTAACTTTAAATTCTACTGGATTTTAAATTCTAATACAAATATCATTATAACTCAATTTTGCAAATTAGAAAAATAAGAAATGTCAATCATAAACGATAGAAATAAATTCTACTACTTCGGACCAGAAGAATTTGAAATCTACTCTGAGAAACAGTGAAGAAGAATATCAATTTTGATAGCATTTGAAATCCAGTAGTTGCAAACTTGTCAGTAAATTTGTTGTCATGTGAAACAAATTTAAAATGCAAACAAAAAATCATAATAAATATTATTTTTTCAGCTGCAGTATGCCGCTCAATATGCTTTTGGTTACAAAATTCGTGATTATCACTCTGGAAATAATTTCGGCCACGAGGAAATCCGTGAAGGAGACGTAGCCAAAGGTCACTACCACGTTCTTCTGCCCGATGGTCGTCTCCAGAACGTAGAATATTGGGCAGATCCTTCAGGATACCACGCCACAGTCACGTACACTAATCTTGCCCACCATTAATCCTAGTCTAGGATATTCACAAGACAAGTATTATATGTGTTACCAGCTCTTAAATCCATATTAATTTATATTTGGTTTAGCTAAAACTTTACAAAATGATACATCAAAATTACATTGGTGTGTAAGAATTTATTTATTGGGCAAAGTGCAATATGTGGTTCTCAGAAACAACCACTCATGTCGTCCAAAAATGAAGTACCTTATTTAATTTTAAGTTATTTATATTATTAATATTTATATTTTGTATTGTTGATCTAATGTTTTGTAGTTATGTACAATAATTGTTTGCTGATTATATACAGTTGATTTTTTTAATAAAATATTTTACACAATCAATATTCATATTTAAAAACAAAACCAGGTTATGAGATTTAATAATTTACAATGGTTCTGATTTTCATTTGACTAAAACAACGACTAGAGCATAAAAAATTAAATAAGTAGTAAATGCACATACATTACGGCATTTGTTAGTATATTATTTTGTTTATAACGAAACGAAATAACTATATATTAATTATTTACACAAAATTATATAACATTTGGTGCTTTTTTTTGGTTTGGTTCCATATTTGACAATGAAATAAGGGTTTTTACAAAATATACATATTTACAAGAAATATGAATTGCTTCTTTGACACATTATATCACAAAGTTGTATGCCTGTCGAAGACATTACCAATTAAGCTAACATTGACTTTTAATATAAAATCATTCTATGATTTCATATTAAATTGTTTGCCTTCGATTTGAACACAGGTACAACATTTCAATATTTGGTAAATATAATGAACACACGGTATTGTTTATGTTGACATTAACGTTGCCATGGTTGCAACTAGAAGTAATATCCACGCAGGAGCCAACGGGGACGCTTTGTCTAAAATAAAACAATACACAAATTTTTATAAACAAAAGTATAAACAATGATATCTCACATTAGTTGATTCTACAAAAGTTAAATTGTTAAAATGATGATAATACTTGGTTGTTTTGATTGTCACAAGAAACTGTCTATAGAATTTATTTTGACAATCAAAATGTGATAAAAATTTACTGTACTTAAAGTTAGAAATGTATGATTAAAGCAATTACATGAACTTCTAAACACTAATAATTTGGTACAGAATATTTTTTTCCGAATTAAAAAATTATGGGCAAAAGTGGAATTGTAAGGATAAAAACGTATCCACAAAATGTAAAAATTAAAATTTATATTACCAATAACAATTCACAAAAATACATTTAACAGGTAAAATACAGAAGGAAACCCGATTACGTATATTCCATACCTTCAGTGTAGGAGCTTTCAGAAACAAGATGATCGCTTTGTTCAAGAGCAGGTTCAGTAGTAACAGATCCTAGAAAGCAAAAGTAGTCCCTACAGCCAAGCAGTTAGTCCGAGCCCTTTAGCAGAGCACACAAATTAAGGTGGCTGTGATCTCGCTAAATGTGCTACGGTTAAAGTATTTGTGCAGATGTGCGCTTGTGTTGATTTTATTAGTTACTTGTTTGGGAGAACTGTTCTGTTTTATTTATATTTTTACTTCCTTGTACGTAAGTAAAGGAAGTATTGTAATCGCGAAAAATTTCGGTTTTCAGATTTCAGCGGAAATATCCATTTTGATCATCCCTGAATCTATTTTGACTAATTTCGTCGTGACGTCTGTACGTATCTCGCATAACTCAAAAACGGTAAGCCGTAGAAAGTTGAAATTTTGTATTTAAGACTGCTATAACATCTAGTTGTGCACCTCCCTTTCTGGTTATTACACAATTTCCAGAAGTGGCACTTTACATGAAGCCTATAATAGATTTTAATGAAAAACTGTTTTAAAATATAATCCAAAACTTTTCAAATTTGGTATACAAGACTTTTATGTCAATCGAAATAACATAATAGGTTTTGGTTAAAATAGGCTAATCGGAAGTGGTACATTACTTGAAGTTGTTAACAGTTTTTCTTGAATAAAATGATTTTATTTTGATTTTAGAAATAAATGCTTCAAATAAAAGTTTTAGAGAATTAATTTCTGCGTCTAGCACATCAAGTATTATTAAATTAGCCCTTTGTATAAGCGAGATATGTAAATTTAAAAATTATATTTTGTTTTTGTAATAAAGCTTGCTATGGATTAGGACAAAAAAATTTAAAAAAATGTTCATGTCAAATTACGTTAAATACGTGCAATTTTATGATTCGTACAATAACAAATATATTTTTATTGTGAAATTAGTCATATTCATTGTTGTAATCAAATATTTCTTTGTTGTAATCAAAACTATCTTTAAAAAGAACCGGGTTAGATTAATGTTAATTTAAGAATGATAGTAGTAAATGAATTATTTTTTGTTCTATATCAAAATATTTCTCGGGCTTGACTTAAGCCTGTCAATATTTTGTAATTTAATTATTAAAAAAGTATGTATATTTTAATAATCGTACAAGGAAGTCGTGTGGTGTTCACATCAGATTTTTTTTTTGTTAAAGATTGTTCAGCTCCAAAGTATATATTATTTAATGGTCCACCGGAAGTACCCTCATTTGGAACTTTTGGCAGTTTTTCTTGAAAAAACGCCGTTAAATGTCATTAATTGACATTTAACGTTATTATAACTTAAAGAATATATTATTCTCTATACGGTGTGATTGCATTTTGTATTTCATATTCAATAGATATAGAGTTAAATAGTTATAAAGATATTAAATTTCATAAATCAGCCAGCTATGGTAACAATGAAAACTGCTAATATATTCAGATAATTCAAAGTGACAGATGTCAGTATCAATGAAAAGTAAATGAATGTGGCAGAGATGAGGATGTTGAGATAGATTTTGGGGGAGATAAGGAAATATACGGAAGGAATGAAAGAATAAGGGAAATAACTCTAGTGTAAGAAGTTTCTAGAAAGATAGAAGACGATTACATTGGTTCGAACATGTCATGAGGAGAAATGAAGAATATATATTGGATGAAGAATGAATAGCTTAGTAATAGAAGGTTGAAGAAACAGAGGAAGACCAAAGATTAGATGGACTGTATTGCGTAAGACTTGAGAGAAAAGAAACTGAATGAGAACGACACGAAAGACAGAAATGAGTGGAAGAAAAAAATAAGAAATAGCAACCCCTAACGAATGGAAAAGGCTAAATAAGAAGATGTTAGTTGCATAGTTTGTTTATGAAATAATTTTACTGGAAATTTAGAATCTTTTGCAAGAAAATTTATGTATGAAATTTATACATTATACACAGGATTGACGGAAGGTATTGTGCTGGCCACAACAGATTTTTTTTTTCTTCAAGTGAATTATAGTAGTAAATTGTGAAATATACAATTAAAATAATTCCAGTTTCCTTGAAACGCTTGAAGAAAAAATAGTATATGTATGTCATTCGGAGTAGAACGCCCTTTTTTTCTCACTTGAGCTTCACGACATTGATTTCTGAACCGCCAAATGATAAGTAATTGTGTATGTAGGCCTAATAGCTTAATCTTTGTCTTACTAACGCTCCTTTTTCAAAAAAATATTAACTATATAGTATAATGTGAAAATAAATAGTTGGTTAATTTGTTTCTTGGCTCATTAATCAACACAGCACCATATTTAATTTCGATGAAAATTACATGTCTTATAGTCAGAAAAGTTACTAAAAACTACATAGTATATAATTTAAGACTTAATATTAAGCAAATATAGATCACTTGCAAAAATAAAAGTCAATTTTTCAAAGGAAATATAATTTTAAAAAATAGATACTCCGTAAGCGGATAAAAATATGGAGTATGGATTATCACTTACTACACAAAGTATTATGATTAATGAAAAATTTTGAAATATATTTCTTATCTTAGGGTAAAATAAACTTTACAGAAAAGTTCTCCAAACATGATTCCCCAAAACTATACAATTGTTAGGCACCCAACACGAAACACAAAAACATTTTACCTGGTACAAACGTCAACCTCTTCGATAGATAATAATCTGTTTCAGGAATCGTCAATTCACATTCGAAATCCGTGATGTTTGCTAGCATGTCTGCTTTGACTTGAACAGTTTGCTTGATGTGGAACAATCCATCTTCACTCTCTCCTAAACTGTTCACTACGCTGTCGAATTCATTGCTGAAAAGGAAGAATAAATATAAATAAATTTATAACGGTGGCGACTTGTCAGGGTAGGCAGGTGAGGCAGTGCCTCACCAGAAAAGAAATAAAGCTGCAAGTAAAGTAGTATGTAAATTAAATTTTAACTTATTCCGTTAATGCTTGTCTTTATAAATATCAAAAGAATAATTTAAGCCACGACCATAACTAGTATGTAATGCAGTTCACCTAATTTACACCCTATAAACAGTGGCGTAACTACGTAGAATTGCGCGCCCCCGCGGGACTTAGGTTTGCGCCCATCATACGCAGGAACGTAATTAAGATATTTTTTAAAAGAATGCGCCGCAGGCGATTTTTTGAAAATTTTCAAGGTCAAACGTGTTTTAATGCAAAGTAAGATAATATAGAGTTCTTTATAATGAAGCAAATTTAACAAATTCTTAAAAAAAATATATATATATTTTATGATGAAAACGCGTATGTACGCTCCAAAAGCGTACAGTTGCCCATTCTACTAGGTACTAGGCTTTTCGCGCTTGCGTGTTTACTGTTTAAGATGCAAGATTAGTAGGTGGGCCAAGATTTCGACGAGGTGGGCCATGGGGTCATAAAATTTTATACAAATTTCTCCTTCGTGCACTCAAAATTTAAATTGTATACTCCAGAGTACAAATTGTAAATAATAATACTACCAATAACACAAACTCAATCTATTCTGATTCAATTTGTAACCCAGAGTGTACATACTTTTAAACTTGTGAACGCGCGAAGAAGGAATTTGTGTAAGCGCGCCAATTTCGCAGACATCTGTACTTGTACGTTATATAATTGTACATGGCAAGAAGTGGCGCCGCGCCCGGCGTAACATTGTACCTACCATTTCGAGAAATCTATCAAAAATAAACATTAATTTGAATATTTAAATTTTGAAGTATTATATTTACTTTAAATAAACTGACAATACATTTTGAACATCAGTGTTGGTAAGGGCGCCCATACGCTGTAAATATGTATTATTTTCAAATGTGCCCGTACTTCGATATTGGCTAGGTACTGCTTGAATCAGTGGCGTGTATATGCTGAAAATTTTTAAGAAAGGTGTAGATACAAACGTTTTGTAACTATGACTGCGCCGGCTACGCCGGCGCCCTCCGGATGGCCGCGCCCCCCCGCGTCGCTGGGTCTGCGGGGGCGGTAGTTACGCCACTGCCTATAAAGAGTTTCTGGAAATGAATAGTATAACTGCCCAATGTTTTTGATAAAGCATTCATTCCGGTAAGAAATACTTGCGCTAGACAAAGAGTTGTTTGAGACACTGCTTCAAATGATAAATGCAATGTAAAGGATAAAAGATAGTCGCTTTACCTTCTACGCGGCCCTATAGAGACCGTTACCATACATGAATACATTCAACGCCACGTACTGATAAATTTTGTAAGTAGGTTCACGACATTACTGCATATTTTTGCAAGCAAGATTAAATAGTATTAGCTGCAAAATGGCATTTAACAATAAACAAACATAACCTGTCTTGTCTAGCATTTTTATTATAATAGGCTCTGGTTTGCGACTGATACGTATTGCAGTAAATATTTAATTCTTTTATTTTTTTCGTTGTTTTTATAGTTTACCCACGTTGTGTTTTTGTAATATGAATCTTAGTTGAAAACAAAAAACAAATAATGGCTTCGACTTCAACTTTGAAAGAATTGAGTGACAATATAAGGAATTCTGAAGATATTGTTAATTTTTAATTAACAAAAATCCATTTAATTAACTGTCTTAACTATTTGTCAAAGAATTTCCTAAAATGTTCTGTGATCTGGCAATTTATTTTTGTACATGCGAGGGGAAAAATATGCATTTACACATCCCTTGAAAAAATGTAACTTGCAATTATAAGGCATTTGACCTTGAATGAAAAAAAAAAATTCTGGATACCTTGCCTCACCAAAGTGGCACGAGCCGCCACTGATTCATAAATATAGATATATGACAATAAAATTTACAGTTTCTTACTAATATTAACTTTAAGAATTTTTGAAGAATGTTGAAGTAGATATTGGGGAAGACACGGAAAGATAGGTAAGGAAATAACTCTAGTGTTACAAGTTTCTAGAAAGATACAAGCGAGATGATTACATTAGTTTGAAAATGTCATGAGGAGAAATGAAGAATATATATTGGATGAAGAATGAATAGCTTAGTAATAGAAGGTTGAAGAAACAGAGGAAGACCAAAGATAAGATGGAAGGACTGTATTGTGGAAGACTTGAGAGAAAAGGAACTGAATGAGAACGACACGTAAAACAGAAATGAGTGGAAGAAGAAAATAAAAAATAGCGACCCCTAACGAATGGGGAAAGCTAAAGAAGAAGGAGATGTTTTAATGTTTTAGATAATTTTACTGGAAATTTAGAATCTTTTGAAAGAAAATTTATGTATGGAATTTATACATAATACACAGGATTGACGGAAGGTATTGTGCTAGCCACAACAGATTTTTTATGAAAATAAATGATCTGACTAAAAGAACATTTTGCGTATTTATTTTGGTTGAAATTAAATTATCGACTGAAAGTCAATCGCTTTTTATATTGAACCGAAATTGAAACTTTTTAGACACCTGCATTAAATGCAACATGAACTTACCTTCCACTGATTGATATGTTTATATTTGGCTGCGGGAAAACATCATAAGCTGAACAGGATATTGAAATTCTATCAACATCATCATTGTCATCAAATATATCCGATTTCTCGATGTGGAATTTGGTCGGCTTATCTGAAAAAAATAAACTGTTAATAAATTCATTTTAAATATATTTTATAGTAATTTAATACAAGTTATATCTTATTAATTTTCCGTCTTGCAAGAGGTCTTTAGTTTGTATTATGTTTCAAAGTACGACACATGTTACGGTAGACGTCAGTTGCAAAATTTGAACTAAGATTTAATTGCTAGAACTTGAGTACACAATTTGTTCTTGTTAACTATCAGACCACAAAAGTAAGCTGAAAGAACAGGCGAACATCGTAAAAGGTACAGGTGAGTACAGTAAAATTTTTGAAAGATGTCCGATCAAGGGCACCTGTATCACGAACGAATTAACAAATAGGCATACATTTATCTCTTTCTTTTGCAAAGGCTGTAAGAGTGTGTGATAAGGATGGATATAACACGCTTGTCTTTCAAAAATTCATATTGTTTCGACTAAGTTAGGACATTCAATTTATAAACGATGCTCGTTATTGATAATACTTTCGCTGTAACGTAAGTTTATTTATTAATTCAGATACATTACCTGGATTCATAGCCGTACGTATAACGTTATATTCTGTCAGAGTCACTGACACTGACATTGTGTCAGTATCTTATTTTTAACATATTTGGTTTTACATTTGCTTATAAACTTACTAGTTGACTTATTTTTGAATTTTGAATGTTTTTCCTGTAATATATATTTTTATAATATTAAAATAACAGTAGCATCTTACGTACCCTCATAAAAACTAAGCAAACGACACTACTGAATTTGTCATGATGGGCGGAGCAAAAATCTGAATTCATACAATTCGTAGACAACCTTGATCGGACATCTTTCAAAAATTTTACCGTATACGAGTGTAGTATTTTTGCCTAACAGCTTACATAGTCCTATGTAGATATATTTTCAAATAAATTAAACTTTATACACGATTTGAGAAAAAAATAATAATGTGATTTTGAGCTGTTAGTATTTTTTTTGCACATTTCATTTTTACCTTCCATAACCTTTAGGAAAGGAAGGTATTGTCAAAAAAATAAATGATGTTTTTAGTGAATAAGCATGTTTTATGGTCCCTATAATACGATTTTACCATTTTTACGATGATGAATGTATGTATGTATGTGTGTGACGAAAGTTTCGGATCGCATAACTTCAATACCACGATTCCAAAAATTATATTTTTTTTTCGTATTCCTCAACTTTATGTCCAGAAGAACAAGCGAATAGATTTTGGTTATAATTGGTCAACCGGAAGTACCCTCATTTGAAGATTTTAACAGTTAAATATGATTTATTGACATTTAACGTTATTATAACAAAGAATATATTATTCTCTATACGATTTGATTGCATTTTATACTTCATATTCAATAGATATAGAGTTAAAGAATTATAAAGATATTTCATAAATCAGCCAGCTATGCTAACCATGCAAAACTGCTAATATTTTCAGATATTTCAAATTAACAGATGTCAGTATCAATGAAAAGTAAATGAATGTGGAAGTAGATGTTGGGGATGACACGGAAAGATACGGTATGGAAATAACTTTTGTGTTACAAGTTTCTAGAAAGATACAAGAGAGAGACGATTACATTGGTTTGAACATGTCATGAGGAGAGATGAATATATTGGAAGAAGAATGAATAGCTTAGTAAAGGCAGGTTGAAGAAACAGAGGAAGACCATAGATAAGATGGAAGGACTGTAATGCGGAAGACGTGAGAGAAAAAGAACTGAATGATAACGACTCGCAAAACAGAAATGAGTGGAAGAAAAAAATAAAAAATAGTGACCCCTAACGAATGGAAGAAGCTAAAGAAGAAGGTATCAAGTGCAATTTGCAAAGTTTGTTTATGAAATAATTTTACTGGAACTTTAGAATCTTTTGCAAAAAAAGTATGTATGGAATTTATATATAATACGCAGGATTGACGGAAGGTATTGTGCTGGCCACATCAGATTTTTTTTAAATATACAAGTTTCCGTTTTTCGAGATTCACCATTGTGATCTCGGAAGCTATAAGATGTATGAGTCAGTTAAATTAGGGCATAGTTGCCCCAATAGTAGAACATTTTAAAGATGTATTTGTTTTTTGTCACTAGATAAATGCAAAAATCCGACATTTTTTTTTCGAACACTGTTAGATTTTGAGTAATGACTTTTATATGGACGCCATATGTAAGTATGATTTATTTTTGACCAAAGACAATACAATACCTTTCTAACCTAAAGGTGACGGAAGGTAAAGAGGAACAAAAATAGCCCTATAAAAATTGTCATGTTCAAATTTAAGTAGTTTGCCTATTATATCTCGATACTTGTAAAAGTATAATAAAATTTAATACCACTTATAGTATAATTTTATGAAGATGTAACTTCAATATTAAGTAGCAAAATAATTTTCCCTCTTACCCTGTTCCCTCATACACTTCTTTTATATTACGTACACGAATGGAAGGATAAGTTTTATATTTTCAACATAGTAATCTCATTTCGTCACGCTTAGTATCCTCATTGAAAAGTTGAAAGAAACTGATGTAAGAAACAAAATCCTTATCCTGTAATCCATAAGGTGCAGTTTTGAAGTAATACGCATGAGATGACGTCAGTCGCGACCTCAGCGTCGTGAAACATCACATCACATTCACATGCGGCTGTAGGTGCGCATATTAAACAACAATCCCGTCAACAATGCATGCAGCAACAAAGCCAACATTTCTCTGTCTTGAAGACAACGGCGCAGCGCCATCCTTTGTTGCCGCGCACCCAAGCGAAATGAGAAGGCACGCGCCCAGGAGAAGGCAGTTTTGATGCGAATGCAGAATTGCAGGTTATGTACATTTAAAATTCGCAAAAAAAAAATTGAAAAATATATTATTTTATTCGGTGTAATTTTTTAACATTACACGGTAAATCTAATACAATAAAATATTTAAAAAATCGAATGTGGCCAACACATTATCTTCCGTCAATCCTGTGTATTATGTACAAATTCCACACATAAATATTCTTGTAAAAGATCCAATATTTCCAGGAAAAAAAATTCATAAACAAACTATGCAAAATGCACTTGACACTAACATCTTCTTCTTCTTTAGCTTTTCCCATTTGTTAGTGGTCGTTTTTTTATTTCTTCCACTCATTTCTGTTTTGCGTGTCGTCCTCATTCAGTTCTTTTTTTTAAGTCTTCCGCACTATAGTCCTTCCATCTTATCTTTGGTCTTCCTCTGTTTCTTCAACCTTCTATTACTAAGCTATTCATTCTTCATCCAATATATTCTTCTTTCTCTTCTTCTTCCTTTACTAAGTTATTCATCTCGATTGTATCTTTCTAGAAACTTGTAACACTACAGTTATTTCTTTACATATCTTTCCGTGTCTTCCCCAACATCTACTTCAACATCCTCATCACCTCTATTTCTTTTACCTTCTACTACTAAGCTTATTAGTCTTCTTCTAATATATTCTTCATCGCTCCTCATGACATGTTCAAACCAATGTAATCGTCTCTCTTGTATCTTTCATCTCTATCATTTCCCTTATCTTTTAATTCCTCACTCTATCTCACCGTGGCTTCCCCAACATCTATCTCAACATCCTCAGCTCTGCTACAATCATTTTCGTTCCATTGATATTGCCGTCTGTCAATTTGATTTATCTAAATATATTAGCAGTTTCCATGGTTAGCATAGCTCGCTGAATTATAAAATTTAATATCTATATAATTCTTTAACTCTATATTTATTGAATTTGAAGTATGAAATGCAATCCAGTCGTATAGAGAATAATATATTATTTAAAATTTATAATAACATGAGGGTACTTCCGGTGGACCAATTATAATCAAAATCTAATCATGTCTGCATATTGATGTAAACCTGAGGAATACGAAAAAAATATAATCTTGGTATCGGAGTTATGCGATCCGAAACGATCGTCACACACACACACACACACACACACACACACACACACACACACACACACACACACAACAACAACAACAACAACAACAACAACACACACACGCACACAGACATCATCGTAAACACAGTAATTCGTATTCTAGGGACATCAAAATGTGCTTATTCATTATAAACTATTGAATTTTTTGATCAAAGACAATACCTTCCTAACCTAAAGGTGAGGGGAGGTAAAATTAATTTTTTAACAAGTACCTTATTCCAATGTATCAAAAATTGAAGGTATTTGACTTAGCTCGTAAGTTCCCTTAGCTGCTGTATCACTCATGCATTTGCCTACGGGCAGCATGTTCAGAAGGGGCGCAAAAATCGAAAATTAAATAAATACTATATATTAATTTAATTTTGATTAGGAATGGCAAACTAGTAATCACTTAAAAGGTGACACGTACCCGTTCAGCGGTTCTGCTGTCTGACAACCTGCCTCATTAAAATGTAAATAAAATTCTCACTGAAACAGATGGAATTTGAATTGTACGCCCCCCAAATAGGAGTTAAGGGAACTAATTTTGCAGAGGATTGCGTGTAAAACTGACCATGGAAAATCACTTTGCATATGAAACTTTTCATAAAAAATTATGTATATTATCACTTTTGTTATACCTATAAATATTATTGTACTCATATATTAGAATATTTTTATGATATTGTAAGATTGTAAAAATATACAGGTAAAATCATTTTGTTGTTATTAAGTGTCCCTTATTCTTATTTTATGTATTATTATGACAAAAAAAATATATCGTTTAATAATAATAGTTACAATTGTTTTAGTTCATTGTTTTATTTCAAGCCTCAGTCATGGCTCATTATTCTCTTTTCGACTAGGTGTATAAAAAAGTGCCCGCCATTTTACTTTTAATAATGTTACATATGGATTATTTTACATGATAGTAAAGCAAATTTGATGTACTTTTCAAATTTGTAAAAAATTATAGTATGTTCCATTTGAAATTTCAAAGTTGATATTAATTACTAATAAACCGGAAGTGGTATCACGAATGTACATCCGTCATCAAGTAGCTTACATGTTGCTGTATAAATCATGTTATATGAAAGAAATTACTAACTTATTAAATAAGCGAGATATTTGCTGGGTCCATTAAAATATAACACCCTGCATGATCCTGCAAAGGTGTTAAAATATCTTGTAGCAAATTCCTGCCTTTCAATATTTGGAGACAAATGGCGAACTGCTAGCGGACCTCATCATTTGTAAAATGTATTTAAAAATGCCTTCTTGTTGCAAGAATAGGTCTGAAAAGGGTTTTCGACTATTTAGAATACTATGTGTAAGAAAAAGAAAAGAAATTTAGTGTAACTTTATAAGAAGAACTGATTTGCCGGTTGTGAGTTAGTTTTTTTTCGTATATACATATTTATTGTTCAGTAAAGTCAATAATTTTGTATTTTATAATTATAATACATAATTAGTAAATATTTTACATTGAATTTTTTTTATTTTTATAACGATAAACCTAGTTTTCATCGTATTGGCGGTTAAAATTTAACTTTAACACTGGATGGCATCTAGTGAGAAATGCTCGAACTTGTGACAAGGCGAGCATTGATAAATAAATAACTTTTATACACTCTTCTAAATTATAGTTTCAGGATCAATATTTCAAGTTTGTTATCTTTGTTAGTCAAAATTCTGTTTAGAAATAATTATCATTTTTCCCAAAGCGATTTGTTTCTTTAACTCTATATCTATTGAATATGAAGTATAAAATGTAATCAAATCGTATAGAGAATAATATATTCTTTAAGTTATAATCAGGGCTTCGAACCGAACCGGAACTTGAACCGAAACCGGAACGAACCGGACATTTTATATGAACCACTAGCTCGAACCAAACCGATTATTTTGAACCGGTTAAATGAACTGAACCACATATGTATTAGCCACTCCAGCAACTCAAGCGTGGAAAGGCTGTTTAGCGGGTTAAAATTCATAATGTTTCCTCAACGAGCCACATTAACAAGTTCGATTCTTGAAAAGATTATGTTAATCCGATATTTCGAGATATTTAATAAACAATAAAAATTATACATATTTTTCATTTAATTTGTTTAATTTTAATTAAACATTACAAAGAATAATTAATATGTTTTACAAGTTTATTTTTTAACTGTTGTACATTTTGTTCAATTACATACATTTTTTTATAAATAAAAGGCTGAATAATAAGTGTTTACTTATTTAAATCGACAAAAAATTACATATGTTTAAAACTGCTGTTATCATGGTTGGTAAGAGGAAAATGAAAATATATTTATGAAATAAGATGAACCAAACCGAACCGATCTTATGAACCGGTACACGAACCGTTCCAGAATTAAATTTCATTAAACCAGAACAAAAACCGAACCGGTAAACTACTCCGAACCGCGAACCAAAACCGAACCTATTTAGCAGCGGTTTACAGCCCTGGTTATAATAACGTTAAATGTCAATAAATCAAATTTATCTGTTAAATCTTCAAATGAGGCTACTTCCGGTTCACCAATTATAACCAAAATCTAATCACTTGTTCTTCTGGATGTAAACTTGAAGAATACGAAAAAAATATAATTTTTGGAATCGTGGTATTGAAGTTATAGGATCCGGAACTTTTGTCACACACACACACACAGACACACACACAGACACACATACATACAGACATCATCGTAAAAATGGTAAAATCGTATTATAGGGACCCTAAAACATGCTTATTCAGTAAAAACTCATCATTGAATTTTTTTGACCAAAGACAATACCTTCCTTACCTAAAGGTGACGGAAGGTAAAAAGTAGTAAACAAATACTATAAAAAAATGTGAAATGTATTTGCACGCAGTAACTTTTTGATAAGACCGGCCCTGGAAAACGCGCCAAAACTATATTCTCGATCCTAGTTTTCATTTATGTTATTCAAGTGCATGGGAGCTATTACGTGGACGATATAAATATTTTGTGTTCTATTTCCTCGTGAAGCGAATGTTTGCATTATTGTCATTTTAGGGAGTTTATGATTAAATTTTAAATAATAACGTCATTCTGGGAAAATGGATTTATTTATTTAACGCCAACTTTGCAGCGCAAAAGGAAAATTATGAGCGCGGAAAAATTATAGCAAAATGTTGCATGTTCTAAAAAGATTTGTGACAGTCTAGTTTTTTAAATAATTGCTTGAAATTCTGCTATATGCTAATAAAAATAGCTACATAACTTTCTTATACGTTTCTATGCAACGATGTCGCATAGCGAAGCGATATAATAATTTTTCCCGCATTTTACTATAGAATCCAAGTCAAGATAAAATATTAATATTTTATTACTTCTAAATTTGCAGCACAGAAATACATAAAAGTTTAAAGTTAATGATGAAACAGCCAATACTTGGAAAACGAGGAAAATTAATTTTCTATTTTTATTCTACTCATTTTTATAGTTGATAGGAACAAATAAAATTGACCTAGAATTAAAGATTTGAAAAATATTTATAGATAAATCTATTCCTTTGCGCTTCCAATAAAAAAAATATTGCGTGTTTTTTAGAATGAAAAATATATTTATTAGCTCTCATTTCGTAATATAATGAATCTCATAATATGTAAAGCTCGAAACTTGGAATGCGAAACAAATAAACACGCAAAATGTTCTTTTAGTCAGATAATTTATTTTCATAAAAAATCTGTTGTGGCTAGCACAATACCTTCCGTCAATCCTGTGTATTATGTATAAATTCCATACATAAATTTTCTTTCAAAAGATTCTAAATTTCCAGTAAAATTATTTCATAAACAAACTATACAAATTACACTTGACACTAACATCTTCTTCTTTAGCTTTCCCTATTCGTTAGGGGTCGCTATTTTTTATTTTCTTCCACTCATTTCTGTTTTACGTACCGTTTTCATTCAGTTCTTCTTCCGCAATACAGTCCTTCCATCTTATCTTTGGTCTTCCTCTGTTATTCATTCTTCATCCAATATATTCTTCATTTCTCCTCATGACATTTTCAAACCAATGTAATCATCTCGCTTGTATCTTTCCAGAAACTTGCAACACTAGAGTTATTTCCTTACCTATCTTTCCGTGTCTTCCCCAACATTTACTTCAACATCCTCATCCCTGCCACATTAATTTACTTTTTTATTTATACTGACATCTGTCAATTTGAATTATATGAATATATTAGTAGTTTCCATGTTTAGCATAGCTGGATGATTTATAAAATTTAATTTCTTTAAAATTCTTTAACTCTATATCTATTGAATATGAAGTATAAAATGCAATCAAATTGTATAGAGAATAATATATTCTTTAAGTAATAATAACGTTAAATGTCAATAAATCAAATTTAGCTGTTAAATCTTCAAATGAGGCTACTTCCGGTTCACCAATTATAACCAAAATCTAACCAGTTGTTCTTCTGCATATAAACTTGAGGAATGCGAAAAAAATATAATTTTTGGAATCGCGGTATTGAAGTTATGCGATCCGAAACTTTTGTCACACACACACACACACATACATACATACAGACATCATCGTAAAATGGTAAAATCGTATTATATGGACCCTAAAACGTACTTATTCACTAAAAACTCATCATTAATTTTTTTGACCAAAGATAATTCCTTCCTTACCTAAAGCCCTAAAGGTGACGGAAGGTAAAAATTAACAAAAAATTTAAATCAACAGTCAATACAAAACTATCTTTTCAATAATTCTTTAATTCTATATCCGTTTAATCATATTAAATCATGTATCGTAGTAAAAAACAAACAATTTAATTCATGTATCACAGAAATAAACAATCGCTTTAATTCATGTGTCGTGAAATCAAAGGGTTAATCTGATGCATCCATATAAATGTTACTTCATTTCAACGATACTTGAATTTTTACTTTTGCTTAGAAAATATCAAAAATCATATAATTTAAACGAATATAAAATTAAAGGATTATTGAATAGAGAGTTTTGTATTGATTGACGATTTAAAATGTTTATTAGATAATTTTAATTCAACAATCAGTTTAAATCTTTCTTTTCAATGTGAGTTTATTTTTACGATATATTAATTTGTACGACTGTTTCAAAATGTGGGGAATAAATATTAAAACAGACTCTAAAGCCGTGCAGGAAAGTAATTGCTTAAAATAACGAATATTTGACAATTTGCCATATTAGTATATTTGATATTATTGAAATGATTTTTTACCTCTCGCTAAGAGAGGTATTGCATTCATGCTAAAAATCGCATATCCAGATTTTATTGAATAAGCACGTTTTAAGGTCCCTACAATCCGATTTTATCATTTTTACGATGATGTCTGTGTGTGTGTGTGTGTGTGTGGGATGTGTGTGTGTATGTGTGTGTGTGTATGGGATGTTGGAAGGACGGTTACTCAAAAACTATAAGACTTTAAATTTTTTTAACTACGTATTTCCCAATCGGACATTCATGGGAAGATCTGAAAAGGTTTTGGTAACAATTGGACAACCGGAAGTAGAAGATTCTTGAAAAAAAATCTTTTAAATAATATTTTTTGAAATTTTTTCTTGATAATATTAAAGAAAAATAAATTCTCTTTCTGATACATTTAAATATTTTACAATATATTCTATAGATTTAGAGATAGAAGAAATATAGTATGTAAAATAATCTGTTATAATAAATTTTACAGCCGAAAGAATAGTTGAAAATTTAATTTGTTTGTAACTGACAGATAATGTCAGTGTCAGAAATCCGAAGACATTACTGAAGACTTTTTCTGGGAAGTACATACATTATATTATTTCTTAATGTATTAATAGAATTGGAAACATTTCGAAAAATTAGAAGAGGACAAAATTTCTTCATCAAAAATGAATTTAAAATTAAACAATCTAAATATATATGGAATAGATATATGCGTAAGTAGAATTTTTGGTGTAGAGTGTAGGTATACAAGAAATGTTAAATACAATAGGGAGCGAGCAGTCATATGATTTTGTTGGCCTTGACAAGCAGATATGAGGGCCCATGTCAGAATGATAGCTAGTAATTATGTATATAGATGTCAAATATCATAATTTCTCATTCTAAATTTAGTGATTTTCCAATTCCATGTGGAGCAGAATTAAATGTTAAATATCTAAGGCATACAAGTAAACTTTAAACTCCTGGTGATAAATTAACTACGTAAATTTAGAAAATCTTGAAATTTTTAATGAAAAATTCTAACATTTGACATCTATGTACATAATTACTAATTATCATTCTGAAACGGGCCCACACATTTGCTTGTCAAGCCCAAAAATGTAACATTACCGTTCGCGCCCTATACTTATGTAACCAAAAAAAGGAAGTGGCGAGAGGTATTGTGCTGGCCACAACAGATTTTTTTAAATAAAATTATGCGATTATATGACATATTTTAGTTGTTTACAAGTTTTATTGTGATTCTTATAGCAATAAAATTTTCCAGCGTACATATATCTCTTGTATTATTATGAATAAAAAAATGCCGGTTGCATGGATCAAAAATGATGTGCGGTAGCTGCACGAAGAAGAGGAGTCATAAAGCATTCGTGGCTGCTATTCATAGGCGTAGCACGTAATGATGTTCCCCATATGAAAAATACTGCACACACAAGATATGCGCGGCATGCAACAGTTTTATGCAATATCGCATATACAAACTTTAAATCGCATCGTTTCTGTAATATATTTGGACATGCTGCAATTTCCTCATTGGCAGAATAAACTAAATCTCCTTTGAACTAACTTTTAACAATATATTTACCTGCTGTCACCTTTAGATAAGGAAGGTAATGTCTTTGGTCAAAAAAATCAATGATGAGTTTTTAGTGAATAAGTACGTTTTAGGGTCCATATAATACGATTTTACCATTTTTACGATTATGTCTGTATGTATGTAAGTGTGTGTGTCTCTGTGTGTCTGTCTGTGTGTGTGTGTGTGTGTGTGTGTGTGTGTGTGTGTGTGTGTGTGTGTGTGTGTGTCTGTGTGTGTGTGTCTGTGTGTGTGACGAAAGTTTCGGATTGCATAACTTCAATACCACGATGCCAGAAATTATATTTTTTTCGTATTCCTCAAGTTTACATCCAAAAGAAGAGCTGATTAGATTTTGATTATAATTGGTCAACCGGTAGTACCCCTATTTTAAGATTTTAACAGTTAAATATCATTTATTGACATTTAACGTCATTATAAATTAAAGAATATATTATTCTCCATAAGATTTGATTGCATTTTATACTTCATATTAAAGAATTATAAAAATATTAAATTTCATAAATCAGCAAGCTACGCTAACCATGGAAACTGCTAATATATTCATATATTTTTCGTATTCCTCAAGTTTACATCCAGAAGAACAAGTGATTAGATTTTGGTTATAATTGATCAACCGGAAGTAGCCTCATTTGAAATTAAAATATATTATTCTCTATACGATTTGATTACATTTTATACTTCATATTCAATAGATATAGAGATAAAGAATTAGAAAGATATTAAATTTCATAAATCAGCCAGCTATGCTAACCATAAAAAATGCTAATATATTCAGATAATTCAAATTTACAGATGTCAGTATCAATAAAATGTAAATGAATGTGGCAGAGATAAGGATGTTGCAGTAGATGTTGGGGAAGGCACAAGAGAGACGATTACATTGGTTTGAACATGCCATGAGGAGAAAAATGAAGAATATATTGGAAGAAGAATAGCTTGGTAATAGAAGGTTGAAGAAACAGAGGAAAACCAAAGATAAGATGGAAAGACTGTATTGCGGAATACTTGAGAGAAAAGGAACGAATGTGAACGATACGCAAAACAGAAATAAGTGGAAGAAGAAAATAAAAAATAGCGACACCTAAAAAATGGGAAAATCTAAAGAAGAAGAAGAAAATGTCAGTGTCAAGTGCAATTTGCATAGTTTGTTTATGAAATAATTTTACTGGAATTTTAGAATCTTTTGCAATAAAATTTATGTATGGAATTTATATATAATACACAGGATTGACGGAAGGTATTGTGCTGGCCACAACATATTTTTTTATATCTGGCCAAGATTAACTTTTCTTGAGACTAGTTCAGGTTTTCAAAATAATTTATAGATGATTTTTTTTTAATTTTATGAATGTCATACTGAAAATTTTACTGCACTATGAAATATGATTCATTTAAGATTTCATGTTAGAATAATAAAATATATTTTTACACTTTATTGTCGCATATGTAATGACGCATATCCATAAGTTTTGGCACAATTTTTTTTTTTGTAATAAAAAATGCATTTACTTAAAGTTTTGTAATACTTAGGGCTGGTTATTCCATCTATAGTTAAACATTCGGTTAAAATTTATTCTATTGAGAACCAGTTTGCGTTATTCCATTTATGGTTAAAAGTTATCAGTAAGATAAATTTTCGTTAACGGCAAGAACTAACTGTCAGTCAAACTACTAGTTAACAGTTTTCGTTAGTATTAATAACTATTATAATAAGTCAGTACAACAGTACAATATTAGCAACTTCTCAACAATTTTTACCTTGCACTATGAAGAGCATTGCTATTCAGTATCAACTGTATAGGTTCTATATTCATTCTATAGCTTAGTTGTAGGTACTAATCTGTTTGAGTTTTTATAATACTTATTTTCAAGTGCTGTTCAAATCCATGATAAGTTCTCATTCATAAGACTAGTTCGCGAAATATCTATTCCTATAAGAAATATGAATTCATTCTAATTTACCTACTTCCAATTTCAAGTTTCCATTTAAAAGTTAATAATTTGACCTTTGATATTAATAAGTAATAGGTTTACTAATTGGAAAGAAACTTGCAGGAAATAAGTTTTCTACTAGTTTGAAATCAATTTTCTATTTCCGATCTGTACTTGCAGCA
The DNA here is from genome assembly GCA_951394225.1 of Harpalus rufipes. Classification (NCBI taxonomy): domain Eukaryota; kingdom Metazoa; phylum Arthropoda; class Insecta; order Coleoptera; family Carabidae; genus Harpalus; species Harpalus rufipes. Next base: position 62,111,079 of record OX596275.1, read on the forward strand.
GTAGGATCCTAGTTCATTCCTTCAAATAGTTTATTTTCATTTTAAAGACGTCAATATCCAAATTTGCACGCCATTAAACTAAACCTATATTTGAAATATTGAATCATTACAGAAACTTTCCAGCCCAATTCTTAAAATGTTGTAATTTTTTTACCGAGAATAATATTGTCCGATTAATAATAATAACAATCTATCATTATTAGGAATGAGGAATTTTATTAAAATGCGTCAAGTTTTGATTGTTACTGGCAGCTTTTCTAATTCAATATAATCTTTCACTTTTATACAAATTCTCGTGCTTTTATCAACTAAGTCTTATTTGATTTGCTTTCATTGAGAGGTATTGGATTCATGCTAAAAATCGCATATCCAGATTTTAATGTCTCTACAATATGATTTTAACATTTTTACGATGATGTCTGTATCTGTGTGTGGATTTATGTGTGTGTGTGTGTGTGTGTGTGTGTATATATATATATATATATATATATATATATATATATATATATATATATATATATATATATATATATATACTACGTATTTCTCAATCGGACATTCATAGGAAGATCTGAAAAGGTTTTGGTAACAATTGGACAATTATATCTCGTATAGGTTTGGAGCTATAGTATATAATAATATAGAATAATCTGTTGTAACTAATCTCGTTGCCTAAAAAACAGTTGAGATATTTAAATGTTTGTAATTGACAGATAAATGCAAAATGTCAGTATCAAAAATTAGATTTTTCTGGGAAGTACGAGTACATTTAATATATATTATTGTATTCTTAATTAAATATGTATTAAATTATAGGTATGTTAATATTACATATATCCTTAAGAAATACCGCTAATACCGTCAATGAATTTGAAGAATTTTGAACATATTAGAAGAGTAGGACAAAATTACTCATAGAACGAAGAAGTTATACAATTTCAATTATTTGTGTGTACAAGAAATGTTAAATTCGTTACTTATAGGGCGCGAGCAGACATGTGACTTTGTTGGCCATGGCAAGTAGATTTGTGGGTCCGTGTCAGAATTTACATTGATGTCACAAATGTCATATGTCATAATTGAAAATGGCGAGAGGTATTGTGCTGGCCACAATTCATTACTTGAAAATAGATGCTGGATTTTAAAAAAGCGACAGCAGAAGGCTAGAAAATTGTAAAGAATTTATCATAGAATATGTGTGACCTAGATATTAGTCATTAATAACTCGAATATTTTAAAAGTTTATAAATTTACTCATCTGTGATAGTCCCTATCATACCGTTCAAGGTCTAATTTTAGTATAAAATCAGACAATTTCTATTTTCTCTCATAATAACAAACACAATTACCCTATCCCTTGATAACATTAACATACAGGTATGTACCAGAGCATTCAATTTACCTAGCATTAAACCAAGAAACAATTCCACTCCTACAATACCTTTGTACATAAATCGGTAAGGATTTGCTTTAGTAAATAATCCTTTACGAGAAAATAATACATCGTGCAGTTGACACAACCAGGGCTCAATATCTCTGCAGCTAGATAGTCACATTGTTTCAATATCTCCCCTGTGGTGCATTGTCCACAACAACTGGAGTGCCCGTGAGATGTTTCCGCTACATAAATTTACATTAGCACCACTGTCAGAGGCTCGCTGCAAATAGACTAAAACCTACAGCGGTATACATGTCTATTTAGAAAAGTTTTTACACCAATGTAGCACGAGAAGCTTTATAAATTAATTAGTACACTAGAGTATAATTTTTTTTATAAATTTATAGACTGTTATAAATTTAAAAAGAGAAAAATTAGAGTAATTAATAATGATTAAAAATAAAACGTTATGGATTTAAAAAGTTTAGTACAGTGAGGTAAATAATAATGGGTCAGCACCAGGTTGGAGTTTATTTTACCGAAAAATTTATGAATGAGTATCCCTTTATTTGTTACGAAATTTTATTAAAGCTAAAGAAGGAAACATATTCAGTTTGTTATACATTTTGATTTTTAAAGGTTTATTCAAGTTCGACATATCTGTTTTCCTAAAGCCAAATTAAAATATTAAACCCAAGTTTGCATATTCAGAATGTCTCTAAAATACGTGCCACATCTTAATCACCGATCCCTAGTCCTAAAATAAAACGGTTTAACTAAACTTACGAGGGTGGATTGAAAACTTTCCGGAATGACATGAATATATACAGGGTGTTTATTAAATATACGGCAAAAATTGAAAGGGTTATTCCCTGGACCATTCTAAGATGATTTTGTCCTTTGAAGATTTGTGAAAAGCCGCTTTGTTTCGAAGATACATGGCGAAAAAAAATTCGACATAATAAATTTTGATATTTTTCAAATTATTAATCTAGTAACAGCAGGCAAGTTATGTGTCAAATTTGTTGAGACTGATTGACGTTTGGCTGTTTGACGTGTATTTTCTGTCTATAATACTTATTGTTAGTGAAGTCCTCTATCATGAATCGCTATACGAACGCCGAGATGACTGACATGCATTTCATTTATGGAGTTGCTGATGGCAATTCATTGGTCGAGGTAAATATCACTTATGGCCTGCTCGATCCCCGGACTTAAACCCCCTGGATTTTTTCCTATGGGGCCATCTAAAGTCATTAGTTTATTCTACTCCATTGGCAAATTTGGAAGATTTAAGACATCGGATAATTGGTGAGTTTAACTCCATAAGAAACGACCCTGGTGTTTTTGAAAGAGTTCGACAATCAATGAGAAGAAGAGTGGATTCTTGCATCGTAGCTGTAGTCATTTTCAACAGTTCTTGTAGATTAAGAAACTTTACATGTAATTTTTGGTATTAAATGTTGTTATTGTCGAAAATTTTTTTCGCCCTATATCTTCGAAACAAAGTGGCTTTTCAAAAATCATCAAAAGACAAAATATTCTTAGAATAATCCAGGGAATAACCCCTTGAAATTTTGCCGTATGTTTAATAAACACCCTGTATATACTATATTTTATTTTTCTACATAGTACCCTCTGGCGTCAACACACGTGGTTCAACGTTTTTCTAACATTTCGATTCCCTCCCGAAAATGGTTTTTTTTGAGGTCCGCAAAATAAGCGTTTACTGCTTCAATGGCTTCTTCGTTAGATCGAAATCTCTTTCCAGCGAGGAACGTTTTGAGTTTCGGGAAAAGATGGAAGTCCGAGAGAGCCAAATCGGGCGAGTACGGTGAATAGGTGACGATTTCAAAGATCAGTTCGGTCAATTCTTGTTCAGCAATACGACTTGCCATTGTCGTGGTGAAACAAGATCTTTTTCTTGAATTGCTGCTTTCAGCTTGTCTAGAAGTGTGGCGTAGTATTGTCCAGTTACAGTTTTTCCTTTATCAAGATAATCAATTAGCAGAATGCCTTCGGCGTCTCAAAAGACTGACGCCATCACCTTTCCTGCCGATTGAACTGACTTCGCTTTCTTCAGGGCCGACTCACCATATCCAATCCACGCTTTTGACTGAATTTTCGTCTCTGGAGTGTAGTGGTGTATTCAAATTCCATCCATGGTTATGAAACGTCTTTTAAAATCGACCGGATTTTTCTTAAACAACTTTTGCGCTTTTGCTCCAAACTAAGCAAATGCGGCATGCACCGGGCGCCCATTTTTCTCATGGCAAGCCCATTATTAAAATATGAACTACACGTTCATAAGAGATCCCTATGGTTTCCTCAATCTCATGCACTTTCATTCGGCGATCTTCCAGAACCATATCATGGACTTTATCCACAATTTGTGGTGTAGTAACCGATTTTGGGCGACCTGAACGTGGCTCGTCACAGGTGTGTGTTCGACCACGCTTAAATTCCGAAACCCAGAAACTCACCGTGGAAAACGAAGGTGAAGCATTTCCAAGGACAGTATCCAACCGGGTCTTGATCTCCGTTGCCGTCTTTCCTTCCAAATAAAAAACTTGATCACCCCACGAACTTCGTTTTTATCCATTATCGATTTAACGCTAGGTAGATAAACACAGACACTTTTCACGATTAGACTGATAGACAGATTGTACTGAATATTCTTGACAGTTCATATGAAGAATTAAACAAAACAACGACATAAGATTGTTTCCGAAAAACCAAGCCATTCTCAGTGGAAAATGAAACATATTTTTTCTCGTACATACCTAAGTTAGTCCTAATGTTTTGTGTTGTATGTGTGTATAGCTGAAAACATATTATTGTATGTTCGTTCTCTCACATAACCTACCTAGATAAATAACATCAAAAATAATATACCTAAATTTTTTTCCAACCGGTAAATATTTTGTACACTTATAGGGCCTTATATTATGAATTCAAATTTTCAAACCGCAACTCTCTATTTTATTTAGTTTTTGAGTTATTAAAGAATAGTATATTATGTTATTAGGAGTAGAAAGCGGTCTTTTTGTGTTGAACCCAGCTATTGTGGCCGAGGCGCTAGCCGAGGCTAAGCAAGCTGGGTAAAACACAAAATGGGCGTTCTGCTCCGAATAACATATACTATTTTTTCTTCAAGTGTTTCAAAGAAAACTGGGGATTTTTTTATATTTTTCTAGAATTGTTTTAATTATAGCGTTAGCAATTTCAGCCATAGTTGGCTGTGTACACTATAAAACACAAACGATGCAACTGTCACATAACAATTTTTCAATATGGTCTATGTTGCTGTGACGACTGCTGCCGCCAGCGGTGAACTAAGAAGCTAACATTTTTTTACTAGTACAATAATGAACAACATTGTTGTACTAGTAATAAAATGAATATCTTCTATAGTGTGTGTATAGTAGCATAATATGAATATTATTATACACTTGAAGAAAAAAACAATTTTTTAGACAAATCGCTCCACCAACTAAGAACGGCCATGCACCATAACCCGCTGAATCAAGAAAGAGCTCTCAATCTGTCAATCCTTCCAGTGTCTGGGCCTGGTGAGGTTTCCCGTGTTGAGTCAAATTAAGCCGCAGGATCTATTGCATACTATGTAAAACTTTAACGCAAAATTGTGATTCAATAGAAGAATAATTCAATGCAGAATTTGAAAGGAATGTTGTAGTTTTAAATGTATTTATAGAACCAGTAATATAATACATGTATTTTAAGTGTAATCGCCAGGCTTAAATTGTAAAAAGAGTAAATTGTTCAACTTAAATTTCAAACAACTTCATTTCAAAGCGAAAATATTAGGTTCATTTGTACCGTTTTCAAATGTAACGAATAGTTATTACCTTTATTTCATTTGATTCAATATACCGACAATCGAATTGATTTCTGTTTGTTAAATAATTCAAAATATACCATTATATACCATATGATGTTTCACAAAATCAACAATTTACTGTTTCAACTCTTTCCCTTTGTAGGCATAATAGAGTATTAATTTCCAAATTTTTATTTGTTTATAGGTAAAACCGGGTAAAACAATAAAACAATGAAAATAACAAAAATAATTAACTTTCAACTTTTCAATTGAACGGAATTTTACAAACGGAAGCCATTGTGTATTTTAAGCGATGAATGGATCTGTAAAAATAAATATTTACGAATTACGACACTGAAGAAATTCCACGGAAAGCCGAAAATATTTTAGGAATATGAAATCGGAGCAATGATACATTTGTAATTTTCTGCGAAATTACAAACGATAATTCAATTTTTGATTCATTTTGAGAGAAGCTACATAGAGTAATTTCCTTTTAATAAACAATCCAATATGTCTTGAGTCATACATTGCTTCTTATTACACAGTGGCGCACAGGAAATAATATAAAGACAAACAACAAATATTATGTTCTGAGCACTGTTAAAAAAATCTTTCCTTTACAAATAGAGAAAGACACACATTGGTGACCCAATTATAATTGTGTCACAATAGTACGCGAGAGGTAAAGATTCTATGTCTATTATGTCTATTAATCAAATATTAACAAAAATTTAATGAACTTCAACTATATTTTAGTTCCCGTGAGGTGACGCCTGGTTAGCGCCACACTGTACAAATCCAAATTTTAATGATTAAGCAATTTTAAGATCCCTAGAATACGATGTTAACATTTTTACGATGATGTCTTTGTGTGTGTTTGTGTGTGTGCGTGTGTGTGTGTGTGGATATATGTGTGCGTATGTGTGCGTATGTGTGTGTGTGTGTGTATGTGTGTATGTGGGCAGGTTGGAAGAACGATTTCTCAAAAACTATAATACTGTTTAACTACGTATTTCTCAATCGGACATTACTGGAAAGAGCTGAAAAGGTGTTGGTAATAATGGGACAACCGGAAGTAGCAGATTCTTAAAAAAATCTAAATATTATTTTTTGAAAATTTTTGTTCTTGCTAGTATTAAAGAAAAGTAAATTATCTATCTGATACATATAAATATTTTATTAAATCTTTTATAGATTTAGATGCAAAGATATATAAGGTATACAATAATTTGTTGTAATAAATCTCACAGCCCAAATAATGAAAACAAGTAGAATAATTAATATGTTTGTAACTGACAGATAAATGTCAGTGTCAAAAATCCAGAGACATTACTGAAGATTTTTTCTGGGAAGTACATTCATTATATTATTGCTTATTGTATTAATAGTTAAATATTTAAAATTGGAAACATTTCGAAAAATTAGAAGCGGACAAAATTTCTTCATAAAATGAAATTAAAATTAAAAAATCTAAATATAAAGACTATATGTAAGTAAAAGTTTTGGCATGGAGTGTAGGTATAAAAAATTGTTAAATACAATAGCGCGCGAGCAGGCATGTCGTTGTTGGCCTTGACCAGCATATATGGGGGCCCGTGTCAGAATGATGGCTAGTAATTATGTACATAGATGTCAAATATCATAATTTTTCATTATAAATTTAGTGACTTTCCAATTCCATGACAAGTAATTTCGATAATTTTGCAATTTTTAATGAAAAATTTTGACATTTGCCATCTATGTACACCAGGAGTGTGGAATTTATTTGTTGAAGAAAATAAACCACATGGAATTGGAAAATCACTAAATTTAGAATGAAAAATTATGATATTTGACATTTATGTATATAATTACTAATTGTCATTCTGACACGGGCCCCCACATCTACTTGTCAAGGCCAACAATGTCACATGACTGCTCGCGCTCTATACTTATGTAATCAAAAAAGGAAGTGGCGAGAGATATTGTGCTTGTCACATCAGATTTTTATGTTGGTAGTGCATCTAAATTTCAATAAACATAATTAAAATTGTAAAATTTGATTTATCTAAAATACTCTCCTAGATCTAAAGTACTAAAAACCGTAAAACAATATTTTAAATTTTCCCTGGTACTAATACTATGCTTATTTGTGTCATCAAGTTTTCGCTACGTCTGCAATTCCATCGAATTTTACTGTGTTTAAAATGAAAGATATTCATGATCAACGAATTTGTGTGAAATTTCGTGTTAAATTGCGCCTCAGCAATGTTCCGAAGCATGGAGGAAACGTTGGAAACGGTGTACACGAAGTGGAAGGGGTTACTTTAAAGGTGACAAGGCCGATTAGCTTGGAAAGTTATCGAGGAAAAAGATAAATAAAAAGTTTATAATAATCCGGATAATCGTCATACCATTCACACTTCTTTCTTCCGGTTTAATAAAGTTTAGTAAATGTAAGTTTAACCTTTCAGAGCTTACCGGTACTTTAAAGTCCACTTTATATCTATTTTAATTTCTTTGGTTGTTGAATTCTGACCTTAAACGACAATGAAACAATCAGCGCAATCTACTCGTATGTTGGATTACACGACTGACAATTAATTTTGTTTTTGCTGGTCGAAATAGATAGAATGTACCTTGTAATATAAATTTTATTTCATTACAGTAAACAGAATTTTAGATTCGTGTCCACAATCCACAAGTAAACTGATACACAGCTAACTTAAAATTTGTGACCAACACAATACCTCCCGCTATTTACCTATGGGGTCTCGTTGCCGCGTGCCTTCTGTCTGGTTGCGAATCTGGGGAATCCGATTCGATCCCGATCAACGCCAAATAATTCGAATTTTAAATGGCATAAAATAAACCCTTGTGGTAAATGCCCGCACAATACAAATATATCATCACCATTACCGAAATGTGTGTATAAATCAGATTAGCTCACCCAGCAATGGATAATATGCCGTGATAATATTATTTATCTGTTTCTTTATTTAAATACATCCCTGCATATTTACTAATGCTAGAAATTATGTATTTTAGTTCCTTTCCATAAAACTATTGTTCTATGTACAATTTTCCTTTTAAAACGTTACTATTATTAATTTGAAATGATTATTTTTTTGACAGTGACATTTATCTGTCAGTTACATACATTTGAGCTGAACTATGTAACCACGAAGATGTGTTTAAAGCATAAGCTCCAAGATATAATTTATAAATTTATCCATAAAATATATAGAAAAAGTATTAAAGCAAACTTGTAGAAAATAGAATAATCTTTAATTTTTATAATAACAAATACATTTGAAGGTATATTTTGAAGAAAAACTATCTTGAGCTTCAAGTAAACTGCCATTTCACACACACACACACACACACACACACACACACATATACATACATACACACATACACACAGACATCATCGTAAAAATGTTAAAAATGGATTATAGGGACCATAAAACGTGGTCATTTACCAAAATCTCGATATGCGATTTTTAGCACGATCCCTATACCTCCCTTACCAAGGGTAGCGGGAGGTAATAAGTTTACAAATAAGTTATTTGTATATGTATATCCATATGATAAATATTTAATTTACAAATTTAATTTAATCATTGCTATATCAATAATACATTACAAATTTATATTTTTATGTATCATTATACGTTTATGGGATAAAATTAAAGAGTATAATGATATTTTAAAAGCTACATAAAAGACAAATGTGAAGAGTTATGGATTGGCAAAGTGAGATTTAATTTTACAACCCATTAAAAATATATATATATATGAGAGAAAAGTGAAAAATTTAATATTGAAATTTAAGGAAATGGGTATTTCATATATTTTATTATTACATTTTATGAATTTTGAAAATTCAGAATATATATTTAAATAAAAATTTTAATGTTTCACGCAAAATTTGTTTTGGGTTACATAAATTTATATTAGCTTCATTTTGTTTTGCAGGAAGTTACAGCAGTTTCATGTTAAAATAAAAAATAAATATGAAAACTACGGCAATATGAAAAACAAATGTCTAGTCCCATAGTTGGTATGTATTAGTCTTCTCTTCATTACTTTGAATCCCTTGTTTGTTTATGCCCCCTTTGGGACGCCACTGTGCGCAGGATGCGACGAATTTCTCACAGACTCACAGCACAGCACTGAGATTTGAAGACGTATTCGGTTCTACAAGTAGTTGAATTGCTCTGCCTACACTCTGCTCTGCGCTGCAGAGATAAATGATAATATATTATGTCTTAAACTTCTAACGATTTCAAATTACATCATTTTACATTCTCCGACACCCGACACTCTGCACTTGAGGATAAAATTAATTTAACTGTGGAAAGATCAACATCACACACCATGTGCACTTATTCTCCATTTAGAAACTATGTATATGAATGAGCTGTTCAGAACTGATAAACAATTTATAAAAATCTGATGTGGCCAGCACATAACCTCTCGCCGTATATTTTACCTGGCTGTATGCATAAAGCAAAGATTATTTTTATAAATACAAATAATATATTCATATAAATCTATGACGTATAAACTTCTTTATTATTCAATAATAGCATGTCTCAACATAAAGATATTTACCATAAATTATGTTACAATAAATTACAAAGTAGAGTTTACCATATATAAATATTAGGCTGGTAACAGCAATTTTCAATTCGAACAACTTTGTTTACTTTCTCTTCATATTCTTCTAGTAAAAACATTAATTTTGGGCGGTCTAAAATGTATATATCTGGATTGTGCATCTATTCTTATATATCTTCTTTTACATTTTATTTTTTATACTTGTTATATCTAAATAACCTTAATTCCCTTTAATAAAGCGACGGATAGATTGCACTCCGATTATTCTTATATCGATGTGTAATTTTGTCAATATTTACAACTTACTTGAGAAGAATTTGATAGCTTTTTCGCAATTCAAAGTTACTCTAGTCTACAGTACTGGTGTACATTGTCCCATAATGTTTGAAACAAATTTAAGTCCTTCAACCTAGACTTGTCATCTCCATAATAGTCACAGATCAAGAATTAAGGGATTCTCCAAAAACGTTTTTCTTTCATTACTCATTATTTCTGACACTGACATTTATCTGTCAGTTACAAATAATTTAAATTTGCAACTATTTTTCATGGCATTCTTTCGGTTGTAAAATTAATTACAACATTATTTTATATATTATATTCCTTTTATCTCTAAATCTATAAAATATGTATAAAAATATTTAAATGTATCAGAAAGAGAATTTATTTTTCTTTAATATTATCAAGAAAAATTTTCAAAAAATAATATTTAGAAGATTTTTTTTCAAGAATCTTCTACTTCCGGTTGTCCAATTGTTACCAAAACCTTTTCAGATCTTCCCATGAATGTCCGATTGGGAAATACGTTGTTAAACAAATTTTAAGTCTTATAATTTTTGAGTAACCGTCCTTCCAACATCCCACACACACACATCCACACACACACACACACACACACACACACACACACACACACACACACACACACACACACAGACATCATCGTAAAAATGTTAAAATCGGATTGTAGGGACCTTAAAACGTGCTTATTCAATAAAATCTGGATATGCGATTTTTAGCATGAATCCAATACCTCTCTTAGCGAGAGGTAAAAATTGTGCTGAATAATTTGTAACGACTGTTAATAATGTTTTAAATAGTAATAGGCTAAGGCAGTGGTCACATTGGACAAGTGGGATCGACTAACGCCGATTGATTGCGATCGATTAAAAATTAAACTAACACTAGCTTATGGGAATGGTCACACTGCATGCATCCACTATTGTCGAACGATATCGAACGTCGACGAGCGGTTTGATATATCAAACATGTTTGATTTTCTAGTCGGTCGACAGCGATTGATGTATTTACGCATGCTCAGTGTTGTCATATTTTTCATGCCAACTTAACTGTTTTGACATTTGTGTACAGGTTAAAAAGAATATTGTTAGAATATTACAGCCATATTACTAGTATCATGACGGAAATGTGAAGAATTAACGAAATAGACCATAGTTGAAAAACTGTAAGAAATAATGTACAATTTTATGATTAAAGCACACCTGGATACAGTAATAATTGTAAGACAATGGAAAAATTATGGATGCAAATTTGTCTAATATTAAAAACAAAAACGCATAAGGTTTGTCATTTATTTAAATATTCCTGAAAACATATATTTGCGGCGTTACAGTGCAAGAAAAAAATAATTTCCTTTTAATTTAAGTTGGTATCATTTTTGTGGCAATATTTACGTCGATTCATGCAGTGTGACATATCTCCTAAAATTTCAGTCGGTCGCTATTAATCTACGACAGTTGATCTTGGTTGATCGATTGCATTCTACTCAATGTGACCACTGCCTAATTCTGAACATCAGTAAAACTGTAAATTTGTAAATCTGTAACTATATAATTTACAGATTTAAGGTAGTTATATCGTCAAATCATTTTACCTAGAATTAATTGAAATTTTAAGTACATCTCAACTGAAGTATAATCTACCTGCTCTCCAAGTTTTAAAACAATTGACCACGCGGTACCTGAGATATTTGCAATTAAATTTGGCCTTTTTAACACGTGAAGAATAGGAAATGGCAAAATAAACACAACATTTTAAACTATAACTTTTATATCCATAACATTTAATCAAAAAACTAGTATGTTATAGATAACTAATTAACGGATTTTATGTAAAAATTTGAAAATTATTTACCATCCAGATTTAATTTTATTGCCTCCAGAAAATTATAATCTGAAAATACGATAAATAGGTAGAATTATACTTGACAACCATGTACAAGCGTTCCAGTTGGAGTATCAGTTAAGTTAACACCCGCTTGGTATTAGCGAATAAGAGGTGATCTTTGGTTAAAGGAATTTCAGACGTACATTCGAAGGAAATATTTTTTAAATTAAAAGTATAATACTACTTTTGTAATTTTAAGAAAGAAATATATTAATTTGTTTTACAGTTTCCATTTGTAGTTTAGAATTAGAATTATATCTTAAAATATCTTATTACTTTTATATCCGAATGTCCCAATAAATGTATAGGTGCGACGTTGCCACAGTTATTCATACTGTAGTGTTAAAACTCTTAAAATTATAAAAATAATCTATGAAGAAAAGACATGAGAAATTTAAAGGGCGCGAGCAGTCATGTGGCTTTGTTGGACTTGTCAAGTAAATATGGGGGACCGAGTTAGAATGACAGCTAGTAATTATGTACATAGATATCAAGTGTCAATTTTCCATCCCAAATTTCTTGATATTCCAATTTCATATGGTATATTTTCCTCGACAAATAAATTCCACATTCCTGGTGACAAATTAACCACGTAAAAATTATGACATTTGACATTTATGTAAATAATTACTGTCATTTTGACAAGGGCCTCCATATCTGCTTGTCAAGGCCAACAATGTTACATGACTGCTCGCGCCCTATACAGTAAAATTTTTGAAAGATGTCCGATCAAGGGCACCTGTATCACGAACGAATTAACAAATAGGCATACATTTATCTCTTTCTTTTGCAAAGGCTGTAAGAGTGTGTGATAAGGATGGATATAACACGCTTGTCTTTAAAAAAATCATATTGTTTCGACTAAGTTAGGACATTCCATTTATAAACGATGCTCGTTGTTGATAATACTTTCGCTGTAACGTAAATTTATTTATTAATACAGATACATTACCTGGATTCATAGCCGTACGTATAACGTTATATTCTGTCAGAGTCACTGACACTGACATTGTGTCAGTATCTTATTTTTAACATATTTGGTTTTACATTTGCTTATAAACTTACTAGTTGACTTATTTTTGAATTTTAAATGTTTTTCCTGTAATATATATTTTTATAATAATAAAATAACAGTAGTATCTTATGTACCCTCATAAAAACTAAGCAAACGACACTACTGAATTTGTCATGATGGGCGGAGCAAAAATCTGAATTCATACAATTCATAGACAACCTTGATCGGACATCTTTCAAAATTTTACTGTACTTATGTAACCAAAAACGGAAGTTGCGAGAGGTATTGTCCTGGCCACAACAGATTTTTAAGTTTAACAATTTTTCTTGTAATAAAGCTATCTACTCGTATTTAGGAAACGTCAATTGGTACCAAAATTGCAGTAACTACATATTTGCCAGGAATATACATTGTTAATATTTACATCCATTTCGGGATCATTTATGGTTCTGTAAAATAATATTTTGCTTTTATTAGGTCATTATTGCTTTATCAAACAATATTTTGTTTGATGATTTGTATTTGTGAATTCCAAAAACGTAGGTAAATTGTAGCTTTATGCTTTATCACAATGTTCATTTGTGTATAGAGATGATTTGTATGTACAGCTGATTTCATTGAATAAAATATTTTCGTGCAATGTGGATTTCACATATGTTATGTTATGAGTACATACGTGATTTTCACATATTTTTATTTTCGGGAAAATATTCATCAATAATCATAATAAATATGTGATTTACAAATATAACTGATGAAAAATGCGTTGAATGTAGATTCAACTCTTCAAATCTCTTTCTAACAGAATTAGATTATTTAAAATGGTTACCTTTTTAAATTTTTATCTCTCGCTAAGAGAAGTATTGGATAATAAATTTAGTGTAACGTAGCCCTCACCGCCGCCGCTCCATAGCAGGCGCCGTTGAGTCGCGCCCGACACGGACGTGTTCTAACTTGTCGCGGAGATGTAATCTATTGTGCATGCTGTTTACCTCTAGAAGTTCTCCAGGAGGTTCTAGAACTAAAGTCGCCAGGTATATAACCCGTCGCCAAAGCCAGCGAACGCATTCTGTATTATAGAAACAACGAGTAAAGAAGTCTGATATAAATAAGCGTCGTGAATAGTTGGTGATATAAACAACAGTCGACAAGTGAACATAAATAAATGTAATTAGTGACATAAAGAGTAGTGTTAATTGTTAAAATAAATAATCTTAGTGTTTAAGTGTCTTGTAATATTCTTAGTCTTTAAATTAGTGTTAATATTTGTTTATCATAGTGTTAGTTACTTTTATAAACCTTTAATTATCTTCTTAATATTTATTTATCGTTTAATAAACGTATTCGTTTACTTAATAATATTTCTCCGATTATTTACACTTCACTCAAATAAATAAAAACGTTACACTATTGTAATCTAAAAAAATATTTCTTCCTGCTATTAATATATTTTTTTTCAGAGGGTACAAATTCATTTGGGGTTGGGCTCGTATTATGGACTCGACTTTCTCATCTCCCTCGAGGAGAAAAATAAATGAAATGCAAAGGATTGAGTCATTAATGATTAAAGATTTTTTGTCCAATCTTATCAATAAGTGTTTCTTCATAAAAATACATAAAATATGTGTTATTTTAAAAGAAGCTATTGAAAAACTACATTGTCTGATGTTTACCAATCGTCACCTAACGGGCACTATTTGCTGGCGTAGAGAGCTCACCACAGGGGGTCACTTCTTGTATTATTTCAAATTCGAAATACTTTTGGTGTCTGTCAGGATCGAATCCGGATCACCAGATTCGCGACCAGACAATCAGGCACACAGCCACGAAATACATATATTTTAATAAATTTCAACCAGAGAAAGCAATTCAAATTGAGAATATTCTTTGATATCTGTACAGAAATAACTTCTGAACTGAAGACTTCTGACATTACAGTAAAAATTGAAACAGATTGATTCTGAAAATCGTTGATCATCTCAATGTAAATATAGTTCATTTCTGTTTGCTAGTCTTTCGTAATATTGCATTGTCGATACATATAACTTATAAGTTTCATTTCCAGAATTTTATATTTTTAGAAGGACGCACGTTCTAAAAATAAAATAATATATTTGCATAACTTTTCGGAGAATCGGCATTAAATTATTTCTCTGAATATGTAATATACCAATAGATAGAATTGCAATTTATATTCAGACAAACATCTAAATGAAAATGTTAAATATGTAACGATAAAGAAACGAGTCCTTCTTTTACTTCTTTTTATTTACCTAACAAGTATGAGTAACTATTATGGATATGATAATATATTCATTTATTCTTTCCGGTGTAACATATCCGTATTCACTGAAAAAATAATACAAGAGTACAAGTGTATGTATATTTGATATTTAAAAACAAATAATAATAAAACCGATGTTAGTAAAGTTTACTAATTAATAGTTCAAATATTTAGTTAACGAGTGGTTTTTAATTGAATTGTTTACGTACATAGATAAACTAGTATGAAGTTGTTATTGGATGATATTAAAACGAGTTAATTAAGTTTACATGAACTGATTTCCTTCTATGTAGATATACCTTGCAGGGCCTGATTTAGGGGTGGGTGAGGTGGTCGATAGCCCACCCCAAAGTTTGCAAGGGGCAAATATTTTACTTGATATATAATTTAATTCCTTTACTCCACTAATAAAACATTTTCATTTTTATTTAACCTAAAAAAATTTAGTATGACATTTCAAGGTCATTTATTAACCGTATGGTTACAGATAACTTCACTGCATTTCGTATACATAGACGTACAACATGAAATATGTATGGATACATTTTAACTGAAAAAAATAAGTGTAATTTATTAGAAAATTATGTTTCTTTTTAAATAATACCTTTCTCAAAGATTTATGCTCTTCACCTATTTTTTGCAAAACACAAAACCGTAGACTTGGCAAAAACCATAGAATAATGATTTGATTTAAATGTCAACGTCACTGGGTAAATATTAGCATAGAGGGCAGTGTAGTAGATAATTAAATATCTGTTACCCTACGACATACGTCATTAATATTTATAACGTGTTAGAAAGTAATGTCAACATGAACGTATATTTGTCACATAACATAAAATAGACATACGTCAAGTAATCTTTCTCTTTCTAACATGAAATGTTGCTAAGGTACTACTGTATTAAATGTTGTGTATACTTTCTTCGAACAAGTGACCTTGAATTGTCATCTTTTGTGAAGCAAAGTATACCATGGACTCCAAAATATAGAGAAATACTATTAATATAGGTACAATGTGTTAAAAGAAACCTAACTCGGAGAACGCTATGAACAAAGGAACTTATCTGGTCATTATTCAATTCAAAAGTGAAGTTGTACAAAAATTGATTTTGAAATGTAATTTTAAGGAGAAAGTATAATAAAGAAGGAAACAGTATATTGCCATTTTCTAATTTAAATTCTTTGACAATATCTCGTATCAAATTGACATTTAATTAAATACTTTTAAAATGACATACTTTTCTTTTTTTCATAGCCTATATATATGGAGTTCATTTTATATGGGCCACCATCGATATCTTAAGAATTATAAGAGACACAAAGACGGTTAACGAAACGGTTAAATGGGTCAATAATTTTTATTTTACAAGACAAATTTAGAGAAAAATTTTTTTTTCGATGAATGGTTTTCAAAATATCGGTCCTAACTTTTTTTTATTTTAAATGAGAATCTATATTTTTTATTTGCTCATTCCTTAGATAATTTAATTCTGAATTCAGTAATATATTTCTCCAACACTATTTTGGATACTACACATTGCACAACTAAAAATTATGTTGGAATTATTATTCTTCCAACAAACTGTGTGGAATAATTCCGTACGCCGTTTGGAATAATTCCGCACGGCTTTCGACGAATCACAATCTATTTAGCCGCATATTAGCGCGGTATATTAAATATCTTGGTTCGGTTGTTATGGTTATGACTCTTTGTTTTATATTTATTTATTTCTATATTCGCGTTTGACGTTTTAAAGTTTTGAACATTTTTAGAGTTTTTTGTTAACATTTACAGGTTTTTTTAAATGAGAATTTGTCATTACATATTTAAAAAAATTAAAAACCAGTACTCACTTATGACTACCATCCTCTTGCTCATGGAATCTTCATCTAGGAAGTTGAACACCACACATTTATAAACTCCCGTCAGTTCCATGCTGGGCTCTTTGATTTTGATGCCTCGAAACTGCGTGAGCTCGCTGTTCGTCGCCTTATACGACAGATCCAGCTTGCCTCGGAAGGCACCCATCTCTGCTGGGTTATGGTTCAAAATCCACTGGTAGATGGGCTGGTCATCATGGAACCATTTCACGACCAGGTTTGATGAATCGTTTCCCACGTCGTAGTCACAATCCAACACGATTGCATCGTCGTTGGATAAGGAAATGGTGGATGGGACGATTATGTTGCGGATCTTCAGCGCTGTTGTCACTGGAAGAATTAATTAAATATTACTAAGTAATCAGTTATTATAAATTGTATAAGATGCAATAAATGTAACTGTATTAGTAAAATAACCAAAATGTTATTATTAATAAATAAGTTAAAATTGGTGGGTTGAGGCGCCATCTTGTCCTCTCTGCCAGCAAGGTTTGGGTTGCTCGGGCGCCTTCGGCGGCGGATGCTGAAAGGGAGGAAGGATTGCTGGATAGCTATCTGCGGAGGTGGGTTAGACTTTGTCTCAGAAAAGCATGTAGTTATCTTAACCAACTACTTTATTATTCCCAACGTATATAAAATTAAAATGTAACAAATAAATAAATAAAGAATGAAACACTTTGTGAAAACTGTGACGGACTGTGTTTAATCTACAAGGGGGCTGTGCTCCCGCGGTACGGCAATAGGACAGTCTCTAACGGCGGCAAGTAAAAATGCAATTTATCTGATGAAAGATAAAGAACAAAACGGACTCCTCTACATAACGTATCGGAGATACGGACGGCGGTTTATCTCGGCGAGTGGTGAATTTCAATCACCCAAACTCGACTTAGAAATTCGGCGGTACAACTCCACGACTCAAACGTCCTTCTCAGAGCTCGGAGTCCGGAACCCAAGTACTAGGTTCAGTCGGACGAACTGAAGAACTCTCTTCTCTGGACGGTGCGCGGTCTTTTATACCCGAGATTTGGTACATCAGGAAGAATCTCGCGTGTTATTAAGAGGGGATACTTTAAACTTTAACATATGACTGACTGATGGCGTTGCGAACGCTGCTTCAACAAAAACTAATTTAATAGAAATTGTAATAATTTCAGGCAGTCACAGTTTGTCGTAAAATATAATAAAAACATTGTTACAAATATTATAAAATAATATTTTACTATAATAAGAATTGAGCATGTCATTGACACGCCACTCAATTCACGGCGCTGAACATAACCTCGAAAAAAAAAACTGACAGTTCTAGCGATGAAATAAATGTGTAACAAATCCTATCTACAACCAATGAACAGCATAACAATAATATATAACAATGTATCATGGTTTTATATTACACAGGTAAGTCAAACATACATTTATTTGCAAATCTCTGACTAGTTATAATTCCAGGATGCTGTGATTTATTTACAATATTACATCGTTGAGGTTAACTACAATTGTTTCACGATAACAATGCTGAGCCGAGGTACGTATCGTTACAAATTAGGTTCCTAGTAATTTTCATGTAGAGTGAAACCGTATTATTTTTGAAGTCGTCTCCTTATTGGTCAAAAAAATAAAATTTAATCTTACACTATGAATTATAATTGTTTTTACCTTCCGTCACCTTTAGCTAATAAATATGGTAACGGGTTCGTTGTTAAAATCAACATAGTAGGATACAGAATACGCTCCAATTAACTATAAATATATTTTTAATTTCTCTAGATTTGCCTGATTGTTATTGTAGTTAACAGATAGATTTGAATCAAATTCAAATACCATACATAATATGCTTTAAATTCACGTATGAACACGTTCGGTTACCACACCTACGTGATTGTTACTTTATGTTATAATATTACTAGCTGAAAAGCCCCTTGTGATTATTATTATTACAAGACGCCTCTACAATGAATATAGGTAAGTGACGCGGTAAAGAAGGATCGCGTCAGAATAGAAACTTCTATTGTAGCGAAGTTTTACATAGAAATATTAATACATATACATAGATATAACAAAACAATATAAAAAATCTGTTGTGGCCAGCACAATACCTCTCGCCACTTCCTTTTTTTGGTTCCATAAGTATAGGGCGCGAACGGTAATGTTACATTTTTGGGCTTGACAAGCAAATGTGTGGGCCCGTTTCAGAATGATAATTAGTAATTATGTACATAGATGTCAAATGTTAGAATTTTTCATTAAAAATTTCAAGATTTTCTAAATTTACGTAGTTAATTTATCACCAGGAGTTTAAAGTTTACTTGTATGCCTTAGATATTTAACATTTAATTCTGCTCCACATGGAATTGGAAAATCACTAAATTTAGAATGAGAAATTATGATATTTGACATCTATATACATAATTACTAGCTATCATTCTGACATGGGCCCCCATATCTGCTTGTCAAGGCCAACAAAATCATATGACTGCTCGCTCCTTATTGTATTTAACATTTCTTGTATACCTACACTCTACACCAAAAATTCTACTTACACATATATCTATTCCATATATATTTAGATTGTTTAATTTTAAATTCATTTTTGATGAAGAAATTTTGTCCTCTTCTAATTTTTCGAAATGTTTCCAATTCTATTAATACATTAAGAAATAATATAATGTATGTACTTCCCAGAAAAAGTCTTCAGTAATGTCTTCGGATTTCTGACACTGACATTATCTGTCAGTTACAAACAAATTAAATTTTCAACTATTTTCCATGGCCATTCTTTCGGCTGTAAAATTTATTATAACAGATTATTTTACATACTATATTTCTTCTATCTCTAAATCTATAGAATATATTGTAAAATATTTAAATGTATCAGAAAGAGAATTTATTTTTCTTTAATATTATCAAGAAAAAATTTCAAAAAATATTTTTTTTCAAGAATCTTCTACTTCCGGTTGTCCAATTGTTACCAAAACCTTTTCAGATCTTCCCATGAATGTCCGATTGGGAAATACGTAGTTAAAAAAATTTAAAGTCTTATAGTTTTTGAGTAACCGTCCTTCCAACATCCCACACACACACACACATACACACACACATCCACACACACACACACACACACACACACACACACACACACACACACACACACACACACACAGACATCATCGTAAAAATGATAAAATCGGATTGTAGGGACCTTAAAACGTGCTTATTCAATAAAATCTGGATATGCGATTTTAAGCATGAATGCAATACCTCTCTTAGCGAGAGGTAAAAAATTGCAAAGGAGTTTTTACCTCTCGCTAAGAGAGGTATTGCATTCATGCTAAAAATCACATATCCATATTTTATTGAATAAGCACGTTTTAAGGTCCCTACAATCCGATTTTAACATTTTTACGATGATGTCTGTGTGCGTGTGTATGTGTGTGGATGTATGTGTGTGTGTGTGTGTATGTATGTAGGATGTTGGAAGGACGATTACTCAAAAACTATAAGACTTAAAAATTGTTTAATTACGTATTTTCCAATCGGACATTCATGGGAAGATCTGAAAAGGTTTTGGTAACAATTGGACAACCGGAAGTAGAAGATTCTTGAAAAAAAATCTTCTAAATAATATTTTTTTAAAATTTTTCGTGGTAATATTAAAGAAAATTAAATTCTCTATCTGATACATTTAAATATTTTATTATATATTCTATGGATTTAGAGATAAAAGAAATATAATAAATAAAATAACGTTATAATAAATTTTACAGCCGAAAGGATGCCATGGAAAATAGTTGACCAGTTGAACTGTTTGTAACTGACAGATAAATGTCAGTGTCAGAAATTCATAGATATTACTAAAGAGTTTTTCTGGGAAGTACATATACATTATATTATTTCTTAATGTATTAGTAGTTAAATATTTAAGATTATAGGTCTATTACATATATCCTTCAAAAATACAGTCAATCCTGACAATGAATTGAAAACATTTCGAAAAATTAGAAGAGGACAAAATTTCTTCATATAATGAATTTAAAATTAAACAATCTAAATATAAGGAATAGATATATGTAAGTACAATTTTTGGTGTAGAATGTAGGTATACAAGAAATGTTAAATACAATAGGGCGCCTTGACAAGCAGATATGGGGACTCATGTCAGAATGATAGCTAGTAATTATGTATATAGATGTATCATAATTTCTCATTCTAAATTTAGTGGTTTTCCAATTCCATATGGTTTATTTTCCTCGACAAGTAAATTCCACACTCCTGGTGACAAATTAACTACGTGTATTTAGAAAATCTTGAAATTCTGAATGAAACATACTGACTAATTATCATTCTGAAACGGGCCCCCACATCTGCTTGTCAAGGCCAACAATGTAACATGACTGTTCGCGCCCTATACTTATGTAACCAAAAAAGGAAGTGGCGAGAGGTATTGTGCTGGCCACAACAGATTTTTTTTTCAACAATTTTGTATTACTTTTTCGCTCTGAAACGGGTTACAAAGCTAATAATTTAAATTATATAATGATGTTAAATGTCAATAAATGATATTTAACTGTAAAATCTTCAAAGAAGGTACTTCCGGTTGACCAATTGTAACCATAATCTAATCACGTCTTCTTCTGGATGTAAATTTGAGGAATACGAAAAAAATATGATTTTTGGAATCGTGGTATTGAAGTTATGCGAAACTTTCGTCACACACACACACACACACACACACACACACACACACACACACAGACACATACACACACATACATACATACATACATACATACATACATACATACATACATACATACATACATACATACATACATACATACATACATACATACATACATACATACATACATAAATACATACATACATACATACATACATACATACATACATACATACATACAGACATCATCGCAAAAATGGTAAAATCGTATTATAGGGACACTAAAAACTCATCATAGAATTTTTTGAGCAAAGCCAATATCTTCCTTACCTAGATATTTAACTTTACATAACACATTCTGACCTAGCTTAACAACAATATAACGTAAGAAGTTCTTATGTATCTCAAATACTTAAAAACGTTCCAAATTTGAACAAAATGTCACTTTTTATTCCTATATTCAAAGCCAAAATTACTTAAATAAGTTAAAAAAATAAATAAATATATCATCACGGCATATTACCCATTGCTGGGTGTGCCAATCTGCTTTGTTTACAGATTTCGGTAATGATGATGACGTATTTGTACCGTGCGGGCGATTACCAGGCGTCACCGCACAGGCCCTCATTTCTGGCGTGGTGAGCGCACCACAGGGGCCAATTTTGTGCCAATTAAAATTCGAAATATTTGGCGTCGGTCGAGATCGGACCCGGTTCCTCAGATTCGCGAGCAGACACTCAGGCACACGGTCACGAGACCCCAAAGCTACTTAATTTTTAAAAATAGCTTTCCTTATTATACTTTCATAATAGTGTAGGGATGTACTTCAGTTTTCAATCAAACATTTATATTTTATTACTGGCATCGATAGCAGAAATCTATAGTTACGAGTGGGTCAACAACACAATAAATTCTCTCTTGTTGCTAAAAATATTTTTGATGCAATACTGAACTCAGTTTTAATTAAAAAATATTTCAATTTATTCAATTCAGCATTTAAGTTACTAAACAAATAAAAAGATACATACATGCATGCACATATATGAACAGATAAAAAGAAAATAAGGAATATAAATAAATTATTTGCTTTCAATTTTAGTTAGATAAAATATCATATTCTATTTCCGAGCTCAACGCGTATCACCCAGATTTCAATATTGCACATATGAAATTTTAATATCCCTGGAAAATTCCCTACTTTAAAAAGCGCAAGTGTTACATTTTGTTCCTTTATATCAAATTGAAAAACTTAATAAAAATATAGGAAAAACGTTAAAAAGCCAATAAAATTTAATTCAGTGAAAAATAAAATAAAGTTAAAAATATATAGAGGTGATTGAAAATTTAAAGACAAACGGCTATTGTCATACGTAATATAACAAGTGATATGATTATCATCGATGATATCGAGTGAAACCGAGCTGCAGATTTCACGAGTCCGAAGGACGAGTTGAAATGTGTTGCTGCGGTTTCACGAGCAATATCTTCGATTATTAATCATATCACGAGCTTATATTTAATGAGAGAATATAATGAATTTTTGCAATCTAACCTAACCTAACTTTTAATATACATATTCATATGGTATTAAAACATGGTACTTACGAGTTTTATTTAATATTTCGGAGTTTGAATTATTGTTATTATTTATTTTTATACTCAAAATTAACTGTCAATGTCATAAATAAAGAAAAAAAATCCCTTAGTAACGACTATAAATACGGTGTTTATTTCTTTGTTTTTTATCATCGCATTATGAATGTTGATTGGCGGAAAACATGTCACGTGACTAAGGAATTATATTCTCTTTATTATAAATTTTGGGCATACAATTTAAATTACAAAATTGCCCTTTTTTCGTCTGAAAAGACCCTGAATTTGACTTCCGGTTCAGTATATAAACCATAAAGATACAATAAAATGTTATATGAAACATTTTTCTCAATTTATAATGCAATCGACTCTCTATAAATCAAATTCGCTAGGGGTATTTGAACTTGTTCGAATTAGAGTGAATTCTGTATAAAGAAACTAAAATTTAATCAACATTTGTATAAATTACAAAGACTGGACTGGGTCGCTTATTACAAGTAGTAGCATATAAATAGGCAATTTGGCTTACACTCATGTTGAACTTATACCATTTTATGATAGTACTTTTCATTCAATTGTGTAAGTACATCATTTTGAAATATGACGTTTTAATGACTTTGACAAGTCCCTATGTCCAGTTTTTTAAAAAACCGCGATATACATTGCTGTCAATCAAGCAACTATGGTAATGTATACGCCCATGTTTACTGATAAAAAATATGATGTGGCCAGCACAATACCTTCCGCCAATCCTGTGTATTATGTATAAATTTCATACATAAATTTGCTTGCAAAAGATTCTAAATTTCCCGTAAAATTATTTCATAACAAACTGACATCTTCTTCTTCTTTAGCGTTTCCCATACGTTAGGGGTCGCTATTTTTTAATTTCTTCTCCCACTCATTTCTGTTTTGCGTGTCGTTCTCATTCAGTTCCTGTTCTCTGAAGTTTTCCGCAATACAGTCCTTCTAGCTTATTTTTGGTTTTCCTCTGTTTTTTCAACCTTCTATTACTAAGCTATTCATTCTTCTTCCAATATATTCTTCAGCTCTCCTCATGACATGTTCAAACCAATGTAATCGTCTCTTTTGTATCTTTCTATAAACTTCTTACACTAGAGTTATTTCTCTCGTTCCTTACCGTATCTTTCTGTGTCTTCCCCAACATCTATCTCAACATCCTCATCTCTGCCACATTCAATTACTTTGTTTCATTCATTGATACTGACATCTGTCAATTTAAATTATCTGAATATATTAGCAGGTTCCATGATTAGCATAGCTGGTTGATTTATGAAATTTAATATCTTTATAATTCTTGAACTCTATATCTATTGAATATATAGAATAAAATGTTATAATAACGTTAAATGTAATTAAATGATATATAACTGAGTTTTTTCAAGAAATCTTCAAATGAGGGTATTTCCGGTGGAACAATTATAATCAAAATCTAATCACCTTTTCTTCTGGATGTAAACTTGAGCAATACGAAAAATTATAATTTTTGGAATCATGATATTGAAGTTATACGATCCGAACACACACACACACACACACACACACACACACACACACACAAACACACACATACACACACACACACAGACCCACATACATACAGACATCATCGTAAAAATGATAAAATCGGATTATATGGACCCTAAAACGTGCTTATTCTCTGTAAACTCATCATTGAATTTTTTGACCAAAGACAATACCTTCCTTACCTACAGGTGACGTAAGGTAAAACGCTCTCGGTATATTGTAATTTTAGAAAATATAAAAATAAGTATACTTTTCCACTTAAAAATTCACCCATGATATCGCTTCCGGCGAAACTAGAAGTAGAATTTAAGACATTTTCACAACCAAATGTGGTAAATTTTGTAATTTAAACGAAAAATCTAAACTTAATAATACAGAAAAAAGCCATTTGTCCCTATTTTTTCAGTCACCTGTATACCGACATTTTAGCAGATTATGTGGTAATGTAATTTAAAAGAAACAAAATGAAATATTAAGTGGAAAGTTTTATATTTTTTTTTAATGTTTAACAACTAGAAATAAAAGCAGCAAAGCAGAAAAATTCCAGAGAATCTTTTCAAGCAAAACTAATACGATTTTCGCAATATTTTCACTTGACGAAGAAGTTTATATGTGCGTGGAAGTTGGAAATGGAACTATGAAAATAACAGCATCGGTGTAGTATTTATTTTACCAGAAATGAGCTTCGTTTTCGATGAACAATGGGTAATTGTCTGGTATCTGTGTTTATACAGAGCACTTGTTTCGATTACAGAACTTTGGCAGAGCGATGGAGTCTGAGTCTGGAGAAGTCCGCATTCAAATTTATTTTGATTTTTTAACCAGTTGGCGCGAATCCAATGTTTAGAACAGCTAAATCGAGATCTGAGATACGGAGCTAATTATAGAGATTGGGACATATTTTATTTTTTGTAAAATCTCGCAGACACGACTCCGCTGCACGTTGAGGTAGGCAAAATTTCCGATAAAGGAAATGTCTTTGCAGGGAAATTTATTTCAGTCAAAATTACATTATTGGAAAAACGTGACGATATGAACTTTGCTCGCAAATATTTGATCGCATTCTTACACGATTCTACAACTGCGGCTCTTGGTAATAAAAACTGCAGTCTTTGAATATCCTTCGACAAATTTTACCAAAAATTATATTAGAACATAAATTTTTCACTTTAATCTGCACTGAATATAAAGTAGCAGTATTAATATATAAGGGATTATTAAAATTTATATCCAATATTGTATTTCAAGTAACTTTGAAACTGCTCTTAGAAACTTCGATTTATTGCCTTTACAAATCCCTTTTTACAATCTATAACCCACTTTCAAACTTCAATAATATAGAATAGAACCAACCATATATTTCCAAATACATTACACGAAATAGAATACAGATAGATGGCTGAAACACCTATACAGTATAGTGTGTTCAAGAAAAAAAATCTGTTGTGGCCAGCACAATACCTCTCGCCACAGAATTTCAAGATTTTCTAAATACACGTAGTTAATTTGTCACCAGAAGTGTGGAATTTACTTGTCGAGGAAAATAAACCATATGGAATTGGAAAATCACTAAATTTAGAATGAGAAATTATATCCCCATATCTGCTTGTCAAGGCGCCCTATTGTATTTAACATTTCTTGTATACCTACATTCTACACCAAAAATTGTACTTACATATATCTATTCCTTATATTTAGATTGTTTAATTTTAAATTCATTATATGAAGAAATTTTGTCCTCTTCTAATTTTTCGAAATGTTTCCAATTCATTGTCAGGATTGACTGTATTTTTGAAGGATATATGTAATAGACCTATAATCTTAAATATTTAACTACTAATACATTAAGAAATAATATAATGTATATGTACTTCCCAGAAAAACTCTTTAGTAATATCTATGAATTTCTGACACTGACATTTATCTGTCAGTTACAAACAGTTCAACTGGTCAACTATTTTCCATGGCATCCTTTCGGCTGTAAAATTTATTATAACGTTATTTTATTTATTATATTTCTTTTATCTCTAAATCCATAGAATATATAATAAAATATTTAAATGTATCAGATAGAGAATTTAATTTTCTTTAATATTACCAAGAAAAATTTTCAAAAAATATTATTTAGAAGATTTTTTTTCAAGAATCTTCTACTTCCGGTTGTCCAATTGTTACCAAAACCTTTTCAGATCTTCCCATGAATGTCCGATTGGAAAATACGTAATTAAACAATTTTTAAGTCTTATAGTTTTTGAGTAATCGTCCTTCCAACATCCTACATACATACACACACACACACATACATCCACACACACACACACATACATCCACACACACACACACACACACACACAGACATCATCATAAAAATGTTAAAATCGGATTGTAGGGACCTTAAAACGTGCTTATTCAATAAAATCTAGATATGCGATTTTTAGCATGAATCCAATACCTCTCTCAGCGAGAGGTAAAAAGGGCAACTTTGTAATTTAAATTGTAGGCCCAAAATTTATAATAGACAATAGCCGCTTGTCTTTAAATTTTCAATCACCTCTATATATTTTTAGCTTTATTTTATTTTTCACTGAATTAAATTTTATTAGCTTTTTAACGTTTTTCTATATTTTTATTAAGTTTTTCAATTTGATATGAAGGAACAAAACGTTTTAAGGTTCTTAGATTCCATTTCTAACATTTTCACGATGATGTCTGTGTGTATGTGTGTATGTATGTATGTATGTGTGTGTGTTTGTGTGTGTGTATGTGTGTGTTTGTGTGGATCCTCTTTACGCCCTTACTCAAATACTATACAAGCAGATATGGGGGCCTGTGTCAGAATGATAATTAGTAATTATGTACATAGATTTTTTCATTAAAAAATTTCTCAACTCGCGTAGTTAATTTGTCACCAAGAGTATGGAATAAACCACATGAAATTGGAAAATCACTAAATTTGGAATGAAAAATTATGATATTTGACATCTATGTACATAATTACTAGCTATCATTCTGACACGGGCCCCCATATCTGCTTGTCAAGGCCAACAAAGTAACATAACTGCTCGCGCCCTATTGTATTTAACATTTCTTGTATACCTACACTCCACACCAAAAATTATACTTACATCTATTCTTTATATACAGATTTTTTAATTTTAAATTCATTCTATGAAGAATTTTTGTCCTCTTATAATTTTTCGAAATGTTTCCAATTCATTGTCGGGATTAACAGTATTTCTGAAGGGAAGGGTATGTGTAATATACCTATAATTTTAAATATTTAACTATTAATACAATAAGAAATAATATAATGAATGTACTTCCCAGAAAAAAACTTCAGTAATGTGTCTGGATTTTTGACACTAACATTTATCTGTCAGTTACAAATATTTTAATATTTCAGTTGATTTCCATGACATTATTTGGACTATGAGATTTATTACAACAGATTATTATAAAATAATAATAATTATGATTAAAAATGGTAAAATTTACCATGATTTAGTTATGCCTAAAATGGAATATTTAGCTTTTGGATCTTAGCTAATAAATATATAATTGATTGAAATTAAGTGTTTTTAAACGATGTTAAGTAAAATAGAAAATATAAAAATCACAACGCATTTAACTCTGAATCTGCATGTGAATAATTTGCTATAATTAACAAAACAACTAAACTCCAAAATGAAAAATTTATTTTGGTTTGGGTATAAACACGGCTGAGTGCTAGCCAACTAAAAGCACATCGAACACGAAATTTTTTAATGTAGGTACTTCTAATTTTACAAACAGATTATAATTTGTATGAGTAAAATTTTGTGTAAGCATACCAATCTATTGCCCATTAACACCAATAATCATTTAATTTTAACTATGCATTAACGAAAAAAATAATTTTACAGGAATATTAGAAGTATTGAAGATTGTTTCACACACAATACTCGTTAATATACATATTTGAATTATAATAAAAGTGCAAGAGTTTAAGAATACAAAATATTGCTAATGTATTTTTTCGCAGGTCGGTTTTAAGCCTAAAATGAATTTATATCAGATAATTAGGAAAAGCTAAAATTATTTAAAAATTATAATGGCGTGATGTGACTATATTTTTATTTTTAAATAATATAATACTAGACAAAAAAAATGTGTTGTGGTCAGCACAATACCTCTCGCCACTTCCATTTTTGGTTAGGTTAGGGCGCGAGCAGTCATGTAACATTGTTGGCCTTGACAAGCATATATGGGGGCCCGTTTCAGAATGGCAATTAGTAATTAAATACATAGATGTCAAATGTCAGAATTTTTCATTAAAAATTTCAAGATTTTTTAAATTCACGTAGTTAATTTGTCACCAGGAGTGTGGAATTTACTTGTCGAGGAAAATAAACCACATGGATTTGGAAAATTTAACTTTTCTTGTATACCTACACTATATACCAAAAATTCTACTTACATCTATTTTTTATATTTAGATTTCTTAATTTTAAATTCATTCCATGAAGAAAATTTGTCCTACTCTAACATAATTTTTCGAAATATTTCCAATTCATTGTCGGGATTGGCAGTATTTTTGAAGGGTATATGTAATATACCTATAATTTTAAATATTTAACTATTAATACAATAAAAAATATATGTACTTCCCAGAAAAAATCCTCAGTAATGTGTCTTGATTTTTCACACTGACATTTATCTGTCAGTTACAAACATTTTAATATTTCAGTTGGTTTCCATGACATTATTAGGACTATGCGATTTATTACAACATATTATTAATACCTTATATTTCTTTATCTCTAAATCTATAAAAGAAATAATAAAATATGTATATGTCTCAGATAGAGAAGGTATTGCAAGACAAAAAATTCAAAAAATAATATTTAGAAGATTTTTTTAAGATCCTGCTACTTCCGGTTGTCCAATTCTTACCAAAATCTTTTCAGCTCTTCCCAGTAATGCCTGATTGAGAAATACGTAGTTAAACAGATATTAAGTATTACAGTTTTTGAGAAATCTTCCTTTCAATCGACTCATACACACACACATCATCGTAAAAATATTAAAATCGGATTGTAGGGACCTTAAAACGTTCTTAATCATTAAAATCTAAATATGCTATTTTTAGCATAAATCCAATACCACTCTTAGCGAGATGTAAAAAATAAAATATCCATATTTAAAAAATAAATAGTTATTAAATATTTAGGGAAGGGTTATATGACGTAAGTATGGTATGATCATGTTAGAAGACTGGTAGAGAAAGAAATTGTTAAAACCAGCTGTTGCCATGCCATAACATACCACAACATAATCGCGACGCTGATCTACTATCCCTTTCCCTCCCAGTCTACTTGTCTTCTTCCACGATCCTACCATGCTCACGTCATATATCTCTTCTCCAAAACATTAAATTGCGACTAACATTATTATTACAAACCAATGTTGAGTTTTACCGTCCGTCACCTTTAGGTAAGGAAGGCTATTATATTTGGTCAAAATTTGATGGACAGTTTTTAATGAATAAGCACGATTTAGGGTCCTTAGAATACAATTGTATTATTTTTAAGATGATGTCTGACAATGCAAATTTTATTGTTTACTGTGAATTACTTTAAGTCACTAGCAATTAAAGAAATGTTTAACCATTCATTTAAGTGTTACTTGAGCAACGAAATTTCAATGGACAAAATGTCATTTTATAATTAGATGGTGGTAAAAGGATGTGAAGTGTATAAAAATTCAATTTTGTTGTATTAAATTCTTTAAATAAGACCTTAACAAAGAACGATACGAAATGTAAAAGTAATTTATTTTACAGAGAGAATTTATGTCGTGGTAGAAACGATTTATTCTTCTTACAACCCTTTCATTCTTTATTCATTCATAGTCTTAACAGAGTAACTGACTCCCTCATAATTAAAATCCAATAGTTATTTCGTAATTTGAACATGAAAATGTAATTAAATATCCGCGACCACATGAGTATACATGTAATAAATCTCAATAATTTAAATCTCTGAGGTAGAGATAAATGTACATTTTAGATTATCCTTACTTTACTTGTGTAAAATTTATAAAGACCACTTTAATAAATTGGTTACGTTCGAAAGCTGAAAGGCAGAAAATAAAGTAAAATAAGAGGTTTTTACTGTGGTGTAATGGTATGTAACAGTAATGTATGCATAAGTGATACAAGTTTAATATCATGGCATCATCAACTGTGCACTTGCTGTATCAATTTAAGTAGTTTTCCGCTTCGTACTTAATATGCGAACTTTTCAGAGCAAATCCCCCAGGAAGTTTTTGTCAGTTTAATAAAGTTGGGAAGGATGTGTATGCAAGGCAACGTATAGTATGCAAAGCGAAGCAAAGGGATCACCTCGTTCATCTCACATGCATTATCGATATGAGATGGAAATTTCATTCAAAAATAATTTATAATTACAGGATCAGCTTCGAAATAAGTAGCTAAATGTAATTTTCAATATAAAAGATGATACGAACGAGAAAATAAAATGTGAATAAAGTGGATTACGCAGGATGAAGCGATGAAATGACAGATTAAAATTCAATGTTTTGAATAAATTTTGAAAGGATGAAACGAAGTTAATTGATTGAATGTTTTTTGTATGCCATGAAAAATGCATTTCCATTTTATGTAGGATTGATATGATTAAAATAAATGAATAATAAAATTTGTTTACCTTTGTAAATATATTACAAATACAGGTCGTATTTCTAAAAGACATTTTCCGTCGACCGTTTATTAATAGGCTATCTTAATGTATAGAAAATCATTCATTAATGACCCCTATTAATGCATGATTTTTTATTAATAAACGATTTATTGGGTGCGTTCACCACATGGAACACAGCATGTATTGCTAACGCTAAGTTGTAGCAAAAAGGTAGACAGAATTAAAAGTCATGCTTTTGACACTTACTAGCTAGGTATATTCACGTAGCATACCTTTAAAATGAATTTGAAAGAATAAAATTCCTCAAATAACATAAAAAAACCGCTTGTGTTGTCTAGCATTAAGTAAACTGAACGCACCCACTGAAAACAATTGATGACAAAACTTATTGATTTTCTGACGTAAAATTTGATGTTCGGTCAACCATTACTAACCTAAAAAAAATTTTCATGGAATAAAATTAGATTTTCCATTTAAGTAACATACGGTCAACGAAAAAATATTGTATCTAACACGTGTGTTAATTGGCGATTAATGATCTCAACAATTAACGTGTTCGCTACGCTCACGCGTTAAAATGTCTCGATCATTAATCGCCCACATTAACACACTTGATAGTTAAATAACTAATAATTTAAATACATATTCTGGGCAACTAGATTTATTACAACAGATTATTCTATATTATTATATACTGTATCTCCAAACCTATACGAGATATAATAAAAATATTAAATGTGTCAGATTGAGAATTTAATTATCTTTATTATTTGTAGTAATAAATTTTCAAAAGATAATATTTAGACATTTGTTTTTAGAAACTACCACTTCCGGCTGTCCAATTGTTACCAGAACCTATTCAACTACACGGTTTTTAATTTTACAGGATACCAATGCATATTTGTGTATAGTAAGTATATAAATACATAATTTACTTTTCCTGTGAAGAACATAAAGATTTGTACAGCTTAGATCAAAATCTTATGTAAAGTAAAGAGTTAATTAAACTCAACTTCCCTTGATAAATTCGAGGGATAACAGCTGTCCGACCTCAAACTACAAGATAAAAGCCTACAACATTTTTAAATATTCATAATATTCAAGATATTCCGTGAATATGGAAGTATATCCTGATTTTTTAAATAACCCTATAATCAATCATCTTTACGTCAAGATATAAAAGGAATGTTTATAAAACAGATATTTAATACGTTATGGATCAATATTTTTTGAGTTCCCATTATTTTGATAAATAATACATTAGAGTTATTCTGCAATAACTCTCAGCGTTACCTAGTTTTATAGCCAGGAGTATTTTCAGAACTAGGCAACAGATAAAAATAGAAATTTTGAGGTAATGAAATCGAGAAATTCGTTGCGTTAGGTTAGTCGGTCACACATATTTTCTGGATAATTAAAGAAAAATAATAACTGTTAAATCCTTGTTGCCCTTTTCATCATGTACGTAAATTTTACTTAAAGATGACAAATTATAATCTACAATTTTATTCTAATATAGTGTTCATTTTATTAATTAAATTAGAAAAAAAAATCAATTTTACAAGACTATTTTAAAGAGCGTATTTTTTTTTCAACCAGTGGCTTTAAAACTGTGGGCCCATATATTTTTACCTCTCGCTAAGAGAGATATTGGATTCATGCTAAAAATCGCAAATCCAGGTTTTAATGATTAAGTACGTTTTAAGGTCACTACAAACCGATTTTAATATTTTTACGATGATGTGTGTGTGTATGTCTGTGGGGACGTTGGAAGGACGATTTCTCAAAAACTATAATACTTAATATACGTTTAACTACGTTTCTTCAATCGGACATTACTAGGAGGGGCTGAAAAAGCTTTGGTTTTAATTAGACAACCGAAAGTAGCAGATTCCTAAAAAAATCTTCTAAATATTATTTTTGAAATTTTTTGTTCGTGCAAGTATTCAAGAAGAGTAAATTCTCTATCTGATACATATAAATATTTTATTATATCTTTTATAGATTTAGAGATAAAGAAATATAAGGTATATTAATATATTTGTAGCTGACAGATAAATGTCAGTGTTAAAAATCCAGAGACATTACTGAAGATTTTTTCTGGGAAGTACATACATTATGAATGCAAACATTTCGAAAAATTAGAAGAGTAGGCCGAAATTTCTTCATAGAATGAATTTAAAATTAAAAAATCTAAATATGAAGAACAGATATAAGTAAAATATTTGGTGTAGATTTTAAGTGTACAAGAAATGCTAAATACAATAGGGCCCGAGCAATCATGCGACTTTGTTGGCCTTGACAAGCAGATATGGGGGCCCTTGTCAGAATGATAGCTAGTAATTATGTACATAGATGTCAAATATCATAATTTTTCATTCTAAATTTAGTGATTTTCCAATTCCATATGGAATGTGCTATAGAGACATGATAACCAATATTTTATGGCCATTTTTTGATGATATGGATTTATGGATTATTGAAAACCAAATTTGATGGACGTCTGTTTTCGCGTAAAGATGACGTCAATTGGCCAACAAGATCATGCGATTTAACACCGTTAAATTATTTCATGTGGGGCTTCGTGAAAAATGAATTTTGTAAGGATTATTCGGTTGTCATTTTTTAGAGCAAATGGATGTGTGTTGCTCCTTGAATTTTTTGTACGATGTTTAATAAATTAACTGTATGTTATGTATTTTGTGTACATGAATTGTAACAATGTGTAAGATCTTATTACCCTGAAGAAGGTGCAAGGGTGCACCGAAACATTGGTATAGTAAGAATAAATGCTGTTTGACTGAACTTTCGAGTAATTGTTAACACTTTATAAGGATAATCTAAGAACATTTGCAGAGCTCAAAGTTAACATTGAGTGCGTAATTCGTGAGATTGAGTCACAATTATGCACAAATGTGATCGAAAATTTTGTCAAAAGAATCGATGTTTCGTGGTGGACATTTATCGGATATTATTTTTGATTCATAAATTGTAGTTTCTACAACATATTTCAATTAAATTATTCCGAGCTTTTATCCAAAATGTGTGTTTTATTTACAAGGTATAAATAAATATTTTCAGTTTTTATTTACGTTCGTAATTAAAATAAATACAAAAATCAATATGTTAAATTATTGTAAATAATAAAATATTGATACAAAACTTGCAAACATAAAAATCATTTACTTCTTTAAAATACAAAAATTATAAATATTATGTGTGAAATATTTCGTTAAAAATATTCGATATGTGGTGGTATTTTTCTGTATTACAGAAAATTTAAGTAGAACAAATGCAAGGCGAAGTTTGACATCAATGATTTAAATATGTTAAGAACATAAAAAATTGTTAGAATTTAATTTTATTAAATTTATTATAGAACTAATTAGTTAGACGTTTGTAAATACATGCCCTAAAAATGTTAAAAGTTTTTTATCACTAATCATTGTAATTTAATAATTTTCTATTAAACATTGTTTTGAATCATTTTTCTAACAACCCTCGTATGGTACAATTCACGATCATTTCTTAGACTTTTTAATC
The DNA here is from genome assembly GCA_951394225.1 of Harpalus rufipes. Lineage (NCBI taxonomy): Eukaryota > Metazoa > Arthropoda > Insecta > Coleoptera > Carabidae > Harpalus > Harpalus rufipes. Next base: position 62,146,337 of record OX596275.1, read on the forward strand.
ATTAAAATAACAATACAGAGATAACCACAAATGGAAAACTTATAGCAAATGAAAACAGGTACTTATTGTGTAAATTTTTACTTGTTAAAATGCATTACAAGAATCGCTATTAGAGAACTGTGTAACTGTATGCTGTACAAGTGTACAATTTGCAGTAAAATTCCTGCACATTCCTAGAAGTAAGAAATTTCGTTTTGGAATACGAAATCAGAATCCGAACATTAAAGCCCTTGTAATATGTAATCCATTTGGAAACTGTAAGCATACGCAATGACCTAAAAACTAAAACAGAAAAAAACTAAAATTATTACAATTCAGAAGAATACACCTACGAAAACGTATGTCGTTTAAGAAAATAGAAGACCAAAATAAAGAAGAATTTCACAAGGCTGGAAAAATCTGGGTCTTTAAAGACAATCATGAAAGGCAAATTAACCATCATAGAAAAAGCAAAAAAATATATAACACATGTATAATACCATGCTTAACTTATGGCTTCAATACTTGGATTATGTCAAAAAAACAAACTAATGTGGCCAACACATTACCTTCCGTCAATCCTGTGTATTATATACAAATTCCATACATAAATTTTCTTGCAAAAGTTCCCATATTTCTAGTAAAATTATTTCATAAACAAACTATGCAAATTGCACTGACATTGACATGTTCTTTTTTAGCTTTCCCCATTCGCTAGGCGTCGCTATTTTTTATTTACTTCTTCTACTCATTTTTGTTTTGCGTGTCGTACTCATTCAGTTCCTTTTCTCTCGTCTTCCGCTATGCAGTCCTTTCACCTTATCTTTGGTCTGCCACTGTTTCTTCTGACTTCTACTACTAAACTATTCATTCTTCTTTCAATATATTCTTCATCTCTACTAATGGCATGTTCAAAGCAATGTAATCGTCTCTCTTGTATCTTTCTAGAAACCTCTACCACTCTAGTCATTACCCTTTTTCTTTAATTCTTATTTTATCTTTCCGTATCTTCCTCAACATCTATTTCAACATCTTCATCTCTGCTACATTCATTTTCTTTTTATTTATACTGACATCAGTCAATATGAATTATCTGAATATATTAGCTATTTGTATAGTTAGCATAGCTCACACACACACACACACACACACACACACACACACACACACACACACACACATACACATCCACACACACACACACACACACACACAGACATCATCGTAAAAATGTTTTTATCGAATTCTGGAGACCTTAAAACGTGATTATTCACTAAAATCTGAATATGCGATTATTAGCATGATTCCAATACCTCTCTTAGCGAGAGGAAAAATAAAAAAAATCTGTTGTGGCTAGCACATTACCTTCCGTCAATGCTGTGTATTATGTACAAATTCCATACATAAATTTTCTCGCAAAATATTCTATATTTCCAGTAAAATTATTTCTTAAATATGAACTGTATAAATTACAATGGCATCTTCTGTATTATATAATTTACGTTCCTGGTGCATTTAAGAAAGTATTGTCTCAATTTCGACAAAAATGTGGGATGCGATTCTGTACCTCTGATTCTGAACTATTTTTTAAAAAAAAGTCGTTTCGTTGCTTTTGAAATCCCTATTATTAACAACAATTGGCATACGTTCTAAGAAAATATCTTCCTTGTACGATAGTAAATTCCAGAAAATATAATGATAATATTTAAATATTGGCTCACGAGTACTTTCTCATTAGAAATTCATACTTTCAGCATTCTTGCGTTTTAAGTTGGTGTTTACATAAAATAAGCTTGTTATGAAACTAAAATAATTCCCGGAAGGATATTGCAGAATGCAGAAACATTTATTCAGTTGGAACATCCTTGGTCTAATATTTCATAGCCGCGTTGCAACATCTTGAAACAAAAGACGATAGTGTTGTTATGTGTAGAAGTTTTTGTTTATTTGTTTGTTTTAAGTAATCTGATTTGTAATGCTAATGGATGCCGTTGTATTCAGCTTGTCCGGTTGGTAGTACTGCTGCTGGTTCGGCTGCAGTTTCAGGTGACGAAGTTTCTTAATAAGCTTGCGGTATTCACTGCATGTTTCAAAACCAATCCCAAACTTGTTTTGTCATGTAAACAACAACTAACTTTATGTTTTACTCGAGATCAGATAGTTGCACATTTTACGAATTATGTTTGTAAGATGTTGCGCTCCATTCTTTGTGTCGTATGCATGTTTCTTTGTAGTTTTTATGAAGATATTTATTCTAATTTGCAATTCCTTATTCGTACGAAGTAACGTAAGCGAATTAGGTGATTTATATTAAAAAGTAGTTCCACTACTGCTAGCCAATCAGGTAATAGTATAAAAATTTCACTTGTAATTCGATATCTTTCGTTTAACTTCGGCATCAAGTTTGAATATCGGTACTTCTGTCAAATCATAAACCGTTTGATAGGTTAATTGATGTTTGTTGGGTTTTGTGTTTATTTAGATTTAAAAAGAAAATCACGACGTAAGTTCAAACCAACCTCAAACAACAAACAATCAAAACAAAATAAATCTGCCAGATGAAGAATGGTCGATAATAAACCGTGCACAACTTCTGATTGGCCAGCGGTATAAAATTTTAGTTAAGGCAAGGTAGAAAGTTGAATATTGGGCAACTATTGCTTTACATGTTTTACCTTACTTCTTACTTTACTTGAATATAAATCATTACTAGCTCTAGTACACGCTCAACTTTTTACGTTACCGATACTATTCACGTTACCTCTTAAGTTACTTCATTATAAATCCGGCTTTAGACTTAAGGCATGTTTAACTACGGATTCCTCAATCTAATATTAATGAGAAGAGTTGAATAGGTTTGGTAACAATTGGACAACCGGAAGTGGTAGTTTCTTAAAATAATTCTTGTAAATATTATTTTTTTGAAAATTTGTTATTGCAAACAAAGATCATTAAATTATCAATGTGATACATTTAATTTTTTTATTATATCTTCTATAGATTTAAAGATATAATATATAATAATATATACACTAATCTGTTGTAATAAATCTCGCTGCCCAAACAACTCCATGGAAACCAGTTGAGATATTTAATATTTATTGACATTACTGAAAGCTTCTTCTAGGAAGTAGGTACATTTAATATTTCTTACTATTTCATTAATTAAATATTTAAAATTATAAATACATTAATATTATATATCCTTAAGAAATACCACTAATACGAATACCGTCAATGAATTTGAATTTTTTTGAACATATTAGAAGAGTAGGACAAAATTCCTCAGAACAAAAAAATACTTGAACGTACAATTCGTTACTTATGTAACATAAAACGGAAATGGCGAGAGGTATTGCACTGACCACAACATTTTTTTTACTCTCGCTAAGAGAGATATTGGATTCATGCTAAAAAACGCATATTCAGATTTTAATGAATTAGTATGTTTTAAAATCCGTAGAATTCGATTATAACATTTTTGATGTCTGTGTGTAACTATGGATTCCTTAATCTAACATTCATGAGGAGAGTTGAATTGGGTCTGGTAACAACTGGATAACCGGAAGTAGTAGTATTTTAACAAAAATCTTCTAAATATTATTTTTTGAAAATTTATGTTATTACAAATATTAAAAAACAAAATCTTTATCCGACACATTTTTTTTTTTATTATATCTGCTATAGATTTATAGATATAGAAATATAATCTATAAATAATCTGTTGTTGTAAATCTCACACCTCAAACATCTCCATGGTAACCAGTTGAGAAATTAAAATGTCTATGAGAAAAACCGAAAAGCTTTTACCATGTATTCTATAGGTATTTTTTTTTACAAGAACAACAAACCTTCTGAATATGACGCTAGAGGTGATTATTTTCGTCTCTAATTTGAAAATGGTTACAGATAAAATTATGAAACTTGGTATATATGCTACATGAATACATCATATTTATTATTTTGTATGTTATTTACAACAGTCTTTGATAGGTGGATTTTAGAATTTTTATAATAAGTAATAAAAATAACTTGTTCTTATTACTATAGCTTTATATAACTTCACTTAAAAACTTGAGAATTATTTTAATAAGAATAATAATAATTAGTATGAAGACTAGGGATCTAACTATTATTAATCATTTTTAAAATTATAATTATATATTGTTATTTTGTATTCATTATATGCGCTCCGTCTCATGCTTTCAAGTACAAATATTCATCTCAGATATATTTATCTTGCTGGACTCAATTTGTCTCCAAGCATATTCTTAATTATCATTGTAATGTAATCAGGACATCTATCACGGAAACTATGTAACATAAATAATATATAATATTAATCAAGGGACACAAATTGTCACCTTATTCTACTTGATGTTGTAGCATGATGGCTAATAGTAATCAGCAATATACATTTGAATAGATATTAAACTGCTGTTAATAATCAAATAGTTCCACATTTTGCGCAATACATGCATTTGTAGCATGTTGGAGTTCTTATATAAGACTGGTTTCTTTTCAGTTTCCATGTTGTTTATATTGACCATTTTCGCTCCTATATTTCAGGTATGGTTGTATTATTTTCCAATACCAATGAAAATAGTCGAATTCAATGTAAAAGTATAAATTTCAATATCTTGTCTAGATATAGGTAACGCGTTGTATTTCAACAAAAAATAAATTAAATTTTATTTAAAACGTTTTTCATAAAATTTGAAATTCAATTTAAATCAGACAATAAATGAAAAATCCAGTGTGGTTAGCACATTATATCTTTCGCCATACATTTGAATATGAAAAATTAAATATAAAAAATATTTATTTCTTCAATTACCATCATTCAAATATAATGTACAAATTTTTAATTGTATTATAAAATATGAACTCATATTTATCATTTATATTATCACGAATAAAATTTTCATATATAAAATATCACCTATGATTTAATCTATTCATATGAAAATTCATAAATAATAATTATTTTTCACGACCGAGACAGAAAGTCGGTTTTTATGAAATCAAAATATATTATAATTTAGCATAAACATTTGTGAACTATATATTATTAAGTACTACAACCAAATCAATGCTGTGTATTATACATTAATAAATTAATTCGTAATAATTTCCTATTCAACGTCTTTTAATAAAAAAATTATGTTAGTAGTGGCGCAGGAAAATGAAAAATAAAAAATAATTTTCCGAATTTTGATTGAGAATCAGTACATCGAAATGTACATACATATATGGCCTCAATTTTTTTACCGTTTGTAACACCATGTATATAAAACCAAAAATCTGATGTGGCCAGCACAATACCTTCCGTCAATCCTGTGTATTATGTACAAATTCCATATATAAATTTTCTTGCAAAAGATTATAAATTTGCAGTAAAATTATTTCATAAACAAACTATGCAAATGGCATTTCACACTGACATCTCCTTCTTCTTCTTCTTCTTTAGCTTTTCCCATTCGGTAGGGGTCGCTATTTTTTATTTTCTTCTTCCATTCATTTTTGTTTTGCGGGTCGTTTAACTGTTAAACCTTCAAATGAGGCTACTTCCGGTTCACCAATTATAACCAAAATCTAATCACTTGTTTTTCTAGATGTAAATTTCAGGAATACGAAAAAATTATAATTTTTGGAATCGCGGTATTGAAGCTATACGAATCCGAAACTTTCATCACACACACACACACACACACACATACACACACACACACACACACACACACACACACACACACACACACACACACATACATATATCATCGTAAAAATGGTAAAATCGTATTACAGGGACCCTAAAACATGCTTATTCAGTAAAAACTCATCATTGAATATTTTAACCAAAGACAATACCTTTCTTACCTAAAGGTGACGGAAGGTAAGTTTCATCCTGTATACACCGCGTGATATGATGATTTTTAGCATTCCTCGTTGAATTGAAGCTCTCTATTTTTCGAAAAAAAAACATACATTTCTCCCTCTTGGTGTATAATAGTATATTACAAACCGAAGAGGAAAATGCTCCATCACAGTTCAGCATTGACTTATGCGTGTGAGGCTGGAATAAGATTTCTCGCGAGATGTGTGTACATACTATTTTATTAACAATCAATTAGTAACCCTTGAATAGTATATAATAGTTTATTTGTTTAGTCTACTTTAGTATAATGATTCATAACAGTGTAATTACTAATAAATGGTGAATAATATACTAGTTTTGTAGAAATATTATTTCAATTTTAAAATGCAAGACATAAACAAACATGTAGGATAATATCACGGATATAGGTTAAAACTCACTTTTTATACCTCAATTACTATGCTGAATAAATAATGAGTTATGTGCATATGTCAGAGTCAAAAGGCCGAGAAAAAATCCACAATTTTATTAAATAATTTCGCATCCTCCACTAAGAATGCAAATTAATTTATTGCAGCAGAAAATTAATATTCATATCCTGCAAAAGCTCTAAAAATTGCAGTACATATAAAATGAATCATTTTGAAGAAACAATTTTAGGATGAAAATTTATTGGCTTCAGCAAGGCCAGTTTCATAAATTAATTAAAACTTTTTACCTCTCGCTAAGAGAGGTATTGGATTCATGCTAAAAATCGCATATCCAGATTTTATTGAATAAGCACGTTTTAAGGTCCCTACAATCCGATTTTAACATTTTTACGATGATGTCTGTGTGTGTGTGTGTGTGTGTGTGTGTGTGTGTGTGTGTGTGTGTGTGGATGTGTGTGTGTGGGATGTTGGAAGGACGGTTACTCAAAAACTATAAGACTTAAAATTTGTTTGACAACGTATTTCCCAATCGGACATTCATGGGAAGATCTGAAAAGGTTTTGGTAACAATTGGACAACCGGAAGTAGAAGATTCTTGAAAAAAAATCTTCTAAATAATATTTTTTGAAAATTTTTCTTGGTAATATTAAAGAAAATTAAATTCTCTATCTGATACATTTAAATATTTTATAATATATTCTATAGATTTAGAGATAAAAGAAATATAATATATAAAATAATGTTATAATAAATTTTACAGCCGAAAGATTGGCCATGGAAAATAGTTGACAATTTAAATTATTTGTGACAGATAAATGTCAGTGTCAGAAATAATGAGTAATGAAAGAAAAATGTACTTGGAGAATCCCTTAATTCTTGATCTGTGACTATTATGGAGATGACAAGTCTAGGTTGAAGGACTTAAATTTGTTTCAAACATTATGCGACAATGTGCACCAGCACTGTAGACTAGAGTAACTTTGAATTGCGAAAAAGCTATCAAATTCTTCTCAAGTAAGTTGTAAATATTGACAAAATTACACATCGATATAAGAATAATCGGAGTGCAATCTATCCGTCACTTTATTAAAGGGAATTAGTGTTATTTAGATATAACAAGTATGAAAAATTAAATGTAAAAGAAGATATGTAAGAATAGATGCACAATCCAGATATATACATATTAGACCGCCCAAAATTAATGTTTTTAGTAGAAGAATACGAAGAGAAAGTAAACAAGGTTGTTCGAATTGAAAATTGCTGTTACCAGCCTAATATTTATATATGGTAAACTCTACTTTGTAATTTATTGTAACATAATTTATGGTAAAATATCTTTATGTTGAGACATGCTATTATTGAATAATAAAGAAGTTTAAACGTCATAGATTTATATGAATATATTATTTGTATTTATAAAAATAGTCTTTGCTTTATGCATACAGCCAGGTAAAATATACGGCGAGAGGTTATGTGCTGGCCACATCAGATTTTTTAATTTGTTCCACGTTATTTGAACTTGTAACTAGAGAAAAACTTAAAACTCAATTGAGACAAGCGGGCCATACGTGATTTGCAATCAACGAAGAGTTTCGTTCCGGTGGTTCTAATGGAAACGATGACCGTAGTTTGGATGGGTCGCTGTAGGCCTGTTATCCTATTAAGTTACTTTAGAATCTCGGATTGTGTTACAACAAGTGTAATGTAATATAGTTCTAGTATGTGATAATGACGCATGACCACTATCGAATTCGTGTGGCACACTGGGGTCCTCCACCACACAACAAGTTGAAACACAGGTCTATGATATTGACTATTAAAGTTTTAATAAAGTTATTAGTTTTCATAAATTCTGTTACAATTACCGACTTAGGCCTGGTATTTTCACTTGCGAATAAATAAAACTATAGATACAGTACCGGCCAAATGTATATCACCTTTAAGTTTTTTCAACATAACTTGACTTATAGAGAATTGATGTCTATAAAATCATAATATATTTTGATATTAGGTATAATTTACTTAATAAAAAACTTTTCACTAAATAATAGTAACAATAACGCGGAAAAAATAATTTTATTCAAATATCTGAAAATAAGAAATATTTAATAATGAAGTTAGTAAATAATTAACACTAAATAAAATTAATATTTTGTTGCAAATCCTTTTACGTCGATCGCAGCTTGGATGAGTCTTGGTATAGACGCGATGAGTGCGTCGATTGCTGCTGAGGGATCTTCGTCCACTCCTCCTCAAGTTGGGCGAACTTCTTGGCTGCGCTTGCCGCTCGTTTGCCGGCCAAATGTCTTTCCAGCTCATCCCACAACGGTTCAATAATATTTAAGTCAGGCGACTGACTTGGCCATTTCATAAGAGTCAGACGATGGCGTCGGAACCATTCTTGCAAATCACGCGCGCGATGCTTCGGATCATTATTCTGCTGGTAGATGAAGCCAAGACCATGAAGACGCTTTCCATATGGAAGCATTACATTTTTGAGGATGTCTGTACATTTTTCGATCCATGATACCATGATTTCTGTAAAGAGGACCCATTCCTTTTGCTGAGAAAGTACCCCACACCAAGACTGAACCGCCACAATGCTTCATAGTCGGCAGTTGATATTTTGGATTGAAACGTTTGCCTTTAGGGCGACGAATCCATTTTATGCCACCACTATCAACAACATAAACTTACAGGAGTCGCTATTTCCTTCGCAATGTCGGGCGCTGTAAGACGTGGATCGCTGTGGGATACGTGGAGGATGTTGCGATCGACAAGGGAAGTAGTGCAACGTGGTCGGCCGCTTTTCTTCTTCTCAACATAGCCTCCTTGGAGGTTCCAATGTTTAAGAATTTTATTCACCGATGATCTGGCGATGTGAAACTGTTGCGCGAGCTCCTTAATGCGTCCGCCCTTGTTTCCGGCCCTCTATAATAGCTTTTTGTTGTCGTTCGTCTAAATTTAGAGCACCTTTTGTCTTCGCCATATTACAAAATAATAAATAACGCAAAATTTTGCGGTTTCAACTACAGATACAAAGGCAGAATAAGCGAGAAAAAATAAATAAATTCAAAAAATAGCTTGAAACACATGATATTTCTTTTAAAAACTCATCACACATCATGTACAAGATCTAATCTACATCAAATATATACTGTTAAATTTTGAGCGCATTTGATTTATTTTTATAAAAGTTATACTGAAAAAACATAAAGGTGATATATTTTTGGCCGGTACTGTAAATTTAACCTTCGGATAAATATTTTTGGTGTCTTCACTTGCAAATAAATTTATTTGAACGAATAACACCTGTTATTCGCGGAATAAGTTATTCACTAGTTGGGTAACGAATAAAAGGTTTATTCGTATGTACATTTCTACATAGCGCAGATTTATTAACAAAGTAAATATATTAAATATTTTTAATGATTCTGATGATTGTTTGAACTATGAATGAATAAATAATGCGAGAAATCGAAAACGCACGATTAGACAGCGACCTAACCACACACATCAAGGAATTTTTAACAGATTCCGATAGAAAACAAACTGTTCTTATTTTATTATTACAAATTGGGGTTCGTATTTGATCTCAAACTGTGTATACATAGGTAAATCCCTCCTTGGGTAAATCATTATAAAGATCCTGACATTTGATGCTGGTAAAATATTTTCGGATTTTAAATACTTTTATACAATATTCATGTACCTCGAACTGAAAGGAATATACAAAAATTATAAGCGCAATTTTACAATATACATATAATTTCGTTTACCGCGTATGATTACTGCAATATATTACTTCTTAAACTACACTCTCCCGGGGCTAAAAATGCAGAAGGATATAGATGACATTAAGGATGTCAAACAAAATTTTGACAAGCACAGATTCAAAAAAATGGTTATGCAAAACTCCATCCTTCTCTACTGACACAAATTCACTCTGCAAGGTTACCAATTCACGAATGTTAAAATTATTCGACAGATAGCTATTTGTTTTTGTGAAATGTGTGAAAAGACTCATTGGAGTTATTCGTTAAATAAATATATAGAATAAATTTATTTAACGAATACTTATCCGAAACTTTATTTGGAAGTGAAAATACCAGGCCTTAAGAAAGTTATTAGTTTTCATAAATTATGTTACAATTACCGACTTAGGGCCGGTATTTTCACGCGAATAAAGCTATAGATAAATTTAACCTTCGGATAAATATTTTTGGTGTCTTTTCACTTGCAAATAAATTTATTCGAAAGAATAACATCTGTTATTCGCGGAATAAGTTATTCGCTAGTTGGGTAGCGAATAAAAGGTTTATTCGTATGTACATTACATTTCTACATAGAGAAGATTCAGTAACAATGTGAATATATTAAATGTTTTTAATGATTCTGATGATTGTTTGAACTATGAATGAATAAATAATAAAAATAATAAGAAATCGAAAACGCACGATTAGACAGCGATCTAACCACTCACATCAAGGAATTTTTAACAGATTCCGATTGAAAACAAACTGTTCTTATTTTATTATTACAAATTGGGGTTCGTATTTGATCTCAAACAGTGAATACATAGGTAAATCCCTCCTTGGGTAAATCATTATAAAGAGTAAAATATTTTCGAATATCAGATTTTCTTATGTTAATTTAAGGAAATAAATCTGTTGTGGCCAGAAGAACACCTCTCGCCATTTCTATTTTTGGTTACATAAGTATCGTATTTAACATTTTTTGTATACCTACACTCTACACCAAAAATTCTACTTATACCCAATCTTTATGTTTAGATCTTCAGTATTGTTTTGAATTTTCGACACTGACATTTATCTGTCAGTTACAAACATTTTCATTTTTCAATCGGTTTCCACGGCATTATTTTGTCTGTGAGATTTATTCTAACAGATTATTTTATATATTAAATTTATTTTATCTCTAAATCTATAAAAGGTATAATAAAATATTTAAATGTATCAGATAGAGAATTTAATCTTCTTTAATATTTGTAAAAAGTAATATTTAAAAGATTTTTTTTAAGAATCTGCTATTTCCGGTTGTTCAATTGTTCCCAAAACCATTTTAACTCTTTCCATTAATGTCCGATTGAGAAATACGTAGACTTATAGTTTTTGAGAAATCGTTCTTCCAACATTAACACACACACTCACACACACACAGACATCATTGTAAAAATATTAAAATTGGATTATAGGAACGTGCTTAATCATTAAAATCTGGATATGCGATTTTTAGCATGAATCCAATACCTCTCTTAGTGAACGGTAAAAAGTTCCCATGCCAAAACTCATAGACCGCAGTATTCATCAACGCCGCCTCAGTCTGTACCAGCAACAGTGCTTGTAATCCAACAGACCTACGGTGCATAAAGCAACAAAAACCAACGCGGTCTATAAGACCGAAGCGGCGTCGTGAAAAAATAAATTCTTAGTCTAGGTATAAGACCGAGACGGCAGCAAACGTATTAAAATGTTTTTATTATTATTATTATTATTATTATTAAAATTAAAGGATACATACCTACTAAGTAAGTGAATGATATTTGTCATTAATTTCATTTTTTTGGCCCTATTCAAATGTGCGGGAGGTTGTGATTTTTTGTCATCTTCCACATATAGATTTCGCAAACATATGCGCACATTCTGCTAACTAAAATATATCAGTGCGTGAGGTATGTGATATTTTTAATAAACTAAATAAACGTTGTTTTTATAATACATATACACAAAAAATATAATAGGATTTTACATAATTTTTTGCTCTACACGAAACAGATGTTTTTGAACAAATATTGTAATCGTACTAGAGAGCACAGAGACAGATTTTTACATCTCGCTAAGAGAGGTATTGGATTCATGCTAAAAATCGCATATCCAGATTTTAATGAATAAGCACGATTTAAGGTCCATAGAATCCGATTTTAACATTTTTACAATGATGTCTGTGTGTGTGTGGATGTGTGTGTGTGTGTGGGGTTGTTGGAGACACGATTTCTCAAATTGTATAAGACTAAAGACCTGTTTGACTACGGATTCCTTAATCTAACAGTAATGGGAAGAGTTGAATAGGTTCTGGTAACAATTGGACAACCGGAAGTGGTAGTTTCTAAAAGAAAAATTTCTAAATATTATTTTTTGAAAATTTGTTACTACAAATATTAAAGATAATTAAATTTTCAATCTGACACACTTAATTATATACTTGTCGAGGAAAATAATCCACATGGATTTGGTAAATCATAATGTTTCGAATGAAAACTCATGATACTTGACACCTATGTATATTACTAGCCCTCATTCTGACACGGGCCCCCACATCTGCTTGCCAAGATCAACAAAGTCACATAACTGCTCGCGCCCTATGCTACATAAAATGAAAATGGCGAGAGGTATTGTGCTGGCCACAACAGATTTTTTTAATGAAAAAGCACGTTTGAAATTTTCTAAAATTCTATGCGTGGGGATTACTGTATTCGCGATTTCTCATATACTTTAAAAGTTATAAAATATTTACTTTGGATTATAAAAATAGAAATAATGTGAGGTCAGATGTTGATCACATCTACTTTTAACTTCCGTCACTTATAGGTAAGGAAGGTTTTGTCTTTGGTCAAAAAGTTCGATGGTGAGTTTTTAATGAATAAGCACGTTTTAGGGTCCCTAGAATTTACTATTTTTACTATTGTCTGTATGTGCGTATGTGTATGTATATGTACACATTTTTTTCATATTCTCTTCTATACGCCCATATAATGGGTGTTTTTACCTTCCGTCACCTTTAGGTAAGGAAGGTATTGTCTTTGGTCAAAAAAATCAATGATGAGTTTTTACTGAATAAGCACGTTTTAGGGTCCATATAATACGATTTTACCATTTTTACGATGAAGTCTGTATGTATGTGTGTCTGTGTGTCTGTGTGTCCGTGTGTCTGTGTGTCTGTGTGTCTGTGTGTGTGTAACAAAAGTTCCGGATTCCATAACTTCAATACCACGATTCCAAAAATTATAATATTTTCGTATTCCTCAAGTTTACATCCAGAAGAACAACTGATTAGATTTTGGTTATAATTGGTCAACCGGAAGTAGTCTCATTTGAAGATTTAACAGTTAAATTTGATTTATTGACATTTGACGTTATTATAACTTAATGAATATATTATTCTCTATACGATTTGATTACAATTTATACTTCATATTCAATAGATACAGAGTTAAAGAATTTTAAAGAAATTAAATTTTATAATTCAGTCAGCTATGCCAAACTTGGGAACTAGTAATATATTCATATAATTCAAATTGACAGATGTCAGTATCAATAAAAAGTAAATTAATGTGGCAGATATGAGGATGTTGAAGTAGATATTGGGGAATACACGGAAAGATACGGTAAGAAAATAACTCTAGTGTTACAAGTTTTTAGAAAGATACAAGAAAGACGATTACATTGGTTTGAACATGTCATGAGGAGAAATGAAGAATTATATTGGAACAAGAATGAATAGTTTAGTAATAGGATGTTAAAGAAACAGTGGAAGACCAAAGATAAGATGGAACGACTGTATTGCGAAAGATTTGAGAGAAAAGGAACTGAATGAGAACGACATGCAAAAATAGCGACCCCTAACGAATGGGAAAAGCTAAAGAAGAAGAAGATGCCAGTGTCAAGTGCAATTTGAATAGTTTGTTTATGAAATAATTTTACTGGAAATTTAGAATCTTTTGTAAGAAAAATTATGGAATTTATACATTATAAACGAGAATGACGGAAGGTATTGTGCTGGCCACAACAGATTTTTTTTTTAAGCCCGATAGAACTTCAAATTATTGTAAAAAGTAACACAAAAAAATAAATTTTAATCAAATTTATTAATTGACTTGAAAGATCAATACATGGTATTAACATCTGAAAATGATTTCGGGCATATGGCCACCGCGGCTGTTTTTGGTGAAGCGCATTCTGGACGCCCAATTTTGGGCCACTTTTTCGAGCACTGCTGGCCGTATGTCACGAATAACACGAACAATGTTGGCCTCCAAGGCGTCAATTGTTGCTGGTTTATCAGCATAAATCAGTGTCACGTAGCCCCAGAGGAAATAATCGAGAGGTGTCAAATCGCACGACCTTGGGGGCCAATTGACAGGCTCATTTCTCGAAATCAACTTATCGCCAAATTTTGATGGTTGCTGTCGCCGTGCCGTAGCGCCATCCTGTTGAAATCACATCTCATCCGGATCAATGTCGTCCATATTTTCAAACAAAAAATTATTGATCATGGTGCGGTAACGATCTCCATTGACCGTAACGCGAACTCCGGACTAATTTTTGAAGAAATAAGGTCCGATGATGTCACCAGCGTGTAAACCGCATCAAACGGTGCATTTTTCTGGATGTAATGCAGTCTGATATTGCATCATTTAGAGAGTATGTGGTATTAAATCTATCCACAGTTCGACGGATGGCGTGCTTAGATGGACGATTATGTGCGCCATAAAAATCACGAAATCGTCTTTAAGTTGCGCGAATCGACGACTGATTTTCAAAATAAATTTGGATAATTTGGTAGCGTTGTTCAAGCGTGAGTCTATTCATGATGATTTGCCAGAGTATACTGATCATAAATGTCAAAAAGTTAGCGCGGTATGACAGCTCGTTTGACAGTTAACCCTTTCGTAAGTTCTATCTAAGCAAAAAGAAACACCCATTAGAAACCTGATTATATTTTGGTTACATTAGGTCAATCGGAAGTACTCTTAATTAAAGTTTTTAACAATTTTTCTTGAAAAAAAATTATTATTTTAAATATTAAAGAATATTTTATTCTTTTTACTATGCTATAACCATGGAAAACTACTAATATATTCAGAACATTCTAATTGACAGATGTCAGTGTCAAGTGGATATTTAGAATCTTTTGCAAGAAAATTTATGCATAGAATGTGTACAAGATACGCAGAATTGACGGAATATATTGTGCTGAACACATCGGATTTTTTTTCTTTGCTATGGTAAATGGTGAAAGTTCTTAAAAATTATACTAAGTAATTTATTGTAGAGTCAGTATATATTAGAAAAAAATGTAAATAAACTTGACATACTGGAGATGTGACCTGACCTCATAGGTCACCTGAATGGACTGACCCAATTTTTTTTTTTGGTAGATAGTGTACACGAAATATAATGCTTTAAAAAATACACCGGAAAAATTAAGAAATATTTAACTTAATATTGCAGAATATCAAAGACAAAAGCCCATATTTTTATCCATGATTTAACGTTAAATTAACACGTTTTGTACCTAATTTCGATTTGAAACATTTCCATTTACTAAATTCCGGTTCGCAATGTGAAAATTTTTTGAACCACAACTCTAATAATTAAAGAAATTTTTATCCATCCTCATCATTAAAGTGTTGTTTTAGTTACGAGTTGTGAACAGATAATGTTTCACTTTAAGAGGAATGGCTATTACTAAAATATGAAGCGAAATTTTAAATAAATTGTTCCTGTACTGGAACTATTAACATTTAAAAAAAATAACATTAGACGAACATACTACTGCTATGAACCTGCTTTTAAAAATATATATTGAAATCTATTAATACTGGACTTTGATTTTAATGGGAAAACAAAAATAGCATTTCTCGTTTTCCTATTGAAATCAAAATCAAATATTATACTCTGTTTTTATCACTCGCATATCCAGATTTTAATGATTAAGCACGTTTTAAGATCCCTACAATCCGATTTTAATATTTTTACGATGATGTCGTGTGTGTGCGTGTGTGTGTGTGTGTGTGTGTGTGTGTGTGTGTATGTTGGTAATAAATGTACATCCAGAAATACCAGATTCTTAAAAAAAAATCTTCTAAATATTATTTTTTGAAATTTTTTTTTCTTGCTAGAATTAAAAAATCTGTTGTGGCCAGCACAATACCTCTCGCCACTTCCTTTTTTGGTTACATAAGTATAGGACGCGAACAGTCATGTTACATTGTTGGCCTTGACAAGCAGATGTGGGGGCCCGTTTCAGAATGATAATTAGTCATTATGTTTCATTTAGAATTTCAAGATTTTCTAAATACACGTAGTTAATTTGTCACCAGGAGTGTGGAATTTACTTGTCGAGGAAAATAAACCATATGGAATTGGAATATCACTAAATTTAGAATGAGAAATTATGATATTTACATCTATATACATAATTACTAGCTATCATTCTGACATGAGTCCCCATATCTGCTTGTCAAGGCGCCCTATTGTATTTAACATTTCTTGTATACCTACATTCTACAACAAAAATTCTACTTACATATATCTATTCCTTATATTTAGATTGTTTAATTTTAAATTTATTTTATGAAGAAATTTTGTCCTCTTCTATTTTTTCGAAATGTTTCCAATTCATTGTCAGGATTGACAGTATTTTTGAAGGATATATGTAATAGACCTATAATTTTAAATATTTAACTATTAATACATTAAGAAATAATATAATGTATGTACTTCCCAGAAAAACTCTTTAGTAATTATCTACGAATTTCTGACACTGACATTTATCTGTCAGTTACAAACAATTTAAACTATTTTCCATGGCATTCTTTCGGCTGTAAAATTTATTACAACAGATTATTTTATATATTATATTTCTTTTATCTCTAAATCTATAGAATATATAATAAAATATTTAAATGTATCAGATAGAGAATTCAATTTTCTTTAATATTATCACGAAAAATTTTCAAAAAATAATATTTGGAAGATTTTTTTTCAAGAATCTTCTACTTCCGGTTTTCCAATTGTTACCAAAACCTTTTCAGATCTTCCCATGAATGTCCGATTGGAAAATACGTAGTTAAACAATTTTTAAGTCTTATAGTTTTTGAGTAATCGTCCTTCCAACATCCTACATACATACACACACACACACACATACATCCACACACACACACACACACACACACACACACACACACAGAGACATCATCGTAAAAATGTTAAAATCGGATTGTAGGGACCTTAAATCGTGCTTATTCAATAAAATCTGGATATGCGATTTTTAGCATGAATGCAATACCTCTCTTAGCGAGAGGTAAAAAGAGTAAATTTTCTATCTGATACATATAAATATTCTATTATATCTTTTATACATTTAGATAATAATTTGTTGTAATAAATCTCACAGCCCAAATAATGTCATGGAACCAATTGAAAAATTAAAATGTTTGTAACTGACAGATAAATGTCAGTATCAAAAATCCAGAGACATTACTGAAGATTTTTTCTGGGAAGTACATACATAATATTATTTCTTATTGTATTAATAGTTAAATATTTAGAATTACAGGTATATTACATATACCCTTCAAAAATACTGTCAATGAATTGAAAACATTTCGAAAAAGTAGAAGAGTAGGACAAAAATCTAAATATAAAGAATAGATATAGGTAAGTAGAATTTTTGGTGTAGATTGTAGGTATACAAGAAATGTTAACTACAATAGGACGCGAGTAGTCATGTGACTTTGTTGTCTTTGACAAGCAGATATGGGGGCCCGTGTCAGAATGATAGCTAGTAATTATGTACATAAATGTCACACTTCTGGTGACAAATTAACTACGTGAATTTAAAAAATCTACTTATTAACAAAAAAAAAATGTTTAATTATACATATTTATAGTTCTTGTTCCTTGTATTGTGAAATACATTGTATTCATATTACAATGCATGCATATGATTCTTTTTTAGCACAAGTTATTTGAATCAGTGATTTAACATATATAAAAACAATTTTATTTTAAATATACGAATATTACAAAATAAAACATGTGTAACAAATGTATAATCAATATTTTAGCGTCATAAATTAATTATTTATTGTAAGTACTTCAAAAATATATTTTTACTATAAATGAAAATTCATGAATATATTTAGATAAACATTCACATTTTCATGTAAATGCACTATGAAGTAGGGAATTTGAATTTCATTGAGTTGCACACATGAAAGAATAGCGCAATAACCATAATTTTCCACAGGATTGTCTGCATGGCAGACAATTACATTAAGGACAATGTTAGCTGAATTTTATATCGTGTATACGCATATGACAGGTCAGAAATAAACAGATAAAATGCTACACTTGGCTGACAGCGAGACATGGTCGGCAGATCCAAATAAACATACATAATCATGTGCAATTTATTCCATGGTTTGGATGAAACGAACAAGAACTTGAGTAATTCGCTATTTTACCGTTGACGTTGTTGGTTTCATTAATGATCATGCCAAGAATAAACTATTCGTTAAAAATCTGTTGTGGCCACAACACAATACCTTCCGTCAATGCTATTTTTTATTTTCTTCTTCCACTCATTTCTGTTTTACGTGTCGTTCTCATTCAGTTCTTTTTCTCTCAAGTCTTCCACAATATAGTCCTTCCATCTTATCTTTGGATTTCCTCTGTTTCTTTAACCTTCTATTACTAAGCTATTCATTCTTCATCCAATATATTCTTCATTTCTCCTCGTGACATTTTCAAACCAATGTAATCATCTCTCTTGTATCTTTCTAGAAACTTGTAACACTACAGCTATTTCCTTACCTATCTTTCCGTGTCTTCCCCAACATCTACTTCAACATCCTCATCTCTGCCACATTAATTTACTCTTTATTTATACTGACATCTGCCAATTTGAATTATATGAATATATTAGTAGTTTCCATGTTTAGCGTAGCTGGCTGATTTATAAAATTTAATTTCTTTAAAATTCTTTAACTCTATATCTATTGAATATGAAGTATAAAATGCAATCAAATCGTTTAAAAAATAATATATTCTTTAATTTATAATAACGTTAAATGTCAATAAATCAAATTTAACTGTTAAATCTTCAAACGAGGCTGCTTCTGGTTCACCAATTATAACCAAAATCTAATCAGTTGTTCTTCTGAATGTGAACTTGAGGAATACGAAAAAATTATAATTTTTGGAATCGTGGTATTGAAGTTATGCGACCCGAAACTTTTGACACACACACACACATGCACATAGGAACACAGACACACATACATACAAACAGACATCATCGTAAAAATGCTTATTCACTAAAAACTCATTATTTAATTTTTTGACCAAAGACAATACCTTCCTTACCTAAAGGTGATGGAAGGTAAAAACCACATGGAATTGGAAAATCACTAAATTTAGAATGAAAATTTATGATATTTGACATCTGAGTACATATTCACTAGCTATCATTCTGACACGGGCCCCCATACTCGCTTCCTATTATTGTTAACATTTCTTGTATACTTAACTCTACACCAAAAATTCTACTTACCTATATCTATTCTTTATATTTAGATTATTTAATTTTAAATTATAATTTTCTAGAAATGTTTCTAATTCATTGTCGGGATTAATAGTATTTTTGAAGGGTATATGTAATATACCTATAATTTTAAATATTTACCTATTAATACAATAAAAAATAATATAATTTATGTACATCCCAAAAAAAGATATGAAGTATTGCAGTTTTTGAGAAATCGTCCTTCCAACATCTCCAGACACGCACACACATACACATACATCAATACACATACACACACACACAGACATCATCGTAAAAATATTAAAATCGGATTGTAGGGACCTTAAAGATGGATTCATGTAACATTCATTGTAATTTCATTTTCACTAAAAAAATAGGATGTTCATACAAATTCACTAAGTAATTTTATATATGTGTACACTAATGATTCTTCACCCATTATCTCTGGCTATTGTGTTTATGTGCTCTTTATATTTTTCATTACAACTAAATTTATTAACTTTATCAGTTCGTTGTTTACTTACAATGTTAAAAATAGCTGTCACTTTATTCTTCGCGCCTGCGCAATTGTTTTATTCACTACATTTCTAGTGAAAATGTAGTGAAAAGTTAAAAGTTAGTTAAATTTGAAATTTATTAACGAAATGAAAATGTAGTTAAAATGAATAATGTGCTTGCATGAACACGTCCACTGATTTTCATTATTTTAACTTTTTAGAATTAAAATCTAATGAAAATGAAATTAAAATGAATATTGCATGAATCCACGTGCTTAATCATTAAAATCTGGATATGCGATTTTTAGCATGAAACCAATACCTCTCTTAGCGAGAGGTAAAAATTAACCTGCACTTAAATTTAAAATTTTCCATATTATTTATTACAATTCAATATGTATATCTTTCAATAATCTATGAAGCAGCGACCTTACTAAGTCTTATTTAGGCAATCAAAGTAATAAACGATCTCTCATCTGGTAAGTACTAATCGTTCTAAACTGTACTTAAAACTATTGATCTGTTGGTAGTTTATGTGTTCATAATTCCAAGGCTATTGATAATTAATTTACAATAGTACAATTATATTGAAATGTACATACCATAACATCCGTAATTTTGTATAAAACTTATATTAGTCACACTGGAAATTTATCGTTAGTGTTTCGATTGGACTTGTAGTTGAAAATAGTTTTTCCTATTTATATTCTAGGAAATGTTTCCACTTCATCATAAACTACTTTTATAACATCCTTTACTGTCTGAATAATGTGACCCTAAATTTAAAATACTGTCGTTTTAATCATTCGCTTAAAAGAAGACAAATTTTACAACTAGAGGTAAAAAAATAAGTCATGTTCATGTCTTTTCATTTTGGACAGCATAAAAAGTTAAACTCGCCAACATAAATTTCTAATAAAAGTAAAGAACATATGAACGGGTATCATCCGATTCTATAACCCGTAAAGTTTGTAAGAGGATAAAAATAGTTATTTCCTTCGAAATTATAGATATAAAATATTTTTTCTTTTACTGGATTCTCGTTAGAGGTGTATAGGGTTTAATTCGAAACGAAATTAAATTTATATCTCGTTTGTCACTTGATGTGACATTTAACAGTTCAGAAAATATGGCAGATATAAAAATAAGCAATTGGATTAAAATAGTTTAGCTTTAAGGTAGTTATATTGTGATACCATTATATCAGAATTAATTGAAATTTATCTGAAGTATAATCTACCTGCTCTCCAAGTTTTAAAACAATTGACCCGCGGTACCTGAGATATTTGCAGTTAAATTTGGCCTTTTTAACACGTGAAGAATAGGAAATGGCAAAATAAACACATTTTAAATTATAACTTTTATATCCATAATGACATTTAATCAAAAAACTAGTATAGAAAACTAATTAATTATGTAAAATTTAGAAAATTATTTACCACCCAGATTTAATTTTATTGCCTCTAGAAAATTATAATCTGAAGATACGATAAATAGGTAGAATTATACTTGACAACCATGTACAAGCGTTTCAGATGGAGTATCAGTTAAGTTAACACCCGCTTGGTATTAGCGAATACGAAGTGATCTTTGGTTAAAGGAATTTCATACTTGCATTCGAAAGAAATATTTTTTAAATTGGTATTTTACGTGAAAAGCATGAAAACTTTAAAGAGTATAATACTACTTTTGTAATTTTAAGAAAGAAATATATTAATTTGTTTTGCAGTTTCCATTTGTAGTTTAGAATTAGTATTATATCTTAAAATATCATATTACTTTTATACCCGAATGTACCAATAAATGTCTAGGTGCGACGGTGCCACAGTTATTCTTCAACATTGAAATACGACACTTGTGTATGTGTTAGTGCGAGTGGTATAGTTCAAAAAAAACGGAAAAATAAAGAAAATTCATCTGTTACAGTGTTTGATATTAGCTTTTAACTATTTAGATGCAATCTGTGTATATAATATAATGTTAGAAAATATAAGTTATTGCAAATATAAACTGCATTAGCTTAATTTTTATTTTGAACATAGAACAAGTTTTTGAATAGGTACACTCGAGTGACAACTACTTTAACCATTTTCCTGAAAAAATACTAACTTTCTCGCTCATAATAAAATCTTACATAAATGATATTTATTTTTAAAATTAATTATTCCATTATAGCTGAAAGTTATTATTCTCATTTTATTCTACATGGTGATAAAATTACAAACGACATACATAAACATACACGTGAGTCATATGCTTTCTTTGTACTTTTTAGTATATTGTGATGACTCTTTCCGGAATTAAAAACAAAGTACAATTAGCTAGAATTATATTTCAACAGATAACTAAATGAATATATTCAACGGTCTGTAACAAAAACAACATAATTTTTAACTGTGTTTGTGTTGGTTCACTTTTTATAACAGAGCAACATTTTTTAATTTAATTGGATTAAGTGAAAAGTGATAATATAATATACATTTGTGACAAATGTAAAACAATAGCTCTCTTTCGCTTTTTAACAAATATTTTATTTTATTTATAAATATTTGTTGTGGCCAGCACAATCCCTCTCGCCATTTTCATTTTATGTTGCATAGGGCGCGAGCAGTCTTGTGATTTTGTTGGCCTTGGCAAGCAGATATTGGAACCCGTGTCAGAATGACAATTAGTAATAATTTACATAGGTGTTAAGTATAATTTTTCATACAAAACATAATTTTCAAAATCCATGTGGATATACTAGCCGTCATTCTGACAGGAATCCTCATATCTACTTGTCAAGGCCAACAAGATCACATGAGCGTGTTTTATTCCATTTCAACATCGACCCGCCCTTATTGAAAAACCCTTTAAAATGATATTTCATAGAGCAAAATAGGTTTTCATACATCAATGAAATATTATTTCAATTATGTTATAATAAAATAACTGTATTTTAACTAAACTATTTAATTATTTACTTCATTTTTACCTCTCGCTAAGAGAGATATTGGATTCATGCTAAAAATCGCATATCCAGATTTTAATGATTAAGCACGTTTTGAGGTCCCTACAATCCGATTTTAATATTTTTACGATGATGTCTGTGTGCGTATGTGTATGTGGGGATATATGTTTGTGTATGTGTGTGTGTGTGTGTGTGTGTGTGTGTGTGTGTGTGTGTGTGTGTGTTGGGATGTTGGAAGGACAGTTTCTCAAAAATTATAATACTTAATAACTGTTTAACTACGTATTTCGTAACAGTACTGGAAAGAGCTGAAAAGGTATTGGTAATAATTAAACAACCGGAAGTAGCAGATTCTTAAAAAAATCTTCTAAATATTATTTTTTTGGAAATTTTTGTTCATCAGTATTAAAGAAGAGTAAATTCTCTATCTGATACATATAAATATTTTATTATATCTTCTATAGATTTAGAGAAAAATAAATATATGGTATATGATAATCTGTTGTAATAAATGTCACAGCCCAAATAATGTCATAAAAACCAATTGAAAAATGAAAATGTTTGTAATTGACATAAATATCAGTGTCAAAAATCCAGAGACTTTACTTAATTTATTTTCTTCAACTGACTGACGACTACTTTTAATTTCGTGTAAACCATTCATATCATTGCGTATGATCCAGAGCATCATCTCCTTGAGCTTGTTTCAAATATTGAAACGTTTCTGTGAAAGTTTCCCCCAGTTTCACTCAAAATTGAGTTCCATGGCTACCGCTATGAATCAGCTATCTCCAGAAAACTTTAAAATTGATTTTCTCGATTATGAAATGTCAAAAATAAAATCTTATTACTAATTCGGGTGCAGAATTTACTTCTCTACAACATTTATTTGAAGTATTTTTGTTTAAAATAATTTGGGAACTTTTGCGCAAGGAATAACTGATTTCCCATGTTAAACGCCTATGACCAGGTTTTTAATTATATATATATATATATATATATATATATATATATATATATATATATATATATATATATATATCGCTTCTTATAATTATAAATATTTAAATTCAGATAACTTCCTTTCTAAATCCATATTCAACGAAACTATCCATCAAGTTTTATTGTTTAACGATGACAAATTCTGAAACCATACGGTTCAATTTCCATCGTAATTTCCGTTGTACGTTCCGGAAAGGAAATGCTAGTGTCTGTGTTACCGGCGAGATTTTTCAAACATATGCTATTATCTACCCCCATATGGTACCTTCAACATCCGCTAGGCAGCAGACATATTTCCGGTGATACTGCATGGTCACTCAGACGCATCAAGGCAGCAAGAATCAGAGGAAACTTCAAAAAAGCCACCAGAGACCAGGGAGATCTCGCAGAGAAATATTAGACGTATGCGGGCGTACTCATTGTCGATTGATGTTTGTACATTTGTTTTGCTCGATTTACTACAAGACAAGACTTTTTTAAAGTAAAGGGCTTGCAAGCTTCAGTGCTACACATTTTATTTTGTTGTTTTACGTTTTACCTACTACATACGTTGTCGCGTTGTTGTTTGTGGACATGTGCACACGTTTACAAAGAAAAAGGAAAACGACCATTAGAAATGCAATAATTTTGCACAATATGCAACACTGACCCTTAAAATTTAAACAATATTTTATTTAGTCAAGCAAATAATTTGATATTAATAAAATAATTACCTTCCATCACCTCTAGAGCCGTGTTTACCATATATAAATTTTAGGCTGGTAACAGGGATTTTCAATTCGAACAACGTTCTTGTTTACTTTCTCTTCATATTCTTCTAGTAAAAACATTAATTTTGAGCGGTCTAAAATGTATATATCTGGATTGTGCATCTATTCTTACATATCTTCTTTGACATTTTATTTTTTCATACATGTATCTAAATAACACCTTAATTCCCTTTAATAAAGTGATGGATAGATTTCACTCCGATTATTCTTATAACGATGTGTAATTTTGTCAATATTTACAACTTACTTGAGAAGAATTTGATAGCTTTTTCGCAGTGCAATGTTACTCTATTTTACAGTGTTGGTGTACATTGTCCCATAATGTTTGAAACAAATTTAAGTTCTTTAACCTATACTTTTCACCTCTATAATAGTCACAGATAAAAAATTAAGAGATTCTCCAAGTATATTTTTCTTTCATTACTCATTATTTCGATGAGATACAATTTTTCTGTATATTACGTTGCGAGTGGAGACCATCTTCACTTTCATCTTGTGTTTATAACATTTAAATATCGTCTTCTTCGAGCTTTATTCTCGCTTTTATCTATTCTTTACATTTAGATTTTATATATATATATATAAATTCATTCTATGAAGAAATTTTGTCCTACTCTTCTAATTTTTCGAGATGATTCCAATTCATTGTTGGCATTAACAGTATTTCTGAAGGGTATGTGTAATATACCTATAATTTTAAATATTTAACTATTAATACAATAAGAAATAATATAATGTATGTACTTCCCAGAAAAAATCTTCAGTTACGTCTCCGAATTTCTGACACTGACATTTATCTGTCAGTTACAAACAGTTTAAATTTTCAACTATTTCCCATGGCATTCTTTCGGCTGTAAAATTTATTACCACAGATTATTTTATATATTATATTTCTTTTATCTCATGTATAGAAAATATAATAAAATATTTAAATCTATCACATAAAGAATTTAATTTTCTTTAATATTACCAAGAAACATTTTCAAAAAATAATATTTAGAAGATCTTCTACTTCCGCTTATCCCGTTTTTCCAACATCTCACACACATACATACACACACACAGACATCATCGTAAAAATGTTAAAATCGGATTGTAGGGACTTTAAAACGTGCTTATTCAATAAAATCTGGATATGCGATTTTTAGCATGAATCCAATACCTCTCTTAGCGAGAGGTAAAAATTACATCTACGTTACGTGTACATTATGCACATACGGCTCAACAGTGCATGCGTATATTCGTGTATATTTTATTCACGTTATTCGGTTAGCGTTTAACATAATTTGCCTGTAAAATAGCGTTCGTCGCAACTAAACGGTATTTACGACGTTATGGCAAACATAACCTAAATGAAACAGATATGCCAGCTTCATTGGAATACATTATGCCGTTTTACGTATATTTTGTAAACACTATGAGTATTTTCTAGTGGAAATTTGTAATTAAAAATTAAATGACATATTTTTAACGCATAAAATAACGTAATAATTAAATTATATAAGTGACACTGAAAAATGGGCCATTCAAAATATTTTTTTTATTTATAATTACATATAATTATATATTATAGCTATAACATTATTAATTGGAGTAGAATAAACTAAACTCTTTAAATATAATAAAAGCGTTAAGTCAGGAGACCTGGGAGGCCATGTTAATCACAGCAAACTTGACTGCCATGTGCAGTAACTTGTTTTTACCTTCCCTCACCTCTAGGTAAGGAAGGTATTGTCTTTGGTCAAAAAATTCGGTGGTGAGTTTTCATTGAATAAGCACGTTTTAGTGTCTTTACAATACGATTTTACTATTTTTACGATGATGTCTGTATGTGTGTGTGTGTGTGTGTGTGTGTGTGTGTGTGTGTGTGTGTGTGTGTGTGTGTGTATGTGTGTGTGTGTGACCGCGTTTTCGGGCACGATATCTCCAATACTAGAATTCCAAAAATTACAATTCTTGCGTATTCCTCTTCCTTACAACCATATGCAGACCGGTTTAGATTTTGGTTATAATTTGTCAACGTACCTTCATTTGAAGATTTTAACAGTTTTTCTTGAAAAAATCAGTTAAATGTTATTATAACTTAAAGAATATATTATTGTCTATACGATTTGATTGCATTTTATATTTGATATTCAACAGATATAGAGTTAAAGAAGAATAACGATAATAAATTTTATATAAATTTCATAATTCAGTCAGCTATGCTAACTTAACCATGGAAACCCTATTATATTCAGGTAATTCAAATTGACAGATGTCAGTATCAATAAAATCAATGAAAGAATAAGGGAAGTAACTCTAGTGTTAGAAGTTTCTAGATATAAGAGAGACGATTACATATTGGTTTGAGCATGTCATGAGGAGATATGATTATATTAATAGAAGGTGGAAGAAACATAGGAAGACCAAATATAAGATGAAAAGACTGTATTGTAGAAGACTTGAGAGAAAAGGAACTGAATGAGGACGACACGCAAAACAAAAATGAGTGGAAGAAGAAAATAAAAAATAGCGACCCCCTAACGAATGGGAAAAACTAAAGAAGAAGATGTCAGTGTCAAGTGCAATTTGCATAGTTTGTTAATGAAATAACTTTACTGGAAATATAGGATCTTTTGCAAGAAAATTTATGTATGGGGCGCGTGCAGTAACATGACTTTGACCCTTGTCAAAATGACAGCAATTAATTATGTCCATAACTGACAAGTGTTATAATTTTTCAATTAAAATTTCATAATTTTCTTATTTCATGTGGTTTGTTTGTTATCAGGAGTATGGAATTCAGTTGCCGAGAAAGGGAATCACATAATACCAAAAATTTAGAATCTTTTGCAAGAAAATTTATGTATGGAATTTGTACATAATACACAGGATTGACGGAAGGTATTGTGCTGGCCACATCAGATTTTTTATAATAGCTCATATCTTTGAACGGTTAATTTCCGGACTTATGTTTATTAGATTTTTTCACTTATTTTGATCTATACTATACGCCCTTAAAATTTCCGAACACTTTTTTTAACACCCTGTATCTAAATTTCATAAAATGATTTCATTATACCCCAATATATTTCAAAATGCCTTATTGGAATATGTATTGAAACGAAAGAAAAAGAACATCACGCGATCACGGATTGAATACATGACATTTTTGTTTGTCATTTGTTGGTTATTCCATTATTTGCTAATCAAATAACGAATTGCATTTTTTTTGTTTCAGATTCATCAAATTAATTACATTAAGGATTGTAATTAGGGATCTAACAACTCATTCAAAATCAATCATGACTGGACAAAATAGTTGCGATAAAATAATTCAATCAAAACGAAAACAGAAACACTACAAATTACAAACCTACATTTCATCGATGCTGTTTTGTTAGCTGTATTCTCCGTGTTGCACAATACAAATTATATTGTTTGGGTTCTTGTGTGTAAAATAGGGGCGAGGCTGAATCCGCAAATATAACGAATGATGTAGTGTAAACAGACTTTAACAAACTTTTCATTTCAATAGTCTCCTGTGGCGTATGTTCTACAACAAATTGTACTGCTGTCACACTTTCAACGACAAAACATACTATCGCATCCAGTAATCAGCAATGTATAAAATATGTAATGTTTTATTTACTACATATATATATTACATTCTTAATCGGTTTACATCAAATAAATTTACATAATCTACTCTTATTAAATAATATATTCATTATACTCGTATATACGAGTACAGATGAACACGAGAATGCGTAAAATAACGCCTATTACATGGAAAAACAGATTTTTACCTTCCGTCACCTTTAGGTAAGGTGCGTGTGTATGTGACCATCGTTTCAGATCGCATAATTGTCAGAATGACAATTAGTAAATTTGTACATAGATGTCAAATGTCAGAATTTTTCATCAAAAAATTTGTCACCAGGAGTGTGGAAATTATTTGTCGAGGAAAATAAACCACATGGAATTGGAAAATCACTAAATTTAGAAGGAAAAATTATATTTGACATCTATGTACATAATTCCTAGCTATCTTTCTGATATAGGCCCCCATATCTGCTTGTCAAGGCCAACAAAGTCACATGACTGCTCGCGCCCTATTGTATTTAACATTTCTTGTATACCTACACTCTACATAAAAAATTCTACTTATATCTATTCTTTATATTTAGATGTTTTAATTTCATTATATGAAGAAATTTTGTCCTCTTCTAATTTTTCGAAATGTTTCCAATTCATTGTCAGGATTGACAGTATTTTTGGAGATATATGTAATATACCTATAATTTCAAATATTTAACTATTAATATAATAAGAAATAATATAATGTATGTACTTCCCAGAAAAAATCTTCAGTAATGTCTCTGAATTTTTGATACTGACATATTAATATTTCTATGATATTATTTGGGCTGTGAGATTTATTACAACAAATTATTATATAACTTATATTTCTTGATCTCTAAATCTATAAAAAAAATATAACGAAATATTCATATGTATCAGATAGAGAATTTACTCTTCTTCAATAAGCAAAAACAAAAATTTACAAAAAGAAATATTTAGAAGATTTTTTTAAAAATCTGATACTTTAAGTTGTCCAATTATTACCAAAACCTTTTCAGCTCTTCCCAGTAATGTCCGATTGAGAAATACGTAGTTAAACAAATATTAAGTATTATAGTTTTTCCAACCGACCGACACATATACACATACATCCACACACACACACACATATTCACACACACACACACACACACACATTCTCACACACACATACGCATATAGATATCGTATCATTCATCAGGTAAAAAAAAAATATATCATCACGACATATTACAGGCGTCACCTCACGGGCACTCATATTTCTTTGATATCTGCAAAATTTTGTAAAATATATTTGAGCAGTTTAAATGTGTAATGCAATCAGATTTATAAATATTTATTTACTAGAATAATATATTTATTGTAATTGTTAATTTTAATTATGTATTTGGATACTAGATAAATATTATCATAAATGTTTTCCATTTTAGTAGAGAAAACATGTTTTATAAAATATTAAATAAATATGTTAAATATATTTTAACTAATTAATATTCAACTAATTTCAGTATTTATTTATTATAACAAAATAGCAAATTTTAATTAATTTTATACAAAAATTGTACTAGTAAATAATTTTCAATTTTAATAATCACACAAAATTTGTAACGTAATTTACATCTCATTTAACAAGTGTCATAAATTAGCTTGAATAGAGACAATATTTCATTATTAGTATATACAAGTAATTAGTCAAGTA
Organism: Harpalus rufipes; assembly: GCA_951394225.1. NCBI lineage: Eukaryota > Metazoa > Arthropoda > Insecta > Coleoptera > Carabidae > Harpalus > Harpalus rufipes. The sequence continues at coordinate 62,176,505 of OX596275.1, forward strand.
TTTAAAGTTAAATAGCGCCAAAACAACCAATTGAAACATCACTTAAAACTCAATGCGCGCAATCACCATTAGATTACAGATTTGCACAATTTTATTGTCCGTTATAAAGCCAGCAACATTTCAAATACGATTTTATGTCTCCATAGCGTGTTTCAATGCAAATCGGACAATTCTACTTCTGAATTTACAATTAGCTGTCAATCACAGTAATGCTATTGCAGCATTAATTATGAATCGCTGAGCAAATATTTAAAATGACGAGATAAAAGGATAGAAAATATGAGTTTGTGATGACATATGGCGACTGTAGAAAGTTCTCAACTTCGGTGGAGTTTTGATGTTTGTCTGTGTAACTTGTGACTATATGTAAAGTGGATATTAAATTTTTTAATTATTATAGGGGAGAAATCTTCACTTTTTATGATTTTTTAATTAAGTATACATAATAAGATACACTCTTTCATTGACTATGTATATTTTTTCTGTCATTACTTTTATGTTTCTTTGAATGAAATATGTCTGATGTTTTTACGCTACTTGAATAGAATACTACAGAGTGTCGCACCTGTATGGTTTGGTTATTGAAATATACAATAAAGAAAGTAGAAACGTAAACATATTGTAAAGAAAATACAATAAGTATAATTGAAAATTGCAAGAAAGTACATAAAAAGTTTTATGCCTTTTACACAAAAATATTTAATTTAGGTTTATATTCTCCAAAGAAAATGTTTATTCTTCTTTTTATTAAAATTAATAGCAAATAAACATACACAATAGCTCCATAAAGATTCTAGACGGCGTGAATAATGTTGGAAAACCTGTATGTTATATAAAAATAAAAGATATAAACGTAAAATTTATAAAATCATAGAAAGTTATGTGAAAATTTTTCCCTTTTTCGGATATAGCTAAAAAAAAAACTGTTGTGACCGACACAATACCTCCCGCCATTTACCTATGGGGTCTCGTTGCCGCGTGCCTGATGTCTGGTCGCGAATCTGGAGAATCCGATTCGATCCCGATGAACGCCAAATAATTCGAATTTTAAATGGCATAAAATCAAGCCTTGTGGTAAACGCCCGCACAATACAAATATGTCATCATCATTACCGAAATGTGTGTATAAATCAGATTAGCACACCCAACAATGGATAATATGCCGTGATAATATATTTATTTGTTTCTTTATTTAAATACATACCTGCATATTTACTAATGCTAGAAATTATGTATTTTAGGTTCCTTTCCATAAAACTATTGTTCTATTTACAATTTTCCTTTTAAAACGTTACTATTATTAATTTGAAATGATTATTTTTTTGACAGTGACATTTATCTGTCAGTTACATACATTTGAGCTGAACTATGTAACCACGGAGATGTGTTTAAAGCATAAGCTCCGAGATATAATTTTTATATTATTCTATAAATTTATCCGTAAAATATATATAAAATGTATTAAAGCAAACTTGTAGAAAATGGAATAATCTTTAATTTTTATAATAACAAATTGCGAAAAAATTACATTTAAAGATATTTTTTGAAGAAAAACTATCTTGAGCTTCAAGTAAACTGCCATTTCCAGTTATCCGATTGTCACCAAAATGTAATGGCTTCTTTCCATATTAGAATAAGGTAGAAATACATGGTTTCAAAACTTTCTGAAGGATAGTATGTGAGTTAGAGCGTAAAGAGGATCCACACACACACACACACACACACACACACACACACACACACACACACACACACACACACACACACAAACACACACACACACACACACACACACACACACACACACACACACACATACATACATACATACATACATACATACATACATACATACATACATACATACATACATACATACATACATACATACATACATACATACATACATATATACATACATACATACATACATACATACATACATACATACATATACATACACACGGACATCATCGTGAAAATGTTACAATTGGATTCTAGGGACCTTAAAACGTGGTCATTTACCAAAATCTCGGTATGCGATTTTTAGCACGATCCCTATACCTCTCTTACCAAGGGTAGCGGGAGGTAAAAATCTGTTGTGGCCAGCACAATGCCTCTTGCCATTATCATTTTATGTTGCATAGCGCGCAAGCAATCATGTGACTTTGTTGGCCTTGGCAATCAGATATGGGGGCCCGTGTCTGAATGACAGCTAGAAATAATGTACATAGGTGTCAAATATCATAATTTTTCATTCAAAACATCATGATTTTCTATCCATCAGAATATTTTGAAATTTTGAATGAAAAATTATGACATATGACAATTGTGACATCTATGTAAATAACTATTAGCAGTCATTCTGACAGGGATCCCCATATCTGCTTGCCACGGCCAACTCAGTCACATGACTGCTCGCGCCCTATAATTAACGAATTTAACATTTCTTGTACACAAAAATACTTGAAATTGTATCTCTTCTTTCGTTCTATGCGGAATTTTGCCCTACTCTTCTAATATGATCAAAATTCTTCAAATTCATTGACGGTATTAGCGGTATTTCTTAAGTATATATGTAATATTTACATACCTATAATTTTAAATACATATTTAATTAATAATACAATAAGATATATTAAATGTACTCGTACCTTCCAGAAAAATCTTCCAGTAATTTTAGTAAAACTGCTGTTTTTTGACACTGACATTTTGCATTTATCTATCAATTATAAACATTTAATTTCCATGGTGTTTTAGGCAACGAGATTTATTACAACAGATTATTTTATATTATTATATACTATATATCCAAACCCATAGAAGATATAATAAAAAAATTAAATGTGTCAAATTGAGAATTTAATTATCTTTAATACTTCTAGTACCAAATTTTCAAAGAATAATATTTAGATTTTTTTTTTAGAAACTACTACTTCCAGTTGTTCAGTTGTTTTCAGAATCTATTCAACTCTTCCCTTTACTGTTAGATTGAGGCATCCGTTGTTACACATGTCTTTAGTCTTATAAAATTTGAGAAATCGTACCTCAAACACACACACACACAGACATTATCGTAAAAATGTTATAGTTGGATTCCAGGGACCTTAAAACGTGCTTATTTACTAAAATCTGATTATGAGATTTTGAGCATGAATCCAATACCTTTCTTAGCGAGAGGTAAAAATTGTTTTGTAAGTTATCCAAGTGACAGCAAAGCAGTCTGCAAGTGACAAGAGTCAATCAGCCATGATATTTATGTTTAAATTAAATATTACTCCTATAACTTTTTATGATAGTTGCTTAAAAAATGTATGCACCTAAACTTAATAGATCATTTTAATCTCATCGGATATTTTGAATTCTTATTCTTTGTTAGTTTCTTCATAGCACTTATTACTTTATTTCAAATATTTACCTTACTATTATAATAAACAATATTTATATTAAAATCGAAGCAAAATTTTGTAATTTAATAAAAATGTGTTTTGATAGATACGTTGCAAAATGAATATTTATTTCAGAATATATTTTCTGAAAATTTATATAATTTTCTGTTTTAATATTTATAAACTTTTGTCAGTATTTCTTGAAATTATACACATATGTTCACAACAGTCTTCATAGATGGCACTCTCTGGCAAGTTTGAATTTTAAATTTACTGAAAATACGAAAATGCACTTTCCTGCTGAATTTTATACAAATTCGCAGGGAAATAGTTTTTACATTTGAATAAGACTTCCTCTTAGAATTCCAGACTATGTTTTCTGCAGAACGCAGTTTTAAAAGCACTGACCTAAGTAATTTGAAAATTAAGCAAACACACGTTTAGCGTTTCATTTATTAAATATTTTCTGGGCTGTCAGAATTATCAACTGTATTTTAAGCTCCTAACTTTGTTCTGTTAATAAGGTGAAGTTAATTGCAATTTAGAATATGAGAAAACTTAACATCAGTGATTTATTTCTCTGTTTTCTTTTAATTCTTACAAAGTTTTCTACTTCTATTAAATAATTATTTAACACGAAAAACTGAATTCATTTTAATTGGCTTACTAGCCTTAGGTGCTCTAAATATGAGATAATGGGAAAAATATAAATAAATAAATAATAAATCTTTTATTACGATTTTTTACTTATTGTTGGGTCAGTTAGTATATCTTCTCCTTTATCCTTAGTCCTAGTTTTGTGACATGTGTAATACGGTACACGGTTTTATAAAACCATTGTTGCCTGGTCAGCACAATACCTCTCACCACTTCCGTTTTTTGTTCCATAAGTATAGGGCGCGAGCATTCATGTGACGTCGGTTTTGACAAGCAGATATGAGGGCCCGTGCCAGAATGACAATTAGTAATTATGTACATAGATGTCAAATGTCAGAATTTTTATATTAAAAATTTCAAGATTTTCTAAATTCACGTAGTTAATTTGTCACCAGGAGTGTGGAATTTACTTGTCGAGGAAAATAAACCACATGGAAATGAAAAGTCACTAAATTTTGAATGAAAATTTATAATATTTGACATATATTTACGTAATTATTAGTTATCTGACATGGGCTGCCGTATCAGATTGTCAAGGCCAACAAAGGCACATGACTGCTCGCACCCTATTGTATTTAACATTTCTTGTATACCTACACTCTACACCAAAAATTCTACTCATAACTATTCTTTATATTTAATTTTTTTAATTTTAAATTCATTCTGTGAAGAAATTTTGTCCTCTTCTAATTTTTCGAAATGTTTCCAATTCATTGTCGGCGGTATATGTAATATACCTATAATTTTAAATATTTAACTATTAATACAATAAGAAATAATATAATTATGTACTTCCCAGAAAAATAAATTCAGTAATGTCTCTAGATTTTTGACACTAATATTTATCTGTCAGTTACAAACATTTTAATTTTACAATTGGTTTCCATGACATTATTTGGGCTGTGAGATTTATTACAATTATTATATACCATATGTCTTTATCTCTGAATCTATAAAAGATAAAAAAATTATATGTGTCAGATAGAGAATTTACTCTTCTTTAATACTAAA